>CANTUV010000037.1:7200000-7800000 GCA_947685225.1 Garcia nutans | reverse complement strand
ATGGAAGTTGAGTACATTAGGCAACAGCCAAATGAGAATTTTGTTGACTATGTGAAAAGATCGAGAAATAAGGCTACTTTGCTCAAGAAAAGGCCCGATGAATCTAATCAAATAAGGATGATCGTGAGAGGCGTCCTGCCCAATCTCCGAGAAAGGATGTCTCACACCCTTATAAGGGATTTCAAAGATCTTCTCCAAGCTGGTCTACAAATTGAAGAGTGGGAAAGGGAGAAAAATTAATTTTCAATAAGAATGAACGAGAAAGGGAATTATCAGCCTAGCAATCAAAGCATGCAAAAAGAAGTTGATATTAATGTGACCGGTCAAGGAAATAAAAGACAATTCTCAGAATTGGGGAAACCTGTATCTTGGGTTTTTAGCAAGCTGCAAAAGAAAGGGTTGTTACAACCGTTAGCTCCTCGACCGTTACATAATCCACTGCCACCAAACCTCAATGTCAAGGCCTTCTATCAATTTCATCAAATGCATGGGCATGAAACAGATAAATGTTCTCGTCTAAGGCATGAGATCCAAGATTTGATTGATTGTGGTAAGCTACCTATAGACCCTTAATTTTTGTCCTAGTCTGCTACATTATTTTTTATATAGTCCAAAATAATTTTTGTGGTATTTTAATTAAATATATTTATAATTTTTAAATAAAAATAAAAAAGAGTAATATTAGTAAAGTTAAAAAAGAAAAATAAAAATAAAAAATAAATAAACAAAAATAAAAAAAAAATTAGCGATGAAAAATTCATCGTCAAAAGTAGAATTGGCCAAGGCCAATTCGCTCGCTCGAAATGGCCCGCCCGCAAAATTTTTGTAGCTCGCAGTTTTGCCAGCACAATTTTCCAACGCAATTTTTCCAAAACCAAATTCTATTTGGTTTTGGTTTCTTTTCCTAATTAATTTTAGTTTCCTTAAAGTTCCTTCTTCCAATGTATTGAACTAATTTTGAACAACAGGGTCCAATGAGAGCATAAAGTACCTTAGAGTTTGAGCCTTAGTAGCTCGGGTAGGAACACAAAAGAGTTGGGATCTGCTATACAAAGCCTTCATCCAACAATATGGATACAATGTTGAAATGGAAGTTACCTTAATGGAAGTTGTGTCCACTAGGTGTTTAGATCATTTTTGTACTTGTTTTTAGTATGGTTTTTTATGTGTTTTTAGTTAATGTTTTGATTGATTTTTGTTGTAAGTGTGTTTAAAGTGTTTGTGTTAGGTTTAGGTGCAAAAAGACCCTTGGAAGATCAAAACAGTGCAGGAAAAGCATGAACCAAGCAAGACATGGCCAAGCCAAATCAGGCTTGGCCGTGTCCCTCAAAGATTGAAGAGGACAGAGTGTAATATCCCCACATATGCCCTAGAAGTTTTGAATGTTGTTGTTGTTGTTGTTGTTGTTGTTGGTTAATGGGTTAGAATGTATGTGTTAATTGGCAAGAGAAAAGAAATTGGAAAGTGAATGCTTGTGTATATGTGTTTTGGGGAAATTTAGGGTTTAGAGACAAATGTATATGTTGTGTATATGATGATATATATAACATATAAATTGGTCAAATGAAGAGTCAAAGTGATGGTTAAGTGGAAGAAGATATTTTTGGTTGAGTGTGAAATTACATGAATGGGCATATAAGAGACAAAGGTTTAGTTAAATGGTTAAAGGGTGTTTTGGTAATTTTCTTTTGGAAAACTTGTGGTGGAGATTAAAAAGGAAAGTTTGACTTTGCTTCTTCATCTTTTCCTCTTCTCTTCATGTGTGGCCGGCTTCTTCATAGAAAAAAAGAAACAAAGAGACAAGAGAGGTGTTCTTGATTCTTGAAGCAAATTGAAGGAAAAATCAAAGGTTTTGGTTGAAGATTTGTGGAATTTCATCAAATTGGGTAAGTACTCTCTTGTTTTCCCTTGTTAATTTTTGAAGGGGTGTTTGAGATAAGTTGTGATTGGTTAATATCATGATTTAGAATGTTTGAGATGTGTTTATAAGTAGTGAAAGTGATTGTGAATAAATAAGGGTTAAATTGGTGGTGGTTTTGTTTGAAAATGGCAAATTAAGTGGAAGTTGTTTTTGAAAGAAGAAGATTGATGTTGGTTTTAGGATTTGATGTGGTAAGTGATTGAATATATAATTGATATAGTGTTAATATGAATATTGTGATGAATAAGTATTAATAATATTGATTATGTCCATTTTGATGAGATTATGTTGTGTATAATGTGTTTGAATGCAATTGAAAGAGTTTTGGCTATTTTAGGGTTTATGCATTAGAGATACGTAATTTGGAGCGGTCGTTATTATTCATGTGCGGTCGCTATTATTCATGTGCGGTCGCGACTTAGGTCGGGCTTTTGGCCGCGAAACCTACTGTAATAAGGTTTCATTGTGTAATGGTATGGGGCGGTCGTACTCAGGTGAGGCGCGACCGCTAGAAAGGTTCTGTTCACCTTATTGGAAGCAATCTAATTCTACAACAAGATTCTCAAATACATGTTAAATAGATATCATTTGTCTAACATCATTGTTGAATAATGAAATGTGAGATGATATGGAATTGATAATACATATGATACTATATGAACCGAGCTATGTATTATGCATTGTGAATCTTGTGAATGGCAATTTGTTATATGAATAATGTACTTTGTAATGTTACATCAATGATGCTATATGTAAAATGTGAAGAAGAGGATGAAGTAATTGATTATAGATAGCTTGGTGGGAGTAACTTTGAAGAGTGAAAGAGATGAGGATCATCCAAAAAGGTATGTACAATACCATTTATAATTATGTGAATAATATGATTGAAGCATGTCTAAATGATATGATTGAATAATGACATGTTTGCCTAGTTAATGTAATTAATGTGGTATATATAAATGATGGAATATGACATGTAAAGGATATGATGAGGTAAATGATTATGTATGTAAAATATGAATTGCTATAATGTGGATTGAAATGTGATATGATGCCATTGTGATTGGCTATGATGATTTAAATGTGATATGATGCCATTGTGATTGGCTATGATGATTTAAATGTGATATGATGCCATTGTGATTGGCTATGATGATTTAAATGTGATATGATGCCATTGTGATTGGCTATGATGATTTAAATGTGATATGATGCCATTGTGATTGGCTATGATGATTTAAATGTGATATGATGCCATTGTGATTGGCTATGATGATTTAAAGGTGATATGATGCTATTGTGATTGGCTATGATGATTCAACTGAAAGAAACAAGGCATATTTGCCTAGATGATGATGAGAAGTGATAATGGAATTGATAAATGATTTGTGTGTCTAATATGTTATTCATTTTCAGAGTTTTGTTGTTGGTGGCATGCCTAATAATAGTAACAATCTCTTGAAGTTAGGTTGGATATGATCCTTGAAGCCTAATTGAGATGTTACAACCCTTGAAGCTAGGTTGGATTGGTTCTTGAAGCCAAGTTGGGTTGAAGTTTAACATGTTTTACTCCCCTTGAAGCTTGGTTGAATCTAAATCCTTGAAGCCTAGTTGGGTCAATGATAATGATAATGTGATAATTAAACCAAAGCATTAACTCTGAAAGTTGAATGGCATGTTAGTGTTTGTTGGGCCCGAGTCTGTCTTTGTTGTCCATGTGATATACAAATGTTGAATTAAATGAATAATGAGATTTATGATTGACTTTGTTGACAATGTGACTTATGATTGGTGAATTGTGAATTGAACAATGTTATGAAGTATAATATTTAATGTGTATGTATTGATATGTTGATTATGAAGTATGTTATGGAATGTGTGTTTATGAAATATGATTTAGTTGAGATATATGAAAGTTATAATCTAAAAGAAAAGATATGATAGAAGCTAAGGTTACATGGAATTGATATATCATTATATGTTAGTATTTTTATAATGTATGTGTATATTTTATATTTGTACTACTAAGCTCTCAGGCTTAGCGCGGTTATATGATCGCGCAGGTGACCAGGTGGAAGATATGAAGTCTTTCGTTATGCCACGAGAAGAGTAAGAGTTTATCGAGACCAACTAGAGGGTGATGCATACATGTATAATTTAATTATGATGTATTCTATCAAAAATGTATTCATTTGTATAAATGATGTTTTGAGAAAGATAAGATTATGGTATATTTATAAGATCATTAAAAGTATATCAAATTTGTAAATGTTCTTTAAATTAATGTATTGTGGTTTGAAATATGTTAAAGGTTTTTAAATTGTAACGAAAAACGACATCCTTATACTTTATATACTTACTGTACGTATACCAGGTATATGTATAGTACTTATATGGAGTATCGGGGTGTTACAATTATTTTGGTATCAGAGCTTAGGTTTCGAGATTCTCGGCCTAAGTGAAATTAAAAAGAAAAAGTTTTGAAACGCTTAAAATGAATTAAAAAGAAGAGTTTTGAAATGCAATTGGTAATACATGCATATGCATTGACACCTAGGTTGGTCTCGGATGTGGCATTATAGGAATTGTAGAAAATTTGTGTTATATGAGATGTTTAACATAATTAATGATATATGTGTATACCATTTTGATGTGATGAGAAACCATGATTGTTGGCAATGATGTTGGAAATGAATTATAATTGAGGCATAGTGCCTAATTGATTATGAGAAACTAATTGTGAAATGTAATGTGATATATGTATATTGATGATGCATATGAAAATGTCATGTTGTGTGCAACATGGAGTGTAATGTTGATGTTTATGAGCAATATTATGTGGGACATAATATGAATTCAAACATAAAGTGAATATGAGTTGAAATTCAAATTTAGATAAGAGTATGTATTCTTTCCTCTATACCTGAAATCTCTTTATTATAAAGTTTATGTTGGGTTTGCGAGATAGAGGAAATATTGTTGAAGTGTTAATATTGAAAGATATGTTACTAAAATGAGGAAAGAATGGTGGGATATTGAATGAGTTGGTTATTATAGACAAAGTGTGACTTTTTAAAGTTGGGATATACATATATAAAGTTAAGGTTTTGTTTAAAGGAAAAGAGATGATATTGGTTAAGTAAGAATAAGTTGATATTGTTATTTTAATGTAAACATTGTGAATGCAATGTTAGAAATGTAAGATGCTTGAATATTGTGAAAGCTCCTGGTTATGATGGTAATATATAATATTTGAGATTTCTGAAATGAGCTTAATTATTGGAGAAATTATATGTTTTGACTTTGCTTTGTGATATATATACATAAGATGTTTCTAAGGTGATATTAAGAAAAGATGAATTTGGTAAATTGAAGTTTAAGCAAAGTAGTAAATTGGAAAGTTAAAGTTCTAGTGGAATTTGATAAAGATTATTTGGATATTGATAGTTAAATGTATATTCAATACATGAGTTAGGTGAAATGACTAATATTGCATATGGAAGTATTATGAATTGAGTAATGCGATTGATAGTATGAGAATTTGTTTTGAAGCAAAAAGGAAAGTGGATAAGCAAATGAAAATGAACTATTTTAAATCATTTTATTGCAAAGGGTGAAAATAGATATGGAAGCATATTAAATGTATTAAAGATGAAAGTGAAAGAGATGTCACATTGGGAATGTGACTAAGATGGATATGAAGTGCTATTATAGTCAGAACATATATATATGTGTGTTATATGAATAAATACTTTATATCATATTGGAAGAATGAAAATGATAGTGTTTAAAAGAAAGTGATAAATATTAAATTTGTATTGAATGTGTGAATCATATTATGAAGGTGACCTATGAATATATATGTGGTATAATTATGGAATAAGTGATATGGAAATGATTTTGTATATATTAGTAGACCTAAGCGAGATTAGATCTTGAATTGTATAAAGCTAAATGGATTATGTGATGGAAGTGAGCCTGGAATGGACTTGAATAATAGTGAATAGTGGAAATTGTCATCGTGAGCATTGAACTTGATGATTATGTGATATTTAGAGTTTCAAAGTATTCATTTATGAAAAGTTCTATGTAAATATATTATAAGAGATTGTAAATGGACTAGAAATGAAGTGACAAATAGAAATTGTATGGGAACTGAATATGATTGAATATGTATATAGTAATATTGTTGAAACCTGAATTAAGTTGATAAGGAATATGTTATTCTTGAGAAACACCTTAGCTTTGTATTGGTAAAGACTAAGAATAAAATTATATAAGAACAGTATTGATTTGAAAGTTTCAAGCTTGAATATTAATC
This sequence comes from Garcia nutans, assembly GCA_947685225.1. Classification (NCBI taxonomy): domain Eukaryota; kingdom Viridiplantae; phylum Streptophyta; class Magnoliopsida; order Malpighiales; family Euphorbiaceae; genus Garcia; species Garcia nutans. The sequence goes on along the minus strand of CANTUV010000037.1, from coordinate 7,793,758 downwards.
TCTTGAAGCTATGTGTTTTGTTCAGTATATTTGATCTGTTAATTCGTTATCCATGGATTTGGGTCTTGGATAAAATGATTGTAATACAAGTTTGGTGAGATTGAAAATTTTGTTGGAAAAGTATAGTTAAAAGTTATGATGGATAAAGTTGTACCTTCTCATTTTATGTTAAGAATTTGGTTATAATTATGAAGGTAATAAGAGAAAAAGGAAATTATGGTAGTGTGTTAAGTTATGGGTAATATGACTGAAGTTATACTGAATATGTATATGGTATGTACTGAATAAATGGGTGGACTTGAGATATAAGTGAAAGAACTATTGGTAGTGAGTATGGTATAAAATTATTATGAGAATTGATGAGAATTATATTAAGTTAATTTGAAATGATTGGTTATCGTGATAGTTTGATTGAATATGGAGCGAAAGAGATCAGGAATTGTATATAAGTTTGCCCTAATGGAATTAGGTTATATATATATACATATATAAATATTGTGAACTTTCATGATGAATTTGGATAAATTAATGGATGATTAGAATTGAACAAGATTGGAATGTGAGTATATTGTGATAGATAGATCAATTGATCTGGTTTCGGTTAAGATTATGAATCGTTATTGAGATTTAATGTGTATAATTGTATCAAAAGTGTAATTATTTACATGATAATGTATATGATGTAAATTTTAAAGTGTGAGTGGACATGAATAGATGGAGTTATAGTAGTTATAAATCATGAAAAAGGGGAAAGATTAGTTATTTATGTATAAGTTGAAAAGTAATGTATTAATATGCAATTTAAATGAAAAGCATGCTAAGGAAATAACTCCATTTGTGAAAAATAAGGATTTTGTTATCCATTGAGGTTTGATAAATGATCTAATTCTTGTGTAAAAACTTTGATAAGAGATGTAATGAGTTCTTTTGAATGTTTGCACAAGAAAGTAATAAGATATCTAATTATATAGAATGATGAGTTATGAAATTTAAAGAAGGTGGTTAATTTTAAAGGGAAGAGTTGAAGTTATATGACTTGATGACACTATGACTTGAGCATATAATTAACTTCATATGAAAGTTGAGATGGTATTTTGTTAAGTATGAATCGTTACGGTACTGATAATTTCGAGGACGAAATCATTTAAGGGGGAGAGAATTGTAATATCCCCACATATGCCCTAGAAGTTTTGAATGTTGTTGTTGTTGTTGTTGTTGTTGTTGGTTAATGGGTTAGAATGTATGTGTTAATTGGCAAGAGAAAAGAAATTGGAAAGTGAATGCTTGTGTATATGTGTTTTGGGGAAATTTAGGGTTTAGAGACAAATGTATATGTTGTGTATATGATGATATATATAACATATAAATTGGTCAAATGAAGAGTCAAAGTGATGGTTAAGTGGAAGAAGATATTTTTGGTTGAGTGTGAAATTACATGAATGGGCATATAAGAGACAAAGGTTTAGTTAAATGGTTAAAGGGTGTTTTGGTAATTTTCTTTTGGAAAACTTGTGGTGGAGATTAAAAAGGAAAGTTTGACTTTGCTTCTTCATCTTTTCCTCTTCTCTTCATGTGTGGCCGGCTTCTTCATAGAAAAAAAGAAACAAAGAGACAAGAGAGGTGTTCTTGATTCTTGAAGCAAATTGAAGGAAAAATCAAAGGTTTTGGTTGAAGATTTGTGGAATTTCATCAAATTGGGTAAGTACTCTCTTGTTTTCCCTTGTTAATTTTTGAAGGGGTGTTTGAGATAAGTTGTGATTGGTTAATATCATGATTTAGAATGTTTGAGATGTGTTTATAAGTAGTGAAAGTGATTGTGAATAAATAAGGGTTAAATTGGTGGTGGTTTTGTTTGAAAATGGCAAATTAAGTGGAAGTTGTTTTTGAAAGAAGAAGATTGATGTTGGTTTTAGGATTTGATGTGGTAAGTGATTGAATATATAATTGATATAGTGTTAATATGAATATTGTGATGAATAAGTATTAATAATATTGATTATGTCCATTTTGATGAGATTATGTTGTGTATAATGTGTTTGAATGCAATTGAAAGAGTTTTGGCTATTTTAGGGTTTATGCATTAGAGATACGTAATTTGGAGCGGTCGTTATTATTCATGTGCGGTCGCTATTATTCATGTGCGGTCGCGACTTAGGTCGGGCTTTTGGCCGCGAAACCTACTGTAATAAGGTTTCATTGTGTAATGGTATGGGGCGGTCGTACTCAGGTGAGGCGCGACCGCTAGAAAGGTTCTGTTCACCTTATTGGAAGCAATCTAATTCTACAACAAGATTCTCAAATACATGTTAAATAGATATCATTTGTCTAACATCATTGTTGAATAATGAAATGTGAGATGATATGGAATTGATAATACATATGATACTATATGAACCGAGCTATGTATTATGCATTGTGAATCTTGTGAATGGCAATTTGTTATATGAATAATGTACTTTGTAATGTTACATCAATGATGCTATATGTAAAATGTGAAGAAGAGGATGAAGTAATTGATTATAGATAGCTTGGTGGGAGTAACTTTGAAGAGTGAAAGAGATGAGGATCATCCAAAAAGGTATGTACAATACCATTTATAATTATGTGAATAATATGATTGAAGCATGTCTAAATGATATGATTGAATAATGACATGTTTGCCTAGTTAATGTAATTAATGTGGTATATATAAATGATGGAATATGACATGTAAAGGATATGATGAGGTAAATGATTATGTATGTAAAATATGAATTGCTATAATGTGGATTGAAATGTGATATGATGCCATTGTGATTGGCTATGATGATTTAAATGTGATATGATGCCATTGTGATTGGCTATGATGATTTAAATGTGATATGATGCCATTGTGATTGGCTATGATGATTTAAATGTGATATGATGCCATTGTGATTGGCTATGATGATTTAAATGTGATATGATGCCATTGTGATTGGCTATGATGATTTAAATGTGATATGATGCCATTGTGATTGGCTATGATGATTTAAAGGTGATATGATGCTATTGTGATTGGCTATGATGATTCAACTGAAAGAAACAAGGCATATTTGCCTAGATGATGATGAGAAGTGATAATGGAATTGATAAATGATTTGTGTGTCTAATATGTTATTCATTTTCAGAGTTTTGTTGTTGGTGGCATGCCTAATAATAGTAACAATCTCTTGAAGTTAGGTTGGATATGATCCTTGAAGCCTAATTGAGATGTTACAACCCTTGAAGCTAGGTTGGATTGGTTCTTGAAGCCAAGTTGGGTTGAAGTTTAACATGTTTTACTCCCCTTGAAGCTTGGTTGAATCTAAATCCTTGAAGCCTAGTTGGGTCAATGATAATGATAATGTGATAATTAAACCAAAGCATTAACTCTGAAAGTTGAATGGCATGTTAGTGTTTGTTGGGCCCGAGTCTGTCTTTGTTGTCCATGTGATATACAAATGTTGAATTAAATGAATAATGAGATTTATGATTGACTTTGTTGACAATGTGACTTATGATTGGTGAATTGTGAATTGAACAATGTTATGAAGTATAATATTTAATGTGTATGTATTGATATGTTGATTATGAAGTATGTTATGGAATGTGTGTTTATGAAATATGATTTAGTTGAGATATATGAAAGTTATAATCTAAAAGAAAAGATATGATAGAAGCTAAGGTTACATGGAATTGATATATCATTATATGTTAGTATTTTTATAATGTATGTGTATATTTTATATTTGTACTACTAAGCTCTCAGGCTTAGCGCGGTTATATGATCGCGCAGGTGACCAGGTGGAAGATATGAAGTCTTTCGTTATGCCACGAGAAGAGTAAGAGTTTATCGAGACCAACTAGAGGGTGATGCATACATGTATAATTTAATTATGATGTATTCTATCAAAAATGTATTCATTTGTATAAATGATGTTTTGAGAAAGATAAGATTATGGTATATTTATAAGATCATTAAAAGTATATCAAATTTGTAAATGTTCTTTAAATTAATGTATTGTGGTTTGAAATATGTTAAAGGTTTTTAAATTGTAACGAAAAACGACATCCTTATACTTTATATACTTACTGTACGTATACCAGGTATATGTATAGTACTTATATGGAGTATCGGGGTGTTACACAGAGAGAGACACACCCAGAGACACGGCCAAGCCTCTGGCCGTGTCTCACCCAAGGAGCAAACCAAAGAACAAGAGAGCAAGCAAAGAAGGAAAGAAAAGAAGCAGAGACTGACACCATCAAGGGACACGGCCAAGCCACTGGTAGTGTCACATGACACGGCCGTGTCTTTGGCCATGTCTCACCTTGGAGAAAACAAACAGTGAGGGACACGGCCAGGAGCTTGGCCGTGTCCCAAGAAAGAAAAACAAGAGACACGGCCAAGCTCCACATGGCTTGGCCGTGTCACCTCTCACCACTAAAGAAAAGAAAGAAAAGAAAGAAAGGAAGGAAGAGCCAGAGAGGAACACGGCCAACTGGCTTGGCCGTGTCCATTGGAAATCAAGAGACACGGCCAAGCCAACCTTGGCTTGGCCGTGTCACCTAATGGAAAGTAAAGAAAAGACCAAGAGACACGGTCAAGCCAAATCAAGCTTGGCCGTGTCACCCTTAATATCTATTTAAGTTCTTTCGCACGACAGAGAAGAGGAGAACATCTAGGGTTTTGAAAGGGAGAAAAGAAAAGAGAAGGAGCGAGCAAACATATTTTGGGATGAGGAGAGAGTGACACTCTCCTTGTCCCTTCATCTTCATCCTCCATCTTCATCTTCTCCATCTTCCATTGATAAGATCTTTAAGGTTCTTTGGGATAAGTTGGGTTAACAAGCTCTTGAAGGTTGATGAAGCTTCATTGAAAGGATTAGTGACTTGAGAAAGCTCCATTCTATCTTTCAAAGGCACAATCAATTGAAGGGTTGGTGACTTGAGAAAGCTCCATTCCATATTGTAAAGGGGAATCAACCATTGAAGAGGGCTTGAGTTCTTCATCAAACATCAAAGTGGAGCTAGGAGGAAGACTAGCAATCCTACTCTTGGCATCTTCACAAGGGGTTTTTCTATTCTCTCTTTTAATTCATTTCAATATAGTTTTTGTTGTATTAAGAGAATTGATATTGCAATGAACAATTTGAATTTGATTTACATTGAGTTGAATGAATGTTTTAAATTGATGATGTTGAGCTAAATACCCATGCATAGGGTTTGTAGTATATTTGATTGAATGCTTTGATTTGATATTTCCATTGATGTACCTTGTTGTTGGTTTATTGCATTGGATTGTATGCTAGGTTAATAGATTAGCTACCTATTGATCTCTAGATATTGAATGAAGGACCGAGAGGTGAAATTTGATATCAGAATTATGCAATCGACTACCCTATGAATGAATTAGAAATATAAGTTCTAGGGTTTCATTAATTTGCAAATGTAAAATAATTGGTTATTTCTATTTCATGAATGTGAGAACTAATGAATTGGTAATTGACAAATTAAACTTAAGAAAAAAATTAATTTACAAGGTTATGTTAATGGATAATTGAGAATTGAGCTTTGATTGAATGGACCTATAACCCTAGGCACCTTCCCAAGAATCGATTTGATCTTGTACAACCTTCATACATCAACCCTACACTCCTTAATCTTAGGTTTAAATTGTTCTTTTACAATTCCAAACAACAAACTCTCTCTTTTAAATTACTTGCTAATCAAGCTATTACGAACTACACCTTCTTGGGGAAACGACCTTGGGGCGATCACCTTTGCTACTGCTACCTCGTATACTTGTGAGTGACGCTTGTAGTAGTACTTAATCCGAGCGCAACACTAGGCAATGACCAAATGAAAATTTTGTGGACTATGTAAAAAGATGGAGAAATAAGGCTTCTATGCTCAAGAAGAGGCCCGATGAATCTGATCAAATAAGGATGATTGTGAAAGGGGTGTTGCCTAGTCTCCGTGAAAGGATGTCTCACACCCTTATAAGGGATTTCAAAGATCTTCTCCAAGCTGGTCTGCAAATTAAAGAATGGGAAAGAGAGAAGAATCATTTTTCAGCAAGAAGGAATGAGAAAGGGAACTACTAGTCTGGAAATCAAAGCATGCAAAAAGAAGTTGATGTTAATACAACTGGTCAAGCAAATAGAAGGTAGTTTTCATATCTGGGGAAGCCTTTGTCTTGGGTCTTCAACAAGCTACAAAAGAAGGGACTATTACAGCCATTGGCCCCTCGACCTTTGCCAAATCCTTTGCCCCTAAAATTTGATATTAAGGCTTTTTGTCAATCTCATCAGACTCAAGGACATGAGACTGATAGATGTACTTGATTGAAGCATGAGATACAAGATCTAATCGATAGTGGTAAGCTATCAGAGCTAGACAAACCCAATACCAAGAACAATCCTTTACCTAAGTTTGGAAGAGTACCTCCATCGGCAACCTTCATGGTAGGAAAAGGATTAGAAGAAGATTTTGTTTTATCATCCTTTCAAGACAAAAATATTGAAGATGTGAAAGGAAAAGAAGCTTAAACTCAACAAACTTTCCTTAGCTTGAATGTTGCTTATCAATTTTACTTTCTTTAATATTTAATCGGAACAATCTTGTTTTTCAAATTTGTTTGAATAAATTACTTCCATAAAAATTTTTGTTGGTCTTTGTTCATTTTGATGCTGTAGACCCTTAATTTTTGATCCAATCCGGTCCAATATGTTTTATTTAGTCCAAAATGATTTTTGTTGTCTAATTGGTCCAAAATAATTTTTGTTAAATAATTTTTACTTTAGTATCTAATTTTTATTAATAAAAAATAAAAATCAAAAAATCAAAATCAAAAAATAAAAATAAAAATTGAAAGTCGGAAAAATCAGCAGCGAAAAAATAGTCGCACGGGCCCGTGGGCTATTTCGTTCGCAGGATTTTCCTGCGAGCGAAATAGATCGCCCGCAGGAATTTTCGGAGGGCGACGCCCCAGCCCACCCACTGCCGCAGTTTTCTGCCGCAGTTTTTTTTCGCCAGCGCATTTTTTCCTGCGGCAATTTTTTTCGGCAGCGCAAATTTTTCAAAACCTAATTCAATTAGGTTTCGGTTTCTTTTTTTTATTAATATTACTTACCTTAACTAATTAGGAATAAACAACCTCAAATAACTATAAATAAGGACCAAAGGCAATTAATTTAGGGGAGGAAAATTTTGGCAGTAGCTTGGAAATTGGAAAACCAAATTAGTGAAGGAAAAGTAATAAATTCAATTCAATTGATTTTTAAAGGAGCAGCATCACGATTTAAGCAATTCAAAGGTAAAAAAGGTTTGTCTTTGGAGCTAGTTCATCTAAGAAGAATTGTTTTTGGAGGAATCATCAAAAGAAGGTATGTGTTAATTGATTTTCTTTAATTGTTTTTTACACAGTAGAAAATCTATAAAATCAAAATTAAAAACCTTTGAACTTTAATTTAGTTTTTCTAAAGTTAAAACATTAATCCGTTGCTTTATTTCCCAAAGAATTTAAAGTTATTAGTTTTATTTTTTCAAAACCTCAAAACCAAAATTTGTTTTCTAAATTTACAAAATCTTAAAACATGTTCTGTTTCTCATAAAAAAAACCCTAAAAACACTTTTTCCAATTATATAAATCTTTTCTACTTATAAAAACTTTGATTTGTTTGTTTAAATTCATAAAACTTCATGAAATTATCAAATTGATTTCCAAATTCCTAAAAATTAATTCACCATTCGTGACCCTAATTCTAAATCCTAAAATCCAAAATTCAACTTTTAAACCTAAAATAATGAACCCTAATCCTTTTAAAACCTTAAACCCTAATTTTTATGAACCCTAATCCTTTTAAAACATTAAAAAACATAACCTTCCATGGAGAGTTATATCAAAGATGGCCTGATGGAGTGCATTTGAGATGTTTAAGAAAGCCAGAAGTGGAGCGCATCATGTCAGAAATACATGCGGGGAGTTGCGGTCCGCACATGAGTGGTTTGCCCCTAGTTAAGAAGATTATTCGACAAGGTTACTATTGGTTGACCATGGAGAGAGACTGTATTGAGTTTGTTAAAAAGTGCTAACAATGTCAGATGTATGGTAACTTGAATCACATGCCTCCTAAAGAACTGCATTCAATGTCTTCACCCTGGCCATTTGCCACCTGGGGTATCGACATTATAGGAGAAATACATCTGACAGCCTCAAACGGTCACCGTTTCATTGTAATAGCAGTTGATTATTTTTCAAAATGGGCTGAAACCGAATCCTTCAACAAGCTGGGTACAAGTCAAATGGCTAGGTTTATCGAAAAGAATCTCATCTGCAGATATGGGGTCTCGCACAGTGTGATATCAAACAATGGAGTACAGTTTCAAGGAGCAGTTAAGGATTTATTCTCCAAGTACCAAATCCATCATCATCGATCCTCTCCTTATAGACCAAAGGCTAATGGTGCCGTGGAAGCAACAAACAAGACAATTAAACAAATTCTGTCCAAGATGACCAAGACTTACAGGGGCTGGTCGAAAATGCTTCCCTTTGCTTTATGGGGATATAGGACAAGCGTACGAACGCCTACTGGAATGACACCGTTCTCTTTGGTTAATGTGATGGAAGCGGTATTGCCAATTGAAATTGAGATCAAATCACTGAGAGTAGTCTTGGAAGCTGAACTGCCTGAAACGGAATGGGTAGCGAGCAGATACACACAATTAGCTCTATTAGAAGAGAGAAGGTTAAAGGCACTATATCATCACCAACTGTATCAAAAGAAGATAGCTCGGGCCTACAATAGAAGGGGTTAAAATCAAAAAATTTAGAGTTGGGGATTTGGTATTGAAGCAATGTAAGCCTAATGTATATGATCCAAGAGGGAAGTTCAGACCTAGCTGGGAAGGGCCATATGTCGTGAAGCAAGTCATGAGCAAAGGTGCGGTGAAGTTATCAGATATGGATGGGAATGAATTTAGTGAACCAGTAAACATTGATAGGTTGAAGAGGTTTTATGTATGATAGGAAGAAAAAGAAGAAAAAAGAGCTCGCTAGGTTGAAAACCCAAAAAGGGTAGCCTATGCAAAAGTTAGAGCAGTCCGCTAGTTTCAAAAACCCGAAAGGGCGGGCTAGGCAACAATTAGGGCTAAATGAGAGAAAATTGTCAATTATAAAACCCGAAAGGGCTAATTGGCAATAGGAGTGATACTGTGTATGTTGGCTTTATGTTTGGTTGTTCCCTAATTTAATAAAATAGAATTAATATTAAAATTGTTCTATGTGCACTGTTATTAGTATTTGACCAGATATGGATGAAATAAATAATCATAATTGCAAAAGGTGATGACAAATTATGAATGGAAAAGAAGCATCTTTTATTACTTTAGTTATTTTTTATTCTAACAAAACACTTTATGAATTGGCAAATGTAAAAGCTATGGTAGTCGATAAGTGTAACGTGCAGGCTAGCTTTGCCTCAGCCAATCCAAGTAGGCTTCAGTCAAGCAAGGCATGTCTAGGTCAGGAGCAAAGTCAGAATCACGAGGCTCAGCTCCATACTAATGCCCAAGTCGGCGAGGATCATAGCATGTACCTTGATGAAGAGCAACAAGGGGAACGTACATCAAGTATGTCCGCATGGTGATACGAGAAATCTTCTACCAAGGTACCAACCAACGGATATTGACTTCAGAGCGTGAGTGGATCCAGTCAACCCAGTCTGCATATGAAGAAGCAGGATGGAGTAGCTTCCTAGCAGAATGATGACGAGGCAGGTATCTGGCAAAATCCACGGAGGGGGTATCAAGCAAACAAAGATGCTCTTGAAGCCAAATCTGTGAAGAAAGAATTAAGAAAAAAAAAAAAAGAGTCCGCTGAGTTGAAAACCCGTAAGGGCAGCTTAGGCAAAAATTAGGACAGCTCACTAGTTTCGAAAACCCGCATGGGCAGACTAGGTAAAAGTTAGAGTAATAAAAAAAAGCAAAAAAAAAACTAAATTGAAAATTCGAAAGGGCAGTTTAGGTAATTACCTGAAGCAGCAAAGGACTCCCAGTCAGTCTCTTTGACAATCCTGATTTAAATCGGTCTAATCCAACTAAGGTCTCGGCTAAAATCACAGGTACCGGCGACAAGCCTCCTTCCATTTGGTCCATAATATCCAATACTCGTGGATCAATATCGCCGTTAGAAAAAACAAGCAAGAATTGGCCGAGCAAGCAAAGACAAAGCATGCGTCCCCATGCCTTAGTAAGAGACAAATGAGAGAAACAAAAGTCAATTAAAGGAGCAAGTAGAATTTTTTTCACCTCTCATCAACCGAAGAATCTCGGGTTTCAAAATTTGAAATAACATCTGCATCTTCTGTTGAGTTTTGGAAATCAATGTGGGTAACGCCATTTGTTGATTATTAGGATGTCCAAGGATGGCCTCAAAATCTTCAATCAAGGGACACATTTCAAAGCCATTAATTCTAAATACCCTAGAATCCGTATCCCACAGGGAAGCCACGGCATGTAAGAAGGAGTGGTCCAATTTGACATTTTGAAAGCATTTTAAAATATCAAGCTTTGACCATGAAATTTGCTTCCAATGGTTGGCATCCATATTCTTCAATAGAATTTTTATTTTCTTTAAATGGTGCTCGGTCATGGTTGATGAATAAAGGGGAACCAAAATTGCTAAAGGGAGTCTTCACGTTGAAAGAGAGAGATTTTTGGTTTATGAATTGAAATATGGCATGAAGGGTGATTTATATGGAAGAAAATAAACCTTTTTCAAAAAGTGAAATGGAAAAGATGATGGGAAAGGATAAGACCATATGGCATAAGGAAAGGAAGTGGTCACAATTTCTTTTTCCAGGATTTGGTTTAACAAAAGAAGTGGATATTAAAAATAATAATAATAAATGAATAATTTTGGCAATAACAAAAAACAAAGTTTGGCAGTAACAAAAAAATATGGAAAAAAAAAGGATTACAGTAAAGAGGAAAATTGTATATTTTTCATTATTGTACAATGTTTTACAATTGCTACAATATTTACATATCAATAAGAGGGTGGTGGTAGGTCACCAAATAAAGACTTGAAAAAGTCGTCGCCTGTTGGAGGAGGGGGCAAATTACTCTTCCCGGGATCATCCGAAGCAGAAGCACTAAAATCCCTATTGCCTTGGAATTTCGATTTGTCATGGTCCTCATCAAAAACAGACGAAAGGATCTCATGGTCATCAGTCTGGAGGCCTCTCAATGAAGAAGCACCGAGATCCCTCATTCCTTGAAATCGAAAGTCACGAAAATTTTTTTCAAATTGATGATATAAACTTTTAAAATGAGAAGCTTGCTGATGACTTGCAGCCAATTCTTCTTGAAGTTTCTTATTTTGTTCTTCGAGCATCCGCTGTGAGCCAAGAAGGAAAAAGGTGAGAGCATACATAACATGCATACATATAGCATAAACTATTATGAAATGAGGAACGTACCAGGTAATTCATATCAATACCCTGCGGATGAGATGGCATATCAGGCAGGCTAGAATGAGCAAACGAAGGGGCAATGAAAAAAGGTCCAGCCTCATGATTAAACGAGCCAACAACCTGCAATAATCATTAAAGAATCAAAGAAAGAAAAAGCAGTTGCAAGGGAAAAGTGGTTAAAGTGCAAAAAACTCCCTTGGAAGATCAAAACAAGGAAAGAAGAGCATGAATCAAGCAAGACATGGCCAAGCCACATCGAGCTTAGCTGTGTCACCTCAAAAGAAATTTTGGCAGAATATGACACAGGCAGGCGACACGGCCAAGCTACTGGCCGTGTCTCACCTAAAGGACAAAGTCAAGAAGGACCAAGCAAAGAAAGAAAAGAAAAAGTAGGTGACACTGGCAAGCAACACGGCCAAGCCACTAGCTGTGTCCCATCCTAAGTCTAGAACAAAGAAAAACCAAAGAAAAGACACAGAAGCTGACACACCAAGGAAACATGGCCAAGCCACTGGCCGTGTCACTACCATCTTCAAAGAACATAGAAGACCCCGATCTCCAAGGATGAAGATCAATTTTCAAGGGTGAAGACCCGATCTCCGAGGGTGAAGATCCATTCTGAAGGAGAAGAATCACAATGCATAGAACATCCGGAGCAGTCAGACTTCTCAACTAATAAAAGGTTAGTCAAATTCATTCTCGGGTCCAAGTATCCAATCTCGGGTCCAAGTACCCAAATCAAATTCAACCCAATCCCGGGTCCAAGTACCCAAATCAATTCAAGCTCGGGTCTAAGTACCCAATCTTGGGTCCAAGTGCCCAATCTCAGATCTAAGTGCCCAATCTTGGGTCCAAGTACCCAAATCAAATCAATTTAGGGCCGAGTATCCCAATACAATTTAGGATCGACTGTCCAAATCAAGTTAGGATCGAGTATCCAAATCCAGTTTAGGATCGAGTATCTGAATCCAGATAGGATCGAGTATCTGAGTCTAGTTTAGGATCAAGTATCCAAATCTCTCGGGTCCATAACCAAAATTTTCCTCAGGTAGATCCTAGAATTATCCTTGAGTTCAGAACTCGAACTGGGTCCAGAACCAAAATTTTTCCTTAGGTCTAGAACCTAGAATTATCCTTGAGTCTAGAACTCAAACCAGGTCCAGAACCAAAATTTTCCTTAGGTCCAGAACATAGAATTATCCTTGAGTCCAGAACTCGAACTGGGTCCAGAATCCAAATTTTCCTTAGGTCTAGAACCTAGAATTATCCTTGAGTCCAGAACTCGAATCGGGTCCAGAACCAAAATTTTCCTTAGGTCTAGAACCTAGAATTTATCCTTGAGTCTAGAACTCAAACTGGGTCCAGAACCCAAAACCTCAATCTCAAAAATTAAGTCTTATTGCTTTTCACTCTCTTTCACTAAAGTTTCATATTTTTCAAGCAGGAGGCAAACTGTAGACCCTTAATTTTTGACCCAATCCGGTCCAATATGTTTTATTTAGTCCAAAATGATTTTTGTTTTCTAATTGGTCCAAAATAATTTTTGCTTTAGTATCTAATTTTTATTAATAAAAAATAAAAATAAACAAATAAAAATAAAAATCAAAGTCGAAAAAATCGACAGCGAAAAAACAGTCGCACGGGCCCGTGGGCAAAATCACTGTTTCATTTCACTCACAGGATTTTCCTGTGAGCGAAATAGAATTTCTATTTTGCCCACAGGAATTTCCTGCGGGCGACGCCCCAGCCCGCCCAAAACTGCGGTAGTTTTTTTTCACCAGTGCATTTTTTCCTGCGGAAATTTTTTTCGGCAGCGCAAATTTTCCGACGCAAATTTTTTGAAACCAAATTCAATTAGGTTTCGGCTTCTTTTTTTTTATTAATATTACTTACCTTAACTAATTAGAAATAAACAACCTCAAACCACTATAAATAAAGACCAAAGGCAATTAATTTAGGGGAGGAAAATTGTAACGCCCCCATACTCCATATAAGCACTATACATATACTTGGTATACATACAATGCGTATATGAAGTATAAGAGTGTCACTTTTAATTTCTATTTAAAAGTCTTTATCCAAGTTCAAGCAATATTATGTTCATTTAAGAAACATTTATAGTAATCATTATTCTTATAAAAATATAAAGCATAATGAAAAATCACACATGTATGCATCACCTTCTAGTTGGTCTCGAGACACTCTTACCCATCTCGTGGCATAGCAACTAAGCTTCTAGATCATCCGCATAAAAACCTGCGCGATTACAAAACCACGCTAAGCTAGAAAGCTTAGTAAGACAAATAAGCATTAAAATATACTTTACAAAATAATCATACCTCACGTTCTTAGCATTATGTTCTATAGTTCGCTTATCCCGTTTTTCCTTTCTCAAAACATTCTTCATATAATCCCACTAATCTCAGAAATTATACACATATCTATATACAACATTCACAATACAATACTTACCATTTCTATCTCATATACATATACATATACATCATTTTCAACAAATCACCCTTCTTTGGCATATCCAAACTTTCATGGAAACAATTCTCACATTTACATACATTTTACACATCATACAACATTTTCATAAACTCATATCTCAATAAAACACTTCAAGCCATATTCACTTTCAATATATCAATACACATATTACAAAGTCATATTTCATAACATCATTTTATTCACAATTCATCAACCATGAATCACATTTCCAATGAGGGCAGCAATAGATCTCTTTAGTCATATCTTTCAACATTTGCATATCACATATTTCAACAAAGACAGACTCGGGCCCAAACAACACACTAATATGTTATTCAAAGTTCAGAGTTACTGCTTTGGTCTATAATCACAATGATCAAGCCCGTAGGCAATATATCTCATATCTCTATCCATGGATAGTGTAACAGACCCAGTCTCTTGGACCATCAACTCAATAACTTGAGGAGATCCTCAACCTGGCAAGACTGTTACTAGTAACAGACCCAGTCTCTTGGACCATCAACCCGACTAAATCGAGAAGATCCTCAACCCGGCAAGACTGTTACTTTTCATATATTTCATATCAATAATTCATATAGTGTAACAGACCCAGTCTCTTGGACCTCAACTCACTCAAATTGAAGAGATCCTCAACCCGGCAAGACTGTTACATTTTTCACATTTTCTAGGCATGCCGCCAAAACCAGAACTCTGAAATTTGAATCAACATATTAGACACAAAATTTTTTCATTCTCATTTCATTCTCAATTTAATTGCCATAGCCAATAACAATGGCTCATATCTCATTTGAATAATTAGAGCCAATCACAATGGCTTCACTTCATATTTTAATCATCATAGTCAATAACAATGACTTCACATCATTTTATAACATTTCACTATATAACACTTCATTATTCAAATGCACATTTATATCATCAATTAGGCAAACAAGCCTTAATCATAACATTAAGGTAATTCATCATCAATGATCACATGATATTTCACATTGTACATAACACGTCATTATTCATATGCATCATTAATCTACATATAGCACAATACAATTCATAAGATTGACAATGCATAAAGCATAACATAGTTCATATAATATCAACATTATCATCAAATCATATTGATCAATTCAATTTATCACTCAACAATACATAAACAATGGCATTGCACAAACCTTTTTCCATGATCATTATATCTTCCACATTGCCTATACCATCATTGTTATATGCAAAACAATTTACATTATACATTAATGTAGAATCTTCTATATACATTTGGTTGGATCATTATTGTTGCAAGTGTATGTAAGTACAAAAGACAATTGAAGATCCAACAATGTATGAAGAACAATTAACAAACACAAAAACTAACACCCTCAAGGGACACGGCCAAGCCTGTGGCCGTGTCTCTCAATTTAAACATCCAGTAGCCAACACGCCCAAGAGACACGGTCGTGTTCGTGGCCGTGTCACTCAACACCAATTCAAGCAGTAGCAAACACGGGCAATGGACACGGCCAAGCCAGTGGCCATGTCTTTCAACACAACAATCCAGTACCGGACATGGGCAAGGAACACGGCCGTGTCTCTCAACACAATTCAGACAGTAGCGAACACGGGCAAGGGACACGACCGTGTCAGTGGCCGTGTCTCTCCAAAATTCATTCAACACACTCAAATTTGCCCCAACTTGGCCGTGTCTCTCATGACTTGGCCGTGTCCTACAATAATTTAAAGACCAAACAATCGAAAATTCATCCAACTAAACCCCAAATCAACATTTCATCATTTTCCTTACAATTATCTCAACTCATCATCACTTAAATGTTAATTTTACACATTTATATACTTCAATCTCTTGTTATCATCCACTTACACACCAATCAAACCAAACATAACCCAAATCCAAAAGAAATCCAACTAAGGAAATAAAAACTTATAGATATAAGTATAATCAATAAATTCAACTCAAGAGATGATTACTTACTTGAATATGTTGCCAAATCTTCATCTCCATCTTCAATACTCTTAAATTCCTTTAATCCTTGGTGTAATTTGAAGCAAAATCATCTTTCTCTCTCTAGCTTCTCTCTCTCTCTCTCTCTCGTTCACTAAGAAAAGAAGACGAAGGAGAAGAAGAAAGAAAGATCTAGTTCTTTCTTTCATTCTTATCATATATATATATATAATAATAATAATAATAATAATAACATTAATACCATTAAATCTCCACCACACACAATTCCTTTTGACTTTCTTCTTCTTTTCTCTTTCCTTCAATACACACATTGAATCCAAGTACAATAGTAACCCCAACACTTTTAGGGTATACTTTAGGATATTACAATTCTCTCCCCCTTAAATAATTTCGTCCTCGAAATTATCCAATATAATATAACAACCCATTTAGCACAATTCACTATCGTAATTTTCATATGAAGATAATCATTTCTTACAATACAGTTTTATCAAATCTCATATCTTCTACTCTCCCCCTTAGAGCTAATCCTCTTCTCTAAAATTCATAATTCATCATTGTATAGGTATATATATATATATATATCTTTACATCTTATTACTTACTCAACGAAGCAATTTAGATAACTCATAACATCTCCAATACACTTTATCTTGTACTGGAGTCAGATTATCACTTTATCTCCTTAGAAATATTTTCTTAACTTTAATCTCAAAATTCATTAATTAATATCTTAACATTGTTTATTCCATTCTTACAATCACTTTCCAAATAAACATTTACCAAACCTCAATGAAAAACAATATCCTTACTTTCTTTAGCTTGCTTCACACTTAATATAATTATTAATACAATACCTTTAAACTTACTTAATCGATAAACAATATTTCCTTTCTTCTCATCATGTACAAATGATATAATTCAATTTATTTATGTTTATTCATAAGCTAGAATATTACAGCATACACATTTCCATTAAATTTTACACTTCCAGTACAACTGTACATATTAAATCTCAACATTGACTCGCAACTATAGCAAACTTTAGACCAATAGATCTGTTTATCACAATATACTAACATTTCGATCTTATTTGTTTCAAGTCAACAATTAACTTAATGAAATTTATCATTAGATTTCACAATATATATATATAATATAATCTAATTTCATTAGGTCAAACTTATGTTCAAATTGTAATCTTGCCAAATTTATATATTCAATCAATAAGAATCATGCTTATACCTATAAATTTCATTGTTTCAATAATTATAGCATCATTTCTCATACTCATTCAAAATCTATCAATTTAACCAACAACTATATCTTTATAAACAACTCTTTCCCCAACCAAGTCGGTAATCCTAGTTCGGTTGCCCAACACATTGGGTCTGCATGGTTTCACAGGAGGCAGATAAGTTCGTTCATTTATCTTTTCACAATTCATTTTTCATAAACAATTAGGCGCTATACCTCAATTATAATTTATTTCTAACATCATTGTCAACCATCATGGTTTCTTATCATATCAAAATAATATACACACATATATCCTCAACTATATTGAACATCTCATTATTCAATCATATCATTTTCAACATTATTGATATATACATAATAATTTACATTATTCATACTCCCATAAACTTTAAGTGCATTCACTTAATCACTTTACACTGTAAATGTATTCAGTATAACTTTCAATCAAAATTACAATTTCTTTCCTTATATTATATCTTCACTTCACTTATTATCATGATATTTATATAATTATTGCTCGATCTCACAATTCATAACTTAAAACATTATCACAATTCTCTTCCTTTACTTTACTTCTCATAATTATAATTAAATTTTTAACATCAAAATTATAAGATACAACTTCACCAATCATATCTTTTAACCATGTTTCTGATAACATAATTATCAATCACTCTTGAGGTTTGTAAATCAATATTGTTCTTCTATTATTCGTGTAACACCCCTTCCCGACCTACATGTGTAAGCTGAGTAGAGGCGCCACACTAACCTAATGTTGCTACCAATTTTACTTAGTTAAATTTTAGTTATGATTTTTTTTTTACAAAAATTTTGCCATAGTTTCGCCTAAAAATTGAGTCCCAAGTGTCGACAAAACCGGTTTTTTTCTTATTTTTAAAAACATTTTACACAAACCAATGCAAACAAAATCATTCTCAGTACACTCCCAATAAATCCCCCTTGTAACCTCAACTACAACCTGCAAAAAGAATTTACACTTCTAGTGCAACATAAAATAAAGGTTTTGTGACAACCCCTATATTTAAATATTACACAGCGGAAGTTATAAAATATTTACATATTTACATACTCAACATTTCTTTACAAAATATAAAGAAATATACATGATTGGCAAGTCTGCTCTGATCTTTAAGCTCCAAAAATGGATTCAACAAGGTCTACTCTCACTTGGTCTTGATGAACTCTCGGGTTCAACTCTATCCACTCTATTACCTGCGCGATTAAACACTATCGCGCTAAGCCAACGACTTAGTAAGATAAAACATGTTAATGGTATGCTTAAATGTAATGCAATGCCACATATGTTATTGATAAGATCAACATCATAAATATAAAGTTAACACATAATTATGCATTTCACAAATCATAGTCATATGAGTATACCACATTTCAACATCTTTCCACATTCAACATTACTCAATCATACTCAATAACCAACATCTCATTTCATTAACTCATATCATTATTTAGGACATTCATATAACCTTGACACCTATGGGCCCAACAAGTATTTAATATGATATTCAGAGTTCAGAGTTACTGATTTGGTTCATAGTCACAATAATCACGCCCGTAGGCAATGTATATACATGTATCTCTATCCATGGATAGTGTAACAGACCCAGTCTCTTGGACCATCACTCAACACATATGAGGAGATCCTCAACCCGGCAAGACTGTTACAAATCATATATTTTATATTCACAATTCTCATAGTGTAACAGACCCAGTCTCTTGGACCATCAACTCAACACATATGAGGAGATCCTCAACCCGGCAAGACTGTTACCTTTCATCATTTCTTAGGCATGCCACCCAAATCCAGAACTCTGAAACTGAATAACATATTAAACAAACAATTCATTTATTATATAGTTACCATTTCCATTCTCAAATTCTCATCACATTTAGGCAAACATGCCTTCTTTCTTTCAATATCATCATCATAGCCAATCACAATGGCATTGTCTCATATCATGTCTTATTTGAATTATCATTTCAATTTCAATGTATATTATTCATGAAACACATAACCATTCACAATGCATAACATAACATTGTTCAATCTCAACAATGCAATTAGGGCAAAGAACAATTGATATGATTCATATGAATAATACATTCTGGTTTTAGACTCCATTTTATCCTTATTTTGAAAAATTGTATAAAATAATCTACTTGATTAAAAATTCTAAAATTTTTACAGAATTTAGTTTTGTATCTTAAAATAATTCCTTTAAAATTTCAGATCAAACTGAACACAAAATCTTGGTCAAATAGTTCACCTAACCAGACTGCCCCAATTGCCCTGCATCCTGGCAGCAGTTCTGAACTTTGTGAATTCCATAAATCAAATTCAATCAACGTAGTTCCAAATTATTTTTCTCAACTACTAGACTCACTAAGCAACAACATATCCAAAATTCAATTGGATATGATTTTTCTACATTTTATTAAAAATCCCGAAATATAGCTGTCTCAGTTAAGGTACCTGCTGGAACAGTTCTACTAAAAATAATCTTTCTAAACTCATAACCATTCCAAAATCGAATCAACATATTTTTCAGTCATTCTAGTCTCCTAGTGGCACAACATATCAAAAATTCACTTCAAGAACATTTTTCTATAATTAATTAAAAATCATACAAGTCACAGCCTTTACTAATTGTAAAACAGAAAAAGAATTTCACTAAACACAACTCATCTCATCATCAAACCAACAAACCCTAATTCCTTTCTCACACCACTTCAAAAGAATTGAAGAATTTAAAGAAAAGATCTTACCTTAGATGAAGAAATCCACAAATCTTTAACCAAAACCCTTGCTTCCTTCTTCAAATTGCTTCAAACCTCAAGATCACCTCTCTTTCTCTCTTGGTTTTTGGAGAGCCGGCACCTCTTGAAAGAAAGAAGGAAATGATGAAGACACAAAGTCAAATTTGCTTTTAATCTCCACCAAGTGATCTTATCCAAGCAATTACCAAAATGCCCTCAATCATATAACTAACTTTTTGTCTCATATAAGCCCTTATATGTAATTGCACATTCCACAAAAATATCTTCTTGCATTGACTCTTCCTTTGACCCATTTATATGTTATATATATCATCATATACACAACATATACATTTGTCTCTAAACCCTAAATTTCTTCTCCAAAACACATACAAAAACATTCTCTTCCAATTTCTTATCAACTTATCATATATACATAATTCAAGTGCAACAACACTAACACCAAGACTACTAGGGCATAATTAGGGATATTACAATTCTCCCCCTCTAGAAAGAAATTTCGTCCTCGAAATTACCTGAAATTAACTTTGAAATAACTGAGGATACTGGTCTCGCATGGTATGCTCACTTTCCCAAGTTGCTTCCTCTCTTGCATGATTCTTCCACAGAACTTTTACCAAAGGCACATTCTTATTTCTTAACTCTTTTACATCACGTGCCAAGATAGCAACTGGTTCCTCTTCAAATGTCAAGTCTGGGCTCACTTCAATAGATTCAAATGGCAACACATGAGATGGATCCGACCTATATCTCCTCAACATAGAAACATGGAATACATTATGAATACGATCCAACTCAGGTGGCAAAGCAAGTCGATACGCCACTGGCCCAACTCTTTCTAACACTTCATACGGCCCAATGAAACGAGGACTCAATTTTCCTTTCCGACCGAACCTCAAAATCTTCTTCCAAGGAGACACTTTCAGAAATACCTTATCTCCAACATCAAACTCTATATCTCTCCTTTTCAGATCTGCGTAAGACTTCTGTCGGTCTGAAGCTGCTTTTAACCTGCCTCGAATCAACTTTACTTTTTCTTCAGTTTCTTGAATCAAATCAGGACCAACCAACTTATTATCTCCAAGCTCATTCCAACAAAGAGGTGTCCTACACCGTCTGCCATACAATGCTTCAAACGGTGCCATACCAATGCTGGATTGGTGACTGTTGTTGTAAGCAAACTCCACAAGAGGTAAAAACCTATCCCAACTTCCAGAGAAATCGATGACACAGCTTCTCAACATGTCCTCAATAATCTGTATCACCCTCTCTGACTGTCCATCCGTCTGTGGATGAAAAGCAGTGCTGAAGTGCAGTCGAGAACCTAAAGCACTATGCAAACTCTTCCAAAATCTGGAAGTAAACCTGGGATCTCGATCAGACACTAAAGAAGTTGGAACACCATGCAGTTTCACAATCTCATGGATATACAGCTCAGCCAATCTCTCCAAAGAGTAATCCATTCGAACCGGAAGAAAATGAGCTGTCTTAGTCAATCTATCCACAATCACCCATATGGCATCATGCTTCTTTTGTGTCAATGGCAAACCAGACACAAAATCCATTGTTATTCTTTCCCACTTCCATTCTGGCACTGACAATGGTTGAAGCAACCCGGTTGGAACTTGATGCTCTGCTTTAACCTTCTAACAGGTGAGACATTTCGATACAAACTCAGCAATGTCTCTCTTCAACCCCATCCACCAATAATGCTGTCTCAAATCATGATACATCTTCGTATTACCCGGATGCATAGCAAACATTGACTGATGAGCTTCTTCCAAAATGACCCTTTTCAAATCAGCATCATCGGGTACACACAATCGGTTTTTAAACCATAGGCTCCCATCACTTTTCACAACAAAATCTCTAGTCTTCCCATTCTTGCAATCTGAAATAATCTTTTGAATCTTCATATCAATCAACTGAGCCTCTTTGATCTGATCTAACAAAACTGGTTTCAAAAGCAACTGTGCCAACAATGCACCATCATCACAAGGTACAAAACTGGCATGCAATGCTCTCAACTCAACAAGCAACGAGAGCGAGTAAACTGTTAAACTAGCTAAAGACTTCCGACTCAAAGCATCAGCAACAACATTTGCTTTACCTGGATGATAGTCAATCAAGCAGTCGTAGTCTTTAATCAATTCTAACCATCTCCTCTGATGAAGATTGAGTTCTTTCTGGACACCCAAATACTTCAAACTCTTGTGATCAGTGTAGATGAAACATTTCTCCCCAAACAGATAGTGGCGCCAAATTTTCAATGCAAACACAATGGCAGCCAATTCCAAATCATGGGTCGGATAGTTAAGCTCATGCGGTTTCAACTGTCGAGATGCATAAGCTATAACTTTACCTTCCTGCATCAACACACATCCCAAACCACTATGTGAAGCATCACTGTAAATCACATATGGTTTGCCTTCTACAGGTAAAGTAAGAACAGGCGCTTGAGTCAACATATCTCTCAACTGCTCAAAGCTCGACTGACACTGATCTGTCCACAAAAACCTCACTCCCTTACGAAGCAATCTGGTGAGTGGAGTAGCTATCAAAGAAAATCCTTTCACAAACCGCCGGTAATAGCCTGCCAAACCTAGAAAACTTCTAATCTCTGTCACAGACTTAGGTGGACTCCAATTCAGAATAGCTTCAACTTTACTTGGATCAACTCTAATGCCTTCTGCTGAAACAATATGTCCGAGAAAAGCTACTTGATCCAACCAGAACTCACACTTCGACAATTTAGCAAACAACTGCTTCTCTCTCAAAATCTGCAACACAATCCGCAGATGCATATCATGTTCCTCCTCATTCCGCGAATACACCAGAATGTCATCGATGAAGACCACTACAAACTGATCCAGATAGGGCCTAAATACCCTATTCATCAAATCCATAAAAGCTGCAGGTGCATTCGTCAGACCAAAAGGCATAACTAAAAATTCATAATGCCCATATCTGGTCCGGAAAGCTGTCTTCGGAACATCTTCAGCTCTGACTCTCAGCTGATGGTACCCTGATCTCAGATCAATTTTGGAAAACACAGCTGCACCCTTCAACTGATCAAATAGATCATCGATTCTAGGCAAAGGATATTTATTCTTAATGGTCACTTTGTTCAATTGCCTATAATTGATACATAATCTCATAGTACCATCTTTCTTCTTCACAAATAGCACAAGAGCTCCCCAAGGAGAAACACTGGGGCGAATGAATCCTTTGTCCAACAACTCCTGTAATTGCACTTTTAACTCCCTCAATTCTGCTGGTGCCATTCTGTAAGGAGTAATCGAAATAGGAGTGGTACCGGGCAACAATTCGATACCAAACTCCACTTCTCTCTCAGGAGGCAATCCTGGTAACTCCTCGGGAAAAACATCTGGGAACTCAGCAACTGTGGCAATGCTATCAATGGGAGAACCCTTTACTCTAGTATCTACCACATGAGCAAGATAGGCTTCACATCCCTTTCTAATCAACCTCCTAGCTGCAACGGCTGAAACAAATAAGGAGGCTAGCTGTTCCTGCTCATTAGATACTATCACCTCTCTACCATCACCAGTTCTCAAAGAAACAATCTTCTTCTTACAATCTACCACAGCTCCATGTCGAGATAGCCAGTCCATGCCTAGAATCACATCATATTCCTTAAATGGCATCTCAATCAAATCTCCAAGGAACTCCTCACCTTGCACCCTCACTGCACTATCTTTATGCACTTTACTAACTATCACACTATGCCCTAGAGGATTTGTCACCAAAACATCAAATCCTAGGGACTCAGCATGCATATCAAACACAGGCAAAACAGATGCACTAATATAAGAATGGGTGGATCCGGGATCAATCAAAGCAAGTACTGCAGTATCAAATAAAGAAAAAGTACCAGCTATAACTGCCGATGCATCCGGCTGCCTTTGCATAACATACATCCTCTGGGAAGATCCAACCTCCTCTGGTCTACTCTCCCTGAATGTAGCACCTCCTCTAAAACTGAACCCTGGTCTACCTCCTCGGCTGGCACCTCTGCCTCCTCTGCCTCCCCTCACACTAGCTCGAGAAGCAGCAGAATCAACTGGCATCTGCTCCTGCCTCTCAGGACAGTCTCTCACAAAGTGGTCAGGTGATCCACACCTGAAGCATACCCCTGATCTACTATGCCTCCAACAAACGCCCTCATGTCTTCCACCACACTGGTTACACACAGGTAAGGTGGATCTCTGAACTCCAGGAGTAGGAGCACTCGCTACTGAAGCTGCAGGTCTAAATCTCTGCCTCTGGAACTGCACTGACCTACCAGCTGATCTTTGACTTCTACTGACCCGAGGAGCAAAGCTTCCCTTACCTCTTTTAGCAGAAGAAGACTCTGCCTCAAATTGGGGCCTTCTAATCCTAACCTCTTCCTCAGAAGCAGCTGCAATATTCTGAGCTTTCTCCACACTCCGAGCTGCTGCCACAAGCTGAGAAAAATCCTGATACCGAGAACCAGCCACATGGCACATAAGAGAGGGCCTCAACCCCTCCTCAAATCTCCGGCATCGATCTATCTCATCCGATATAATGCCCCCGGCATACTCACTCAACCGGATAAATTCAACCTCATACTCCGTCACAGTCCGGTTGTTTTGCTTCAAATCTAAAAACTCTCTCTTCTTCCCATCTTTATACTCCCTCGGAGTATACTTCAATTTGAACTCCCTCAGAAAATCTGCATAGGACAATGTTGGGGGATCTTCCATAGAATGGGGCACTGTCTTCCACCAACTATAAGCATCCTTCTGCAACAATGATCTTGCATAATCAAACTTTTCCTCTGGAGTGGCTTGCAACTGCACAAATATTCTCTGAACTTTGTCTAACCATTGCTCAGCCACAACTGGATCAGTAGTACCTATAAAATCCTCTGCTCCAAACTTCCTTAGTTTATCATATTGCCTCACTGCTACCAAAGGCTGTGGGGGTGGTGGTGGTGGCTGTGGTTGCACTGGTGCTGGCCTCAAAGCCTCTATCACATGCCTAACCCAAGCTGGCGGAACCTCCTCCCCAGCTGATCTCCCTGACACCGAAGCAGGTGCCTCCTCAACACTAACAACCCTAGCTCCATCATCAGGGGCAATACTCTCGGCACTACCCTCAACCGACTATCGTGAGTGAGAATCCATCACAACCTAACACTGCAAACACAGCAGATTATATCTTATTAAAGATCAGAGACTGCCAATCTCAAACGTACATGTTATTCAAAACCACTTTTTAAGTAAAAATAGTCTTTTTATTACATTTTACCTAGGTTGAGAATCTCAAACCTAGGCTCTGATACCAAAACAATTGTAACACCCCTTCCCGACCTACATGTGTAAGCTGAGTAGAGGCGCCACACTAACCTAATGGTTCTACCAATTTTACTTAGTCAAATTTTAGTTCCAATTTTTTTTTACAAAAATTTTGCCATAGTTTCGCCTAAAAATTGAGTCCCAAGTGTCGACAAAACCGGTTTTTTTCTTATTTTTAAAAACATTTTACACAAACCAATGCAAACAAAATCATTCTCAGTACACTCCCAATAAATCCCCCTTGTAACCTCAACTACAACCTGCAAAAAGAATTTACACTTCTAGTGCAACATAAAATAAAGGTTTTGTGACAACCCCTATATTTAAATATTACACAGCGGAAGTTATAAAATATTTACATATTTACATACTCAACATTTCTTTACAAAATATAAAGAAATATACATGATTGGCAAGTCTGCTCTGATCTTTAAGCTCCAAAAATGGATTCAACAAGGTCTACTCTCACTTTGTCTTGATGAACTCTCGGGTTCAACTCTATCCACTCTATTACCTGCGCGATTAAACACTATCGCGCTAAGCCAACGACTTAGTAAGATAAAACATGTTAATGGTATGCTTAAATGTAATGCAATGCCACATATGTTATTGATAAGATCAACATCATAAATATAAAGTTAACACATAATTATGCATTTCACAAATCATAGTCATATGAGTATACCACATTTCAACATCTTTCCACATTCAACATTACTCAATCATACTCAATAACCAACATCTCATTTCATTAACTCATATCATTATTTAGGACATTCATATAACCTTGACACCTATGGGCCCAACAAGTATTTAATATGATATTCAGAGTTCAGAGTTACTGATTTGGTTCATAGTCACAATAATCACGCCCGTAGGCAATGTATATACATGTATCTCTATCCATGGATAGTGTAACAGACCCAGTCTCTTGGACCATCACTCAACACATATGAGGAGATCCTCAACCTGGCAAGACTGTTACAAATCATATATCTTATATTCACAATTCTCATAGTGTAACAGACCCAGTCTCTTGGACCATCAACTCAACACATATGAGGAGATCCTCAACCCGGCAAGATTGTTACCTTTCATCATTTCTTAGGCATGCCACCCAAATCCAAAACTCTGAAACTGAATAACATATTAAACAAACAATTCATTTATTATATAGTTACCATTTCCATTCTCAAATTCTCATCACATTTAGGCAAACATGCCTTCTTTCTTTCAATATCATCATCATAGCCAATCACAATGGCATTGTCTCATATCATGTCTTATTTGAATTATCATTTCAATTTCAATGTATATTATTCATGAAACACATAACCATTCACAATGCATAACATAACATTGTTCAATCTCAACAATGCAATTAGGGCAAAGAACAATTGATATGATTCATATGAATAATACATTCTGGTTTTAGACTCCATTTTATCCTTATTTTGAAAAATTGTATAAAATAATCTACTTGATTAAAAATTCTAAAATTTTTACAGAATTTAGTTTTGTATCTTAAAATAATTCCTTTAAAATTTCAGATCAAACTGAACACAAAATCTTGGTCAAATAGTTCACCTAACAAGACTGCCCCAATTGCCCTGCATCCTGGCAGCAGTTCTGAACTTTGTGAATTCCATAAATCAAATTCAATCAACGTGGTTCCAAATTATTTTTCTCAAATACTAGACTCACTAAGCAACAACATATCCAAAATTCAATTGGATATGATTTTTCTATATTTTATTAAAAATCCCGAAATATAGCTGTCTCAGTTAAGGTACCTGCTGGAACAGTTCTACTAAAAATAATCTTTCTAAACTCATAACCATTCCAAAATCGAATCAACATATTTTTCAGTCATTCTAGACTCCTAGAGGCACAACATATCAAAAATTCACTTCAAGAACATTTTTCTATAATTAATTAAAAATCATACAAGTCACAGCCTTTACTAATTGTAAAACAGAAAAAGAATTTCACTAAACACAACTCATCTCATCATCAAACCAACAAACCCTAATTCCTTTCTCACACCACTTCAAAAGAATTGAAGAATTTAAAGAAAAGATCTTACCTTAGATGAAGAAATCCACAAATCTTTAACCAAAACCCTTGCTTCCTTCTTCAAATTGCTTCAAACCTCAAGATCACCTCTCTTTCTCTCTTGGTTTTTGGAGAGCCGGCACCTCTTGAAAGAAAGAAGGAAATGATGAAGACACAAAGTCAAATTTGCTTTTAATCTCCACCAAGTGATCTTATCCAAGCAATTACCAAAATGCCCTCAATCATATAACTAACTTTTTGTCTCATATAAGCCCTTATATGTAATTGCACATTCCACAAAAATATCTTCTTACATTGACTCTTCCTTTGACCCATTTATATGTTATATATATCATCATATACACAACATATACATTTGTCTCTAAACCCTAAATTTCTTCTCCAAAACACATACAAAAACATTCTCTTCCAATTTCTTATCAACTTATCATATATACATAATTCAAGTGCAACAACACTAACACCAAGACTACTAGGGCATAATTAGGGATATTACAATTCGATTTCTAACCTTTACAATTATAATGCTAGATTGCATCACAAAACTTATATATATTCTCCAAGCTTTTCTTACACCAAGAATTAACACATTTTAATTCCATCTCCAAAACAATTGGTTTTTGGTGATTTGATCATCATTAACCCAACTCATGTTCAATAATATTACCCTTAACATTTTCTACTCCCAACCTTTAATCAGATACAATTCTTACACAAGTATCATTCATTACTCCATTTCCAATCCATCTCTTTTAAAATTTTCAAATACATAATTTCTTCCTTACAATTTCTTATTATACATTTATACATAAAACATTTTCACACTCAAATACTTGGAGTTCCAAAACATCTTATAATAGCCTCATTTAGTTATTGCTATAACAATTTCACTGTTCAATAATACCCAGATACATTCTCACTTCTAATACCATTAAACATGTAATGGTATAAAATAATAAACATATTATATACACCTTCATAGGTCACATTCATATCGAAAAGTTCATTTCACAAATTCTCTTTATATAAACACATAATCATATAATTTAGTAAATTTCCCCTTTACATATAGTTTATACAAATTAATATTTATCACTTTTCTTTGACTATTATCATTCTCTTTTGTTTATCATAGCTTAAGTTATTCATTAACTTCAATAAATATACATACTCTACTTATAATATTATTTCACAAGAAGCTTAATCACATTTCCAATGTGATATCTCTCTTACATTTGTTTATAAATATCTTTAACACATCTTTCATAATCATTTTCATCCTTTCCATCAAATTACTTAAAGTAATTCATTTTCTTTTGCTCCATTCCTTTTCTTTTATTTCAAACCAAAACTATCAATCACATCTCATATATCTCATGTAATAAATACATTAAACTATCAATATTTCATTGATCTTCATCCACATTCCATGAAAACTATAAATTCCAACTTACTAATTTACTTAAACTTCAATTTATTCATCTCATACTCTTCATATTAACTTTAACACATCTTATATGCATACACCACCAAACAACATCAAAACATTTATGTTTCACAATTATTAAGCTCATTCTAAAGAAAATCTAAGTATTTCATGTCTCCACCATTAACATGAGCTTTCACAATATTCAAACATATCATATTTCTATCATTGAAATCACCATGTTTGCATGAAAATAACAATACAAACAACACCCATATCACTTCGTACTTAACCAACATCATCTCTTTTTCCTATTAAACCAACCTTAACTTGACATATCCACACCTTACATTATCACACCAAAATTGTACCAATTAACTCATTCAATATTTCACTGTACTCTTTGCATTCACATAATGTATCTTTCCACATTACCCATCCGACAATATTTCCTCTTTATAGAAATCCAAACATAAAGTTTAATGGAAAATGATTCAAATATTAGAGGAAAAATTAAATACTTTAATCTTAATTTGGTTCCAACTCATTTCCAACTTTACTCTTCTAGCCATTTCTTTATATATCAAACAGATATCAATTATCAAACTTTTTACTTATACCTTCCATATCATTTCTTTATATCACAATCACCTCTCTATTATCAACATTTCAAAATTTGCTTTCATATGAAATCTCATTTACACACTATCATTTATCTCATGTAATTCAAATATATCACAATTCACATAATGCCACGTTCGAGACCAACCTAGATGTGAATGCATATGCATGTCTTACCAATTGCATTTCAAAAATCTTCTTTTCAATTCTTAATTAACTCTTCAAAAATTTTTCTTTTAAATTTCACTTAGGCCGAGAATCTCGAACCTAAGCTCTGATACCAAAATAATTGTAACGCCCCCATACTCCATATAAGCACTATACATATACTTGGTATACATACAATGCGTATATGAAGTATAAGAGTGTCACTTTTAATTTCTATTTAAAAGTCTTTATCCAAGTTCAAGCAATATTATGTTCATTTAAGAAACATTTATAGTAATCATTATTCTTATAAAAATATAAAGCATAATGAAAAATCACATATGTATGCATCACCTTCTAGTTGGTCTCGAGACACTCTTACCCATCTCGTGGCATAGCAACTAAGCTTCTAGATCATCCGCATAAAAACCTGCGCGATTACTGTAACACCCCGATACTCCATATAAGTACTACACATATACCTGGTATACGTACAGTAAATATATAAAGTATAAAGATGTCACATTTCGTTACAATTTAAAAACCTGTAACATAGCTCAAACCACAATACATTAATTTAAAGAACATTTACAAAATCGATATACTTTTAATGATCTTATAAATATACAATAATCTTATCTTTCTCGAAACATCATTTATACAAATGATTACATTCTTGATAAAAAAAATACATCATAATTAAATTATACATGTATGCATCACCCTCTAGTTGGTCTCGACAAACTCTTACTCTTCTCGTGGCATGACGCAAGACTTTATATCTTTCATCTGGTCACCTGCGCGATCAAACAACCGCGCTAAGCCCGAGAGCTTAGTCGTACAAATATATAATATACACATACATTATAATAATATTAGCATATAATGATATATCAATTCCATGTAACTTTAGCTTATCATATCTTTTCTTTTAGATTGTACCTTTCATATATCTCAACGAAATCATATTTCAATACCCACATTCCACAACATACTTCATAACATTATTTTATTCACCATTTACCAATCATGAATAATATTTCCAGCAAGGCAATCATTAACACCAACCACAATACATCACCAATACTCACAATCAACATATCAATGCATACACATTACATATCATACCTCATAACATTGTTTAATTCACAATTCACCAATCATAAGTCACATTGTCAACAAAGTCAATCATAGATCTCATTATTCATCTAATTCAACATTTGTATATCACATGGACATCAAAGACAGACTCGGGCCCAACAGACACTAATATGCTATTCTATTTTCAGAGTTAATGCTTTGGTTTTGTTTTCACATTTATCATTATCATTGACCCAACTAGGCTTCAAGGATTAGGTTCAACCAAGCTTCAAGGGGAACAAAGCATGCTAAGTATCAACCCAACTTGGCTTCAAGAACCAATCCAACCTAGCTTCAAGGGTTGTAACATCTCAATTAGGCTTCAAGGACTAGACCCAACCAAGCTTCAAGGGGAGTAAAACATGTTAAACTTCAACCCAACTTGGCTTCAAGGATCAAGCCCAACCTAACTTCAAGAGATTGTTACTAATATTAGGCATGCCACCAACAACAAACTCTGAGAATAGAATAACACATTAGCTACACAATTCATTGATTATTTCATCATTAATATCATTTTCAATTCTCATCATCATCTAGGCAACATGCCTTGTTTCTTTCAATTGAATCATCATAGCCAATCACAATGGCTTCACATCACATTTGAGTTAACATAGCCAATCACAATGGCTTCACATCACATTTCAGTTAACATAGCCAATCACAATGGCTTCACATCACATTTCAATCCACATTATAGCAATTCATCTTTTACATACATAATCATTTACCTCATCATATCCTTTACATGTCATATTCCATCATTGATATATATATATATATACAACATCAATTACATTAACTAGGTAAACATATCATTCACATCATTATAAATTGCATTATACATACCTTTTTGGATGATCCTCATCTCTTTCACCCTCAAGAGTTACTCCCACCAAGCTATCCATAATCAATCACTTCATCCTCTTTTTCACATTTTACATATAGCCTCATTGATGTATATATATATACAACATCAATTACATTAACTAGGCAAACATATCATTCAAAGTGCATAACATAACATTGCTAAATCTCAACAATGCAATTAGGGCAAAACACAATTGATATGATTCATAGCTTTATGATCTTCCACATTCCTTTGATTAGATCATTCTTGTGTTTAAAACATATTTATAATGTTCATGTTTAAGTTTAGAAACAATGGAACCTTTGAAGAATCAAAACAATGTAAAAAGAAACAAAGTATAAAGCAATATGTAATTCATTTGTAGGACACGCCCAACCCATTTGATGGAACACGCCCGTGTCACTAACAACAAAAGAGGCAGTAGCCAATTCAAACAATTGACACGCCCAGCACCTTTGATGGACACGCCCGTGTCACTAACAACAAAAGAGGCAGTAGCCAATTCAAACAATTGACACGCCCAACTCAATTGATGAACACGCCCGTGTCTCTTCAATGCCTATGGCCGTGTCACCCATAACCAAAACCAATTCTCTTCTAATTGCACTCAAACACAATATTCATCATATAACATGCTTCAAATGAATATAATCAATGTTTTAAACACATATTCATCACAAGAATTACTTCACAACACATTAATATAACAATTAAACACATCTCAACTCAAAACCCTAAAATCAACATCTCCACCATTTCCAACAACAACCACTAATTAAACTCATAACTTAAAATCAATTTAACACTTGAACACACAACACAACACATCTCAAATCCACCAAATTACAAAATCATCAAACCTTACATCACTTCCAACACAACTTCCAATTAAGTAAAGAAAACAAGAGAATACTTACCATCTTTCCAACAAAACCAACACCAATCCAATCCTTTAGCTTGTAATCAATTTCAATACTTGTAAACACATATATAACACACTAAATCATGAAATCAATCCATCACAACCTATCTCAAACCTTAACAAGGGAAAACAAGTAAGTACTTACCTCAATTGATGAATTCCACCAAATCTCCACTTAATCCTTTGATTCTTCCTTCAATTCTCTTAAAACCCTAAGGTTTTGGTGAAGATCAACTCATCTCTCTACCTCTCTCTCTCTCTCTCTCGTGCAAGAACCAAAAGGAGAAGAAGAAGAAGAAGAAGAGAATATCTTCATTTCTTTTTCCTCTTCCACGATAGCCACATATATGTATATAATAATAATAATAATAATAATAATAATAATAATAATAATATAATTACTAATTACCAAAAATCCTCCACCAAGCATTTCATTTCAAGCAATTACTCATATATCCCTTATCACTTAACTTAGCTTTTGTCTCTTATGAACCCAATTAAGTAATTCCACATGCCATAAAAAATATCTCCTCTTGCATTGACTCTTTCTCTTTGACCATTTTATATGTTATATATATCACCATATACACAACATATAAACTTGTCTCTAAACCCTAAATTTCCCCAAAACACATATACATATATGTTCTTTTCTCAATTTAAACCAACAACAATAACAACAACAACAACAACATACAAAACTTCTGGGGCATGCATCGGGATATTACAATTCTCTCCCCCTTAAATAATTTCGTCCTCGAAATTATCAATACCGTAACGATTCATTCTTAACAAAATACTATCTCAACTTTCATATGAAGTTAATTATATGCTCAAGTCATAGTGTCATCAAATCATATAATTTTAACTCTTCCCTTTCAAATCAACCGCCTTCTTTAAATTTCATAACTCATCATTCTATATGATTAGATATCTTATTACTTTCTTGATCAAACATTCAAAAGAACTCATTACATCTTTTATCAATGTCTTTATACAAGAATTAGATCATTATATAATACACTTATACTTCATCCAATCTTTATATTCAATATATTCTATTCCTTCACTTCTTTGTAATTACTCTTTTAATTTTATCCTTAAAAATCATTGGTTTATATTTTAGCATTAATTATCCCGTCATTACAATCACCGTCTAAATAGACATTTATCAAACCTCAATGGATAACAAAATCTTTATTTTTCACAAATGGAGTTATTTCTTTAGCACGCTTTTTATTTAAATTACATCTTAATACATTACCTTTCAACTTATTTCATAAATAATCAATCTTTTCCTTTTTTATCATGATTTATAACTATTATAACTCCCTTTATTCACGTTCACTCACACTTTGAAATTTACATCATATACTTTATCATGCAAACAATTATACTCTTAACACAACTATACATGTCAAATCTCAAGAATGATTCATAATCTTAGCCAATTCAGATCCATTGATCTATTTATCACAATATATCCACGTTCCAATCTTGCTCAATTCCAACCAACAATTTATTTATTCAAACTTATCATAAAATTTCACAATATTCATATATGTATTTATATAACTTAATTCCATTAGGGTAAACTTACATTCAATTCCTGATCTCTTCCGATCTATATTCAATCAAATTATCATGATAACCAATCACTTCAAATTATCTTAATATAATTTCCAACCAATTCTCATAAAAATTTTATACCATATTTACTATCTATAGCTCATTTACTTAAACCTCAAATTTATTCATTTATTCATCACATATCATAAACATGTTTAGTATAACTTTCAATCACATTTGTATTTCTCCCTTTTTAACATCTCCTCACATTTCATTTCTTTGTTATACTTATTTTGATTACCTCTTTGCCATAATATTCATAACTCGAGACATTTCCATAATTTCCTTTTCTCTCTTAACTATCATAAATATAACCAAATGCTTAACATCAAATTGATAAGATACAACTTTATCCATCATAACGTTTAACTATACTTTTCATCATAATTTCAATCTCATCAAATCTGTATTACAATCATTATATCTAAGACCCAAATCCATGGATAACAAATTAATCAAACAAATATACCGAACAAAACACATGGCTTAAGAGGTTAATATTCAAGCCTGGAACTCTCAAATCAATTCTGTTCTTTCACAATTTTATTCTCAATTTACAAATACAAGACTAAGGTGTATCTCAAGAATTACATATTTCTTCTTTACACTATTGCTATAACAAAAGTTAATACATTCCAACACCATTTCAAACCACTTTGCACTCGATTATAATGTCTATCTCAACTTAATTCACGTTTCAACAATATTACTATATACATATTTAACCATATGTAATTTCTATAAAATTTCTTTTCGTCACTTCATTTCGAATCCATTTACAATCTCTTATAATATATAATTACATGAAATTTCCATATGTGAGCACTTTAGAACTCTAAATATCATATGATCATCAAATTCAATGCTCACTATAACAATTTTCACTGTCCAATATTATTCAAGTCCATTCTATACTCACTTCCATCTCATAATCCATTCCGCTTTACACAGTTCAAAACCTAATATCTCTTAGGTCCACTAATACATATTGCATCATTTCCATATCACTTATTCCATAATTATACCACATACATATTCATAGGTCACCTTCATAATGTGATTCACACATTTGTTTATATATCATAATTTCATTCATATTGAAAATCAATTCACATATCATATACATGTATACCCTTACTTGGATATTCTTATTTTATGTTTCTTTTTCACACATTCAATACAAATTTAATGTTTATCACTTTCCACTAAGACTTTAACTTTCCAATTTACTACTTTGCTTAAACTTCAATTTGCCAAACTCATCTTTTCTTAATATCACTTTAGAAACATCTTATGTATATATATCACAAAGCAAAGTCAAAACATATAATTTCTCCAATTATTAAGCTCATTTCAGAAATCTCAAATATCACATATTACCATCATTACTATGAGCTTTCACAATATCCCAGCATCTCACATTTCTAACGTTGCATTCACAATGTTTACATTAAAATAACAATATCAACTTATTCTTACTTAACCAATCTCATCTCTTTTCCTTTAAACAAAACCTTAACTTTATATATGTACATACTTCAAACTTTAGATAGTCATACTTTGTCTATAATAACCAACTCATTCAATATCCCACCATTCTTTCCTCATTTTTGTAACATATCTTTCAATAATAACAATCCAGCAATATTTCCTTTGTCTATTAACCCCAACATAAACCTTAATATATAGAGGTTCAAAGTGTAGAAGAAAGAGTACATACTCTTATCTTAATTTGTTTTCAACTCATTTTCAAGTCTATTCTCTTTATGTTTGAATTCATATTATGTCCCACATCATATTACTCATAAACATCAACATTACACTCCATATTGCACACAACATGACATTTCCATATGCATCATCAATATACATATATCACATTACATTTCACAATTAGTTTCTCATAATCAATTAGGCACTATGCCTCAATTATAATTCATTTCCAACATTATTGCCAACAATCATGGTTTCTTATCACATCAAAATGGTATACACATATATCATTAATTATGTTAAACATCTCATATAACACAAATATTCTACAATTCATATAATGCCACATCTGAGACCAACCTAGGTGTCAATGCATATGCATGTATTACCAATTGCATTTCAAAACTCTTCTTTTTGGTTCATTTTATGCGTTTCAAAACTTTTTCTTTTAATTTCACTTAGGCCGAGAATCTCGAACCTAAGCTCTGATACCAAAATAATTGTAACACCCCGATACTCCATATAAGTACTACACATATACCTGGTATACGTACAGTAAATATATAAAGTATAAAGATGTCACATTTCGTTACAATTTAAAAACCTGTAACATAGCTCAAACCACAATACATTAATTTAAAGAACATTTACAAAATCGATATACTTTTAATGATCTTATAAATATACAATAATCTTATCTTTCTCGAAACATCATTTATACAAATGATTACATTCTTGATAAAAAAAATACATCATAATTAAATTATACATGTATGCATCACCCTCTAGTTGGTCTCGACAAACTCTTACTCTTCTCGTGGCATGACGCAAGACTTTATATCTTTCATCTGGTCACCTGCGCGATCAAACAACCGCGCTAAGCCCGAGAGCTTAGTCGTACAAATATATAATATACACATACATTATAATAATATTAGCATATAATGATATATCAATTCCATGTAACTTTAGCTTATCATATCTTTTCTTTTAGATTGTACCTTTCATATATCTCAACGAAATCATATTTCAATACCCACATTCCACAACATACTTCATAACATTATTTTATTCACCATTTACCAATCATGAATAATATTTCCAGCAAGGCAATCATTAACACCAACCACAATACATCACCAATACTCACAATCAACATATCAATGCATACACATTACATATCATACCTCATAACATTGTTTAATTCACAATTCACCAATCATAAGTCACATTGTCAACAAAGTCAATCATAGATCTCATTATTCATCTAATTCAACATTTGTATATCACATGGACATCAAAGACAGACTCGGGCCCAACAGACACTAATATGCTATTCTATTTTCAGAGTTAATGCTTTGGTTTTGTTTTCACATTTATCATTATCATTGACCCAACTAGGCTTCAAGGATTAGGTTCAACCAAGCTTCAAGGGGAACAAAGCATGCTAAGTATCAACCCAACTTGGCTTCAAGAACCAATCCAACCTAGCTTCAAGGGTTGTAACATCTCAATTAGGCTTCAAGGACTAGACCCAACCAAGCTTCAAGGGGAGTAAAACATGTTAAACTTCAACCCAACTTGGCTTCAAGGATCAAGCCCAACCTAACTTCAAGAGATTGTTACTAATATTAGGCATGCCACCAACAACAAACTCTGAGAATAGAATAACACATTAGCTACACAATTCATTGATTATTTCATCATTAATATCATTTTCAATTCTCATCATCATCTAGGCAACATGCCTTGTTTCTTTCAATTGAATCATCATAGCCAATCACAATGGCTTCACATCACATTTGAGTTAACATAGCCAATCACAATGGCTTCACATCACATTTCAGTTAACATAGCCAATCACAATGGCTTCACATCACATTTCAATCCACATTATAGCAATTCATCTTTTACATACATAATCATTTACCTCATCATATCCTTTACATGTCATATTCCATCATTGATATATATATATATATACAACATCAATTACATTAACTAGGTAAACATATCATTCACATCATTATAAATTGCATTATACATACCTTTTTGGATGATCCTCATCTCTTTCACCCTCAAGAGTTACTCCCACCAAGCTATCCATAATCAATCACTTCATCCTCTTTTTCACATTTTACATATAGCCTCATTGATGTATATATATATACAACATCAATTACATTAACTAGGCAAACATATCATTCAAAGTGCATAACATAACATTGCTAAATCTCAACAATGCAATTAGGGCAAAACACAATTGATATGATTCATAGCTTTATGATCTTCCACATTCCTTTGATTAGATCATTCTTGTGTTTAAAACATATTTATAATGTTCATGTTTAAGTTTAGAAACAATGGAACCTTTGAAGAATCAAAACAATGTAAAAAGAAACAAAGTATAAAGCAATATGTAATTCATTTGTAGGACACGCCCAACCCATTTGATGGAACACGCCCGTGTCACTAACAACAAAAGAGGCAGTAGCCAATTCAAACAATTGACACGCCCAGCACCTTTGATGGACACGCCCGTGTCACTAACAACAAAAGAGGCAGTAGCCAATTCAAACAATTGACACGCCCAACTCAATTGATGAACACGCCCGTGTCTCTTCAATGCCTATGGCCGTGTCACCCATAACCAAAACCAATTCTCTTCTAATTGCACTCAAACACAATATTCATCATATAACATGCTTCAAATGAATATAATCAATGTTTTAAACACATATTCATCACAAGAATTACTTCACAACACATTAATATAACAATTAAACACATCTCAACTCAAAACCCTAAAATCAACATCTCCACCATTTCCAACAACAACCACTAATTAAACTCATAACTTAAAATCAATTTAACACTTGAACACACAACACAACACATCTCAAATCCACCAAATTACAAAATCATCAAACCTTACTTCACTTCCAACACAACTTCCAATTAAGTAAAGAAAACAAGAGAATACTTACCATCTTTCCAACAAAACCAACACCAATCCAATCCTTTAGCTTGTAATCAATTTCAATACTTGTAAACACATATATAACACACTAAATCATGAAATCAATCCATCACAACCTATCTCAAACCTTAACAAGGGAAAACAAGTAAGTACTTACCTCAATTGATGAATTCCACCAAATCTCCACTTAATCCTTTGATTCTTCCTTCAATTCTCTTAAAACCCTAAGGTTTTGGTGAAGATCAACTCATCTCTCTACCTCTCTCTCTCTCTCTCTCGTGCAAGAACCAAAAGGAGAAGAAGAAGAAGAAGAAGAAGAGAATATCTTCATTTCTTTTTCCTCTTCCACGATAGCCACATATATGTATATAATAATAATAATAATAATAATAATAATAATAATAATAATAATATAATTACTAATTACCAAAAATCCTCCACCAAGCATTTCATTTCAAGCAATTACTCATATATCCCTTATCACTTAACTTAGCTTTTGTCTCTTATGAACCCAATTAAGTAATTCCACATGCCATAAAAAATATCTCCTCTTGCATTGACTCTTTCTCTTTGACCATTTTATATGTTATATATATCACCATATACACAACATATAAACTTGTCTCTAAACCCTAAATTTCCCCAAAACACATATACATATATGTTCTTTTCTCAATTTAAACCAACAACAATAACAACAACAACAACAACATACAAAACTTCTGGGGCATGCATCGGGATATTACAATTACAAAACCACGCTAAGCTAGAAAGCTTAGTAAGACAAATAAGCATTAAAATATACTTTACAAAATAATCATACCTCACGTTCTTAGCATTATGTTCTATAGTTCGCTTATCCCGTTTTTCCTTTCTCAAAACATTCTTCATATAATCCCACTAATCTCAAAAATTATACACATATCTATATACAACATTCACAATACAATACTTACCATTTCTATCTCATATACATATACATATACATCATTTTCAACAAATCACCCTTCTTTGGCATATCCAAACTTTCATGGAAACAATTCTCACATTTACATACATTTTACACATCATACAACATTTTCATAAACTCATATCTCAATAAAACACTTCAAGCCATATTCACTTTCAATATATCAATACACATATTACAAAGTCATATTTCATAACATCATTTTATTCACAATTCATCAACCATGAATCACATTTCCAATGAGGGCAGCAATAGATCTCTTTAGTCATATCTTTCAACATTTGCATATCACATATTTCAACAAAGACAGACTCGGGCCCAAACAACACACTAATATGTTATTCAAAGTTCAGAGTTACTGCTTTGGGCTATAATCACAATGATCAAGCCCGTAGGCAATATAACTCATATCTCTATCCATGGATAGTGTAACAGACCCAGTCTCTTGGACCATCAACTCAATAACTTGAGGAGATCCTCAACCCGGCAAGACTGTTACTAGTAACAGACCCAGTCTCTTGGACCATCAACCCGACTAAATCGAGAAGATCCTCAACCCGGCAAGACTGTTACTTTTCATATATTTCATATCAATAATTCATATAGTGTAACAGACCCAGTCTCTTGGACCTCAACTCACTCAAATTGAAGAGATTCTCAACCCGGCAAGACTGTTACATTTTTCACATTTTCTAGGCATGCCGCCCAAACCAGAACTCTGAAATTTGAATCAACATATTAGACACAAAATCTTTTCATTCTCATTTCATTCTCAATTGAATTGCCATAGCCAATAACAATGGCTTCATATCTCATTTGAATCATTAGAGCCAATCACAATGGCTTCACTTCATATTTTAATCATCATAGTCAATAACAATGACTTCACATCATTTTATAACATTTCACTATATAACACTTCATTATTCAAATGCACATTTATATCATCAATTAGGCAAACAAGCCTTAATCATAACATTAAGCTAATTCATCATCAATGATCACATGATATTTCACATTGTACATAACACGTCATTATTCATATGCATCATTAATCTACATATAGCACAATACAATTCATAAGATTGACAATGCATAAAGCATAACATAGTTCATATAATATCAACATTATCATCAAATCATATTGATCAATTCAATTTATCACTCAACAATACATAAACAATGGCATTGCACAAACCTTTTTCCATGATCATTATATCTTCCACATTGCCTATACCATCATTGTTATATGCAAAACAATTTAAATTATACATTAATGTAGAATCTTCTATATACATTTGGTTGGATCATTATTGTTGCAAGTGTATGTAAGTACAAAAGACAATTGAAGATCCAACAATGTATGAAGAACAATTAACAAACACAAAAACTAACACCCTCAAGGGACACGGCCAAGCCTGTGGCCGTGTCTCTCAATTTAAACATCCAGTAGCCAACACGCCCAAGAGACACGGCCGTGTTCGTGGCCGTGTCACTCAACACCAATTCAAGCAGTAGCAAACACGGGCAATGGACACAGCCAAGCCAGTGGCCGTGTCTTTCAACACAACAATCCAGTACCGGAAACGGGCAAGGAACACGGCCGTGTCTCTCAACACAATTCAGACAGTAGCGAACACGGGCAAGGGACACGGCCGTGTCAGTGGCCGTGTCTCTCCAAAATTCATTCAACACACTCAAATTTGCCCCAACTTGGCCGTGTCTCTCATGACTTGGCCGTGTCCTACAATAATTTAAAGACCAAACAATTGAAAATTCATCCAACTAAACCCCAAATCAACATTTCATCATTTTCCTTACAATTATCTCAACTCATCATCACTTAAATGTTAATTTTACACATTTATATACTTCAATCTCTTGTTATCATCCACTTACACACCAATCAAACCAAACATAACCCAAATCCAAAAGAAATCCAACTAAGGAAATAAAAACTTATAGATATAAGTATAATCAATAAATTCAACTCAAGAGATGATTACTTACTTGAATATGTCGCCAAATCTTCATCTCCATCTTCAATACTCTTAAATTCCTTTAATCCTTGGTGTAATTTGAAGCAAAATCATCTTTCTCTCTCTAGCTTCTCTCTCTCTCTCTCTCTCTCTCTCGTTCACTAAGAAAAGAAGACGAAGGAGAAGAAGAAAGAAAGATCTAGTTCTTTCTTTCATTCTTATCATATATATATATATATATAATAATAATAATAATAACAATAATAATAATAATAATAATAACATTAATACCATTAAATCTCCACCACACACAATTCCTTTTGACTTTCTTCTTCTTTTCTCTTTCCTTCAATACACACATTGAATCCAAGTACAATAGTAACCCCAACACTTTTAGGGTATACTTTAGGATATTACAAAAATTTTGGCAGTAGCTTGGAAATTGGAAAACCAAATTAGTGAAGGAAAAGTAATAAATTCAATTCAATTGATTTTTAAAGGAGCAGCATCACGATTTAAGCAATTCAAAGGCAAAAAAGGTTTATCTTTAGAGCTAGTTCATACAAGAAGAATTATTTTTGGAGGAATCATCAAAAGAAGGTATGTGTTAATTGATTTTCTTTAATTGTTTTTTACACAGTAGCAAATCTATGAAATCAAAATTAAAATCCTTTGAACTTTAATTTAGTTTTTCTAAAGTTAAAAACATCAATCCGTTGCTTTATTTCCTAAAGAATTTAAAGTTATTTGTTTTATTTCTTCAAAACCAAAATTTATTTTCTACATTTACAAAATCTTAAAACATGTTCTGTTTCTCATAAAAAAAAACCCTAAAAACACTTTTTCCAATTATATAAATCTTTTCTACTTATAAAAACTTTAATTTGTTTGTTTAAATTCATAAAACTTCATGAAATTATCAAATTGATTTCCAAATTCCTAAAAATTAATTCACCACCCGTGACCACCCTAATTCTAAATCCAAAATTCAACTTTTAAACCTAAAATATTGAACCC
This sequence comes from Garcia nutans, assembly GCA_947685225.1. Taxonomy (NCBI): domain Eukaryota; kingdom Viridiplantae; phylum Streptophyta; class Magnoliopsida; order Malpighiales; family Euphorbiaceae; genus Garcia; species Garcia nutans. The sequence goes on along the minus strand of CANTUV010000037.1, from coordinate 7,750,885 downwards.
TAATCCTTTTAAAAGCTTAAACCCTAATTTTTATGAACCCTAATCCTTTTAAAACATTAAAAAACATAAAAACATAAAAACATAAATTTTACACAGTAGCTTAGAAACCCAATAACCAAAAATCACAAATCAAAGTATTTTAAAGTGTCTAAAACCCTAGTTTCATGATTTCACCATTCAAATATTAATTTAGTTAATCAAAAAGTCTTACCAACCTTTTAAAACATAAAGCCTTAATCTATTTTAATTCCATAAAAAGTCAAAGTAGCTATAATTGAACTTTTATTTGCTTTATTCAATTCTATACTTGATTATACTTTGATTTATCTCTTATGCTTTAATTTATTTTCAATACTTGATTTATTTAATTTATCATGGATGGATGTTTATTTTATATTTTGATTAATAGCTTTGATGAATGATTTATTTATGATGAATGATTATTTACTTTTATCAATTAATTTAGATTTCCAAAAGTTGTAAGAGGTATGTTTCCACTTGGTGGGTACCTCATTAGTTAAACATCATGTAATTTAATTTGCTTTTCTATTTTAGAACCTATGTAAAGGGTATGTTTCTACCTTTTGGTGGGTGTCCTATTTAGGCATGTGATGTAAGGACATGTTACCATCCTTGGATGGGTGTCCATTTATTTGCTTTGTTTGGACATTGCTTTGATTTTAATATATTGATGCTTTCTTTTAATTATTGTGTGTAATATGGATAATGTTGTTATATTTAAGAATTTTATAATATTAAGACTTGTAATGGAGGTCGGTTCCAATGAACCGGGCGTCGTGGGGGTGCTCGGCCATTTCTCACCTTCCCTACACGTACCCAACTTTCCAAACCCATTAGGGGGTTGGGGATTCCTTAGGAATCGAGTCATCCACCCTTTCTTTTTCCCAGCCCGTCCATGTGGCGACTCCATTTTCTCCGGACTTAGGTCCGTGTTCTCCAAGGCCCCGAGCCTAAACAGTGCCGAAGTCGCAAGAACCATTCCACCGAGAGTGGGGGCGAAAATCCCCAGTCACAGGTGCTCAACCAATGAGGAATCTAGCTTGATGTCCATAAATTAACGTGTCTAGGCATCATGACTTGAATGACTTTACTAGATGAGGGAATTGCTCAATAGCATTGAGTTGTGTATGCTTACTTAAAGAGGGCTCCTGCATAATTACCTTTGTCTAGGTCTTGGTCAGTCTTAGAACATGCTTTGACACACTTTCGAGGCAAAATTGAGCTCTGCTTATTTAAGGGAGAGATGATCTAGGCATTGTTTGGCGAGCCAACAACTAGTATCCACCCAATTAGATATCAATCCCTAGTGGTCCCTTTGAACCTAACCTGAGCTTATGATCACTAAGAAAAAGAGGCAAGAAGATCAAAGAATGGAATGCATAGCCAAAACTGTAAGGACCGTTGATATTCTCAAGATCATAAGGGTAGTTGAAGTTCTCCTAATATCTCTAATATATCAAGACAACATCAGAGTAACAAATGATTTTTCCCTGTTAAAGAAGATTTATGTCACTCCACTCATCCATTATTGGAAGCCTAAGTTAGTATAAACAAGATAATTCTTTTAGAGCTAGAACCAAACAAAAACAAAAAATAAAAAAGAGAAGATAAAAAAGAAGAAAAAGAAAAAAAAGGGCAAAAGAAAAGAAAAGAAGAGAAGAAAAAAGAAGGAAAAAAAAAGAAAAAGAGAAAAAAAGAGAAAACAAAAAAATAATAAGAAAAAAAAAGAAGAAGAAAAATAAAACCTAAAAAGGCGGTTCAGAAAGCCAACTGAGTTCTCTTTTACCTAAAGCAGCAAAAGGCTTCCATTTGGTTTATAAGGACAATTTGACTTAAATTGGTCCAACCCAATCAAAGATTCAACCAAAATCGAAGAAAAGGGGAAAGGTCACCTATTTTTTGAAAGTCCTGTACTTGACAGTCCTACAAGGAAGGATGATAAAATGCTCAAAGAAAGGGAGGAGTAAGAAAAATAAAAAGAAAGAGAAGTGAGAAGAAGAAAAGAAGCGAATTTAGGTACCAAACGTTTTGTAAAGGCAAGGACTATCCCAATCAAGATTTAGGTTAACGCCAAAAAGGAAGAAGAATGTTCAAAGCTCTATCTTTTCATACTCTCAAAAGTTCAAACAAGTAGTTTGTAGTGTGAGGATTTGCCCATAGTGTCACAACGGCTCCAACTTACAAATGGTCTTCATTTAAACCCGCGTCCCTTATAGACCCCATTTCAAGCCTATCAAAGACCTGTTGATCTCTCTTGGTAGGTAGAGTCTATTAGTGGAGATAGTTTGAATAAGCATGCATATGAGATAGACAATATTTAAACTCAATGAGACCTTTGGCCAAGTAATGTGTATGTGTCTATCTGAAGTGCAACAGTTCTTGTTTAAATAAAAATAATTCCCAAGTTTTGTATGGTAACTAGGGCCGTGATGTTATAGATATGTTAATTTGAAAAGTCGAGTCCTAAGGTACTATGGCACTGATTTGACAAAGCCACTGTATCTAATTTAGAAAAAAAGAGAAAAAAAAAGAGAGAACAAGAGTAAAAAAAAAAAAGAATACAAAACAAAAATTATTATTACCATTTTTTTACAAGATTTATTACAAGTTTTTATTACAAGTTTTATATTTTTTTTGTCACTGCGAGGAAGGAGGTGGTTCATAATCAAACAAAGCCCTAAAAAAATCATCACCCATTAGAGGAGGGGGTATATTATCTATCCCATATCCGCTCGAAGAAGGAATATCTAAACCTCTAGTACTCTGAAAATTGGTTCTATCATTGCCTAAACAGGGAGGTGGTATATCATGGACAACAGTCCAGGATCCTCTTGATGAAGAGGCATTTGGTTCCCTCATGCCCTAAAATTGAAAGTATCGGAAGTCTCATGCCTCTTTTTGATACATTTCCTCAAAATGTGCCACATGTTGATGACTCGCATCTAATTCCTCCTAAAGCTTCCTATTCTGCTCCTCAAGCATCCGCTGTGAGCCAAAAAAAGAAAGGGTAAGTCCATACATTTTCATGCATACATGCAAGCATACATCATTATGGGATAAGAATGACTGACCATGTAACTTAGATCAAAACTCTGCGAATTAGATGGCATATCTAAATGAGAAGGGGCAAATGGAGAAAACTGTCGCTGTATCGGGGTATCATACAGAGGGACAGCCCCATAGTCAGAGGAACTAGCAACCTAAGATGATCATATAAATAATCAAAATAAATAAACGAAGAGACAGTTGCTGTAACACCCCTTCCCGACTTACGAATAAGCTCTGGTTATGTCAGCTTACTTAATGTTCCTTATAAAAATATTACAAAAATTTTGACGGAGTCTCCCCAAAAATTCTAGGTCCCAAGTGTCGACAAAATTGATTTTTCTTATTTTTGAAAAACATTTTGTTTCACAATTCAACTCAAGCACAATCCCAATAATCCACCCTTATAACCTCAACTACAATCCTGCAAGAAGAATTCACATTTCTATATTCACAACCCAACTCAATTTAAAACCATACAGTTATTATACATTACTAGATTTATATGCTACATCAAGTTATCTCTTTGTATTGTTCAAATAAGTACATGCCAGTTTCTAATACCAAAATACAAAATGAAGAGCACCACCTAAGTTTGTTGATGACCGACAGATCGCAGGACTCTCTGCTCGCTACTGGCTCCTTGCTAATAACCTATGAGTTTAGAAGAAACTAAACTCGCTAAGCATTGCTTAGTGGGTACTTTAACTAATTATGGAAAATAAATAATAAAAGCATAATGCACTTTTAAAAGCAATGAGTCGTATTGAAAAATAATATCATAGTAAAAACAATCCATACATGTCATATATTTACTTATTATCATTTTATCAGTTCGCTCCACAAGGTAATTTGGTAGACTAATGTATGGTAAGGAACTAACTGAAATAACTGTATATATATTCTGTGGCTGTGGCCCTAAAAAATTGCGGACCAAGCCCTGTGGAATCTGTGGCCGAAGCCCTCAGACCGGAGTCCTATATAACTCGGGCGATTGCCCTATATAACTTGGACCGAAGTCCTATATTAAAGCAGCATTGCATATAGTATGATATATCATACCCTTATCCTACTCAGTACTATCCCAGATACCCAGTGGAGCCAAAATTTTCATGCCATTTCTTAATCGAATATGCATTATACAATTATCGACTTATGTTTCTTACATTATTTCAACGTGAAATATCATATTTTTTCATTTCAATAACATATTATGCTCATTTATATGCATAAGGAATCAATTGGATTACTTTTGAAAAATGACCAAATGAATATTAGCAAAATGACCATATGAATAGTAAATTTTGGCTTTGGACTCAACTTGATCCTTATTTCGAAAAATTGTATAAAATAATCTACTTGACTAAAAACTCTAAAAAGTTTTACAGAATTTATTTTTACATCTTAAAATCATTCCTTTAAAATTTCAGATCAAACTGGACACAAAATCTTGGTCAAGTAGTTCACCCAACCACACTGCTCCAGTTGCCCTGCATTCTGGCAGCAGTTCTGAATTTTGTGAATTCCGTAAATTAAATTCAATCAATGTGGTTCCAAATTATTTTTCTCAAATACTAGACTCACTAAACAACAACATATCCAAAATTCAATTTAATAACATTTTTCTATATTTAATTAAAAATCATACAAGTCACAGCATTTCACTAATTCTAAAACAGAAAAATTTCAAGAAAATGAACAAACAATTAGTTAAAGTACCAAACCTTGCTATTTCTGAGTCCTTTATCTATATCACTTCCTTTCCTTCCTTGTCTCCTTGATTTCCTATGAAATTTAACATCACATATACAAAGGTAAGAACCCTAGGTATAGACATAGTCTTATCTTATGATTTTTCTAATGGGTACTAGCTTATTTTCACCATTAAACACCATTATTTCTTTCATCAAATCCTTCAAATAAATATTTCTTGAATTTTCTCCAAATCTAACTACATGAACCCTATTTTCAATCTCTTAAATTAACCATTAATCCATGAAATTAAAACTAGAGATAGGTTTCTCTTACCTTATAATCTTGTTTGTCACCAAAATCTTCAACCAAAAGCCTTAAACTTTGGGAAAATCACCTCCTTCTTCCTTCTCTTGTGGTTTGGATGTGTAATATCCCAATGTGTGCCCTAGAAGTTGGATACAATTGTTGTTTTGATTTGAATTAAATGTATATATGTATTTGCAAAGGAAATGAGAGTGTGTTAAGAGAATGTATATGTTGTGTATATTGTAATATATATAACATATAAGTTGGTCAAATGAGAAGTCAAGGTAAGAGGATATTTTAATTGTGAGAAGTGAAATTACCTAAATGGGCATATAAGAGACAAAGGTTAAGTTAAATGATTGAGGGCAATTAGGTAATTGCTTGGTTAAATTGCTTGGTGGATATTTAAAGAAGAAGAGAAGTTGAATTTGTATTGTTTTTCTCTCTTCTTTGTTGGTGTGGCCGGCTATCAAAGGGAAAGAGAGAGCAAGAGAGGTCTTCTAAATCCTAACATCAAATTGAAGGAGGAAGCAAAGGATTAAGTTAGAGATTGGTGAAATTTCTTCAATTGAGGTAAGTACTCACTTGTTTTCCCTTGTTAATTTTTGAAGTGGTGTTTGAGATAAATTGTGATTGATTAATTTTATGATTTGGTGTGTTATAGATGTGTTTACAAGTATTGAAATTGATTGTAAGCTAAAGGATTGAATTGGTGTTGGTTTTGTTGTGAAGATGGTAAGTTAAGTGGATTTGGATAGTGAAAGATCAAGAGTGATGATGGTCTTAGAGTTTTGAAATGGTAGATGATTCAATGTGTTGTTAATGTGCAATATTGTGATTAACATGCTAAATAAGTGACATGGTTTAATAGCATTTGAATGAAGTTGAGGGAAGTTTGGCCACACTTAGGGATTTGTTTATGTGAGACACGGCCAAAATAAGAATGGAACACGGCCAAGACCTATTAATTTTGGGAGACACGGCCAAGTTGAGGGAAGTTTGGCCGTGTTGGATGGATTTTGGAGAGACACGGCCACAAGCTTGGCCGTGTCCCTTGCCCATGTTTGCTACTGCCTGAATTTTGTTGAGAGACACGGCCGTGTCCTCTTGCCCGTGTCTGCCTCGGTATGAATTGATGTTGAGAGACATGGCCACAAGCTTGGCCGTGTCCCTTGGGTGTGTTGGCTACTGTGATGTTCTTTTGCTCTTCTTGTTTTGTGGAGAATGAACACACATTTGATGATGCATATGATTATGTATGAACAATGTTATGTTATGCATTGTGAATCATGTGAATGGTAGTATGTTATATGAACAATGTGACTAATATTATGACTTGTATAGTGTGGAAGAGATGAGGATCATCCAAAAAGGTATGTGCAATGCAATTCATTATGATAAATGTTTTACTAATGAATGGTATCAATGTGTCTTAAGAAAGGATGAAATGTGATATCATCATGGTTGATAATAATGATTGAAATGTTATAAAGGAACATGTTGTTTATATGATGATGAATTAAATGAATGGTGAAGCCATTGTGATTGGCTATGATGCTTCAAATGTGATGTGAAGCCATTGTAATTGGCTATGATGATTCAATTGTAATAAATGAGGCATGCTTGCCTAGATGATGATTCAATTGTGAATGAAATGGATAATGAGATAATAAATAAATTGTGTAACTAATGTGTTATTCCATTTTCAGAGTTTGTTGTTGGTGGCATGCCTAATGATGGTAACAATCTCTTGAAGTTAGGTTGGCTAAGTCCTTGAAGCCTAATTGAGATGTTACAACCCTTGAAGCTAGGTTGGATTGGTTCTTGAAGCCAAGTTGGGTTGATGCTTAGCATGCTTTGCTCCCCTTGAAGCTTGGTTGAACCTAATCCTTGAAGCCTAGTTGGGTCTATGATAATGATAAATGTGATGATTGAACCAAAGCATTACTCTGAAAATTGAATGGCATATTAGTATCGTTTGGGCCCGAGTCTGTCGTTGTTGTCAATATGATATATAAATGTTGTAATAAACGAGTAATGAGATTTATGGTTGAATTGGTTGGAAATGTGATTCATGATTTGTGAATTGTGAATAAAATAATGACATGAAATGATATGTAATATGTACATTGAAATATTGATTGTGAGAAGTAATGTTGGATCGGTGATTGGTGATAATGATATGATATGTGATTGGTGATAATGATATGATATGTGATTGGTGATAATGATATGGGTATTACTATGTTGATGGTGATTATTAATGATGAATTAGGGTCGGTGAAAATGATATGTATATGTTGTATGAAATTTGTTAAGATATGTGAAAGATGCAATTTAAAAAGGAAAACATGATAAGAAACTAACGGTACGTCAAATTAATATGTCATTATATGTTAGTATTTTTATAATGTATGTTTATATGTTATATTTGTATTACTAAGCTCTCGAGCTTAGCGCGGATGTATAATCGCGCAGGTATCTTGGTGGAAGATATGAAGTCTTTTGTTACGCCACAAGAAGAGTAAGAGTTTGTCGAGACCAACTAGAGGGTAATGCATACATGTTTAATTTTAAGTATGATGTATTTCTGATGAGTGAATATTTATATGTATAAATGGAGTTTTAATTAAGACAATGATTTTGTAAATGATATTTAAATTAACGTAATATGGTTTGAACTCGGTTGCAGGTTTTTAAAAGGTAACATCATGTGGCATCTTTATACTTTATATACTTACTGTATGCATACTAGGTATATGTACAGTACTTATATAGGGTATCGGGGTGTTACAGGACGAGTTCACCATGTAAGAGAGGGCTTTTATACTTTCTTTCCTTAGCTTATTTTGATCCAAATGGCAGCCATAAGTGGTGAAAATATGTTGGTATAGATGTTGGCTTCCAATTGGTACACCTTATAGCAAAAATGGCAACTTTTAATTGGTCCACTTGCCTTCTTCTTTTATCTATTTATTTGGCAAGCCATTAGGCTTCCTTTTATTCATATTTTGACCCCCTCAACTTTCTTGTGCTGAAATTTTATAGTCTAGGGTGTGAAAATATCAAAATACCCTCCAGCGATTAATCGATTGTAACTTTTAAACCGTGCGTTTTCGGGAAAAATTGAAACCCACTGTTATGACCCGATTAATCTCGAGAATATTCTTCTGAGGTTGGATATGGGCACTATTAAGAACTTCCGACACTTAATTTTTAAGTTTACATAGTTGCCCCTAACTTTTGAGAAAATTCCACTTAGGTCCTCGGCCTTTCGAAAAATTACCTTTAGGTCCCATCGACTTCACGGGCTTCCTTTGCACACCGATTTTGTTTTTGCCTATCTCGAGCCTCTATTTGACCACTTATTTATGTCCTTCTTGCCTAATACTCGACCACCTAAACTTTGGGATGTGACAGTTGCAATGACAAAGTGATAGCTACCTGGGAAGTGCCAGCCCCAGAATTGCCATGGGATTGGGAAGAAGGCTCTTCCTCATCTTCTTCCTCATCCTCATCCTCATCCACCCCTCATCTTCTTCATCTTCTCCTTGCTCCGCTTCTATTTCTTCTTCACCTCCAGATAGCCCACGGACTGTAATATCCCGAGATATACCTTAAAAGTTTTGGAGGAGTTTTTGTATTTGGATTTAATATATATGTGATGTATATGTATATGTCTAATTGTAATATCCCTAAGTGTGCCTAGAAGTTATGATAATATTGTTATTATTGAATTGAAGGTGTAAGTGATAAGTGGTAATTGTGTATGGTTTATTTGAATGATAAAAGAAGTTAAGAGATAATGTATATGTGTAATTGGAAAGAAAAGCAATGTGTAGAGAGAAGTGTATATGTAGTGTATATGGTGATATATATGACATATAAGTTGGTCAAAGGGCTTGGTCAAGGGAAGAAGATATTTATATTGTTAAGTGTGAAATTACCAAAATGGGCAAGAGTTTGTAAAGGGAATTAAAATGTGCATGAGGGTAAGATAGTAAATTACTTTTGGAGGAGTATTTAATGAGTGTTGACTTTAGGGTTTCTTCATCATTTCTTCTTCTTCTTCCTTGTGTGGCCGGCTCACCTAAAGCAAAGGAAGACAAGAGAGCTAAGTGAGGGTTTGATGTTCTAAGCTTCAAAGTTGAGAGAGATTTCAAGTAAACAAGTTGGAATTTCAAGAATTTCATGATTTTGGGTAAGTTTGCTCTTGTTTACTCTTGTTATTTTTGAAGTTATGCTTGAGTTGAGTTGTGATTTGATGATGGTATGATTAATTTGCTTATGGTGTGATTTTAAGTATTGATTTTGCTTGATAGATGAGAAGTTGGGTTGGTGTTGGTGATGGAAGAGTAAGAGTTGTGTTTAGTGAAATTGTTTCTGTTTTACAATTAGTAAAGGCTGTGATTTGTATGATTTTTAATTAATTATAGAAAAATGTTCTTGAAGTGAATTTTTGATATGTTGTGCCTCTATGAGTCTGGAATGACTGAAAAATATGTTGATTCGATTTTGGATAGGTTATGAGTTTAGAAAGATTATTTTTATTAGACCTGTTCCAGCAGGTACCTTAACTGAGACAGCTCTATTTCGGGATTTTTAATAAAATGTAGAAAAATCATATTCAATTGAATTTTGGATATGTTGTTTCTTAGTGAGTCTAGTATTTGAGAAAAATAATTTGGAACCACGTTGATTGAATTTGATTTATGGAATTCACAAAGTTCAGAACTGCTGCCAGGATGCAGGGCAATTGGGGCAGTCTGGTTAGGTGAACTATTTGACCAAGATTTTGTGTTCAGTTTGATCTTAAATTTTAAAGGAATGATTTTAAGATACAAAACTAAATTCTGTAAAAATTTTAGAATTTTTAGTCAAGTAGATTATTTTATACAATTTTTCAAAATAAGGATAAAATGGAGTCTAAAACCAGAATGTACTATTCATATGGTCATTTTGCTAATATTCCTTTTGGATTAGGTTTTGGAAGGAAGTGAATTGCCCTAAGTTGAGAAGTAAAGAACTCTTGAGAGAAGAAGAGTTTAGAGTTGTGTGAAGTGCTATTGAGGTAAGTACAAAACCCTATTTGATTTCATATATTTATATGACTTTGAACCTTAAACCATTTGATTATAAATGTGTTAAGAAATCTATTATATCATTGATACCTATGAGTATATCAATAAGAGTATATGAAATGTGAGAGCATTCAATAATGTATATACTATGAAAGATGAAAGATGTGATGATATGATTGTATGATATGATGATATAATAATGTAATTGATTGTGTATACTTAAATGATGAATGATTATATATGTAATAATAATGAGACATGAAATAGAGATTGAGATATAATGATGTATGAAGCTATCGTGATTGGCTATGATGATGTAAATGATGATTGAGGCATGTTTGCCTAATTGATGCCATTGTGATTGGCTATGATGAGGTAAATGATGAATTGTTCCAATGTGATTTGAGATATGGTGCAAATCTATTGTGTAATGTGAAATGAATTGAGAAAGTAGAGATAAATGGACGAACTTATCTGCCTCCTGCGGAACCATGCGGACCCCTGTGGATTGGGCAACCGAACTTGGACTACCGACCTGGTTGGGGGAAAGTTCGATTCATTCAGTGTTATACGTACCTATCTGCCTCCTGCGGAACCATGCGGACCCAGTGAATTGGGCAACCGAACTTGGACTTCCGACCTGGTTGGGAGAAGGTTCATTAATGATAGTTTTATACATGCCTATCTGCCTCCTGCAGACCCCTGGGATTGGCAGTGGCCTGAGGCCCAGTGGACAACCGACCTGGTTGGGGAAAGGTTTGTATTTGCAGCTATGGTTGTTGGAAATAATGATGAACTTTGAATAACATATTAGTGTGTTTTGGGCCCGAGTATGTCTTTATTGTTAATATGATATACAAATGTTGAAATAAATAAATATTGAGATCAATGATTGGTGAATTGTGAATATAACAATGTTATGTAATCTGATATGTAATGTGTATATTGTTTGTGAGTATTAGTGATGGATTGTGGTTGATGATAATGGTTACCTTTATTGGGAATATGATTTATGATTGGTAAACTATGATTTGTCGTAATGTTATAAGCATATATATATATAGTTTATGAGGTTGGTAGAAATTTATGTGGAATGCATTGGAAAAAGGGAAAACAGGTTAAGAGAATGATAAAACATGATGCTAAAAATATGAGGTATGTTTATTTTGCAATGTATATTTTGTTTTTAATATTTATTTGTATTACTAAGCTTTTGGGCTTAGCGTGGTTATATTAATCGCGCAGGTAAAAGGTGATGGATTTGGAGTTAAACCATTATGTCTTGAAAAGGGCAAGTGTAGCTCGAGACCAACTAGAAGATGGTGCATGCATGTATAAGTTAATATATATATTGCATTTTTTTTTTATAAGAATGTATTCATATGTATCAATAAATCTTTGGAAGAGACAATGTAACTATTATATATATATGTGTTATTATCAAAAGGATAGTGATCTTGTAAATCATTTTATATAATAAAATGTACTATTGTTTTAGAAGTTAAGTAAAGATTTTTAATTGTAATAACTAGTGGCATCCTTATACTCTATATACTTACTTTGCATATACAAAGTATATGTATGGTACTTATATAGAGTATCGGGGTGTTACACGGACACCAACAGGTGACAATTCAAAACTTAGCAGATAATACTAGATAAATTGAGCATATGACATGTTCGGTGAGAGCAGGAAGTCATGAACATTGAAACCAATATGGGAACGACTCCAAAACGGCTCTAACATTGCATTAGTGTTCAGAACAAATGATGGAATATCAACTGGTACTCTGTGCTGGTTAGGTCCAATGAACCAGTCATGTACTCTATCACCTAGAAACCACCCACTAGAGACTGGGCCAACCATAATTCGACGAGAGTTGTGCAAAGGCATTGCATCAGTCATTCATCTAATCCAGCCATTTTTCTCTTTGGCTCTCCACCAGGCTGTATCCACTTGCAGAAAAAGCAAACCTGTAATTTATCTTTTATCATAGGTTTGATATTAATATTAACATTTTTCTTACTTGATCCCAGGTCAGATGACTCAAGTGGTAACGGTGAGAGTACACATGGTGACTCCCAGACACTTCTCTGCGACCCGACAACCAAACACCCAACCTTGGAAAATTGACTTTGTGGCTTTGTAATGTTTGGAACCCTCACCAAGCTATGCTCGTATGCCAGTCCTGAACATAAAAGAGAAAATCAAGCCTATGCACATGCATTGTATGGATCAATAATTTTAAAGAAAATAGCACCTCAGCAATAGTCGCGAAAACCAATAAAGGATCTTTTCTTCCTGCAAAGCACATCAAAACCGTGATAAAGACAAGCTAGACCAGCTACCCAAATTGCTGCCCCCAACAAATATAACAAAAATCCCCAAGTATATTGTTTTGCCCTCTCACCCTGCACAGGTCGAGTGTACTTTACCCAATACTCTCGGATGGGCTCATATCGGATCTTATATGACTTTCTATATCGGGGCTTGACACCGATCAATTGTTGAATTTCTTCTTCTTTCAAAATATTGCAGGTCAAAGGGTCGGAGGCCAGTTATAGCAGCAAAGTCAACCGGACCAATTGTCATCTCTCCAATGGGCAAGTGAAAAGTATGAGTTGTGTCCAACCATCATTCTGCAAGCGCCTGGATCACACTCTGATCTATTTGATAGCCCTGTGCTGGTAATTGCAAAACGAAGTCCTCAAAACCACTTTCCCGCACCATTCTCTTTACTGCAGACGGGGCTTGGTCATACCACTTACGGGCCTTGTGAATATTTCCTCCTACTTTGATATCGCAACCATCATACTGCCCAAATGCAGTTAAGTTTGTATCACTAGGCTTTTGGCTTAGCTCGATTGTAATTCATCATGCAGGTGACAGGGTAGATCTAGTAGAGTCGGAGAGTTCGTCTAGACCTAGCTGGGTCTAGAATTGAGATCTTAAGTGTAGAGTTGATTGTTGGATATCAAGATCAGAGACACACTGCCAGTATGTACATATTTTATATTATTGTACATTTTTACATTATGTATGTTATATTATGTTTTGATGTATATATATATTATAAATTATAAAGAGTGATTTGGATAAAATTTTATGGGATTTGTATGTGTTTTTGATAAGTAATATTTTATTTGTTATTTATATATATTTTAAAGTATTTAAGATTTAGAAATTGGAAAATAAGTGTTTTTATAGAAAATGGGTTATGACATTCTTGTACCATATATGCATATATTACATATGTTGGGTGTATGTATTATACATATTTAGGGTATAAGGGTGTTACATTTATGTTTGTAGCAAAGCCTAGGCTTGAGGTTCTAGACCTATGTGGGTTGTTAGAAAGAGAAAATGGGAAATTTTAAAATGGTTTTCAATTGTGGTAGATGCATTGGCATTGGCACTAGTAGTTTTTGATCTCTAATGTGGCAATTTTTGTTGTGTTTACAGACATAAGTAGTTATAGTGTCTCGGATGCATCAGTCTGTAGAGGATAGTGTAGAGAGTTTAGTTCCTGATAAGAGTAGAGATGGAGCTAGAGTTGAGATTGCTTATGAGGTAGCTGCTTCTTTGCCTGTGAGACCAGCAGCTGATAAGGTTTCGCTGGGTTAAGTATGAAATATGGTGGAGCTATTGAGGCAGTCTCCAGTTCAGTAGTTGTCGCCACCACAGCATAGCAGCAGTCGCAGTTGTCGATGAGGAAGTATGATAAGCTGAGGAAGTTTGGAGCCGAGGACTTTGTTAGTACTACAGACCTTGTTGTATTAAAACAGTGGTTAGATAGAGTCCAGAGAGTGTTCATCCATCTACAGGCCAGTCTAGAGGAGAAGTTTGATTATGCCAGATCTCTTCTGTAGAGGGATGCCAATGAGTGGTGAAAGATGGTTCCACATGCTACAACTGATCCACCAGTCCTGACCTATGATAATTTTCTACGGGAATTTGAGAAGAAGTATACTCCGAGGGAGTATAAGGATACAAAGAAGATGGAGTTCTTAAGTTTGAGTTAGGATACCAGGATAGTGGTAGAATATGAGATAGAGTTTATCCGACTGAGTCAGTATGCTAGTGGGATCATATATGATGAGATTGGCCAATGCCAAAGGTTTGAGGAGGGTTTGAGACCCTTTATCATGTGTATTATAGTTGGTTCCCAATATCAAGACTTTTCTCAGTTGGTTGCAGCTGCCAAGAGTGTAGAGAGAGCACAAGGTCTTGCAGTAGCTACTAGGGTTAAGGAGACCAGAGTTAAAAGACCCCAGAGTTAGGCAGGGTCTTCATCAGTGAAGAGAGGCAGAGGGAGATATTTTTAGAGGTTCAGTCAGAGTAAGGGGCAGTCTAACAGGTAAGTACAATAGCAGAGATAGAGACAGAGACCTATAGTTTCATTGGCTAGTACTCTGACCCTAGTGGCTCAAAGGCCTGTTCCACCTACTTGTGTTCATTGTGGTAGTGCACATGGAGGTGTCTGCTGGAGGATTAGTGCACCAGCAGTGTGTTTCAGAGTGGATCGCCGGACTATTTTATCAGAGATTGTCCAGAGCCACCTGAAGATAGACAGACAGATATTGCAGCTTATTGACCAAGTGTCAGAGGCGGTCATGGTGGCAGAGATTTTGGTAGAGGTGGTTGATTTGGGACTGGTCAGAGAGGTGATTCTACAGCCGGAGGTAGATCAAATAAGGCAGGGCCATCACAGCGGGTCTATGTGATGCAAAGGCAGCCAGATGCTTCAGCCGTTATTGCTTGTACTTTTTCTTTATTCAGTACTTCAGTTCTTACATTGATAGACCTTGGGTCAACTTATTCATACATTAGTGCATCCATCTTGCCTGTGACTAATTTGCATTTTGAATCCCTAGAAATTGATGTTTTGGTAACAAATCCTTTAGGGCACAGTGTTGTGGTTAACAGGGTGCACTGAGACAGTCTGGTTGTGGTTCTGGATGAGAAATTTCTCAGTGACCTAATTGAGATGCCTTTCAGGGAGTATGATTTGACTTTGGACGTGGATTGGTTATCCAGGAAAATCATATTACCTTGAGAACACATGATGGTATCTAGTGAGCAGAGACACCTTTCATCTATGTTTGTTTTAGCTATTTCAGCTAGGAGGATGATCGAAAAAGGATGTGAGGCTTATCTTGCTCATGTTGCAGATACCAGAGTAGTGGGGTCCCAGCTTGATAGTATACCCAAAGTTGCCGAGTTTTTAGATGTTTTCCCTGATGAGTTGCCAAGAGTACCTCTTGAGAGAGAGGTTGAGTTTGGTATTAATTTGTTGCCTGGTACCACTCCTATCTTTATTACCCTTTATCTATGGCACCTGATAAGTTGAGGGAGTTGAAAGTGCAGCTACAGGAGTTGCTGAATAAAGGTTTCATCCACCCTAGTGTGTCCCCATAGGGAGCACCTGCTTAGTTTGTGAAGAAGAAGGTTGAAACCTTCAGATTGTGCATTGATTACAGGCAATTGAAAAAGGTGACCATCTGACACTCTCCTTGTCCCTTCATCTTCATCCTCCATTTCCATCCTGTCCATCTTCTCCATCTTCCATTGACAAGTTCTTTGAGATTCTTTGGGATAAATTGGGTAAACAAGCTCTTAAAGATTGAAGAAGCTTCATTGAAAGGTTTGGTGACTTGAGAAAGCTCCATTCCATCTTCCAAAGGCATAATCAATTGAAGGTTTGGTGACTTGAGAAAGTTCCATTCCAAGGTTTGGTGAGTTGAGAAAGCTCCATTCCATATTGTAAAGGGGAATCATCCATTGAAGAGGGCTTGAGTTCTTCATCATACATCAAAGTGGAGCTAGGAGGAAGACTAGTAATCCTACTCTTGGCATCTTCAAAGGGGTTTTTCTATTCTCTCTTTTAATTCATTTCAATATTGTTTTTGTTGTATTAAGAGAATTGATATTGCAATGAACAATTTGTATTTGATTTATATTGAGTTGAATGAATGTTTTAAATTGATGATGTTGAGCTAAATACCCATGCCTAAGGTTTGTAGTATAATTGATTGAATGCTTTAATTTGATATTTCCATTGATGTACCTTGTTGTTGGTTGATTGCATTGGATTGTATGCTAGGTTGATAGATTAGCTACCTATTGATCTCTAGATATTGAATGAAGGACCAAGAGGTGAAATTTGATGTCGAAATTATGCAATCGACTACCCTATGAATGAATTAGAAATATAAGTTCTAGGGTTTCATTAATTTGCAAATGTAAAATAATTGGTTATTGCTATTTCATGAATGTGAGAACTAATGAATTGGTAATTTACTAATTAACCTTAAGGAACAAATTAATTTACAAGGTTATGTTATTGGATAATTGAGAATTGAGCTTTGATTGAATGGACCTATAACCCTAGGCACCTTCCCAAGAATCGATTTGATCTTGTACAACCTTCACACTCCAACCCTACTGTGAGCGGGGATTTTTGCCCAACACGGACCTAAGTCCGGAGAAATTGGAGTGGCCACCCGGACGGGCCGGGAAAAAGAAAGGGGTGGATGACTTGATTCCTAAGGAATCCCCAACCCCCTAATGGGTTCGGAAAGTTGGATACGTGTGGGAAAGGTGAGAAATGGCCCAGCACCCCCACAACGCCCGGTTCATTGGAACCGGCCTCCTTTACAGGTCTCAATATTATAAAATTCTTAAATATAACAACATTATCCATATTACACACAATAATTAAAATAAAGCATCAATATATTAAAATCAAAGCAATGTCCAAACAAAGCAAATAAATGGACACCCATCCAAGGATGGAAACATGTCCTTACATCACATGCCTAAATAGGACACCCACCAAAAGGTAGAAACATGCCCTTTACATAGGTTCTAAAATAGAAAAGCAAATTAAATTACATGATGTTTAACTAATGAGGTACCCACCAAGTGGAAACATACCTCTTACAACTTTTGGAAATCTAAATTAATTGATAAAAGTAAATAATCATTCATCATAAATAAATCATTCATCAAAGCTATTAATCAAAATAAAAAATAAACATCCATCCATGATAAATTAAATAAATCAAGTATTGAAATTAAATTAAAGCATAAGAGATAAATCAAAGTATAATCAAGTATAGAATTGAATAAAGCAAATAAAAGTTAAATTATAGCTACTGTGACTTTTTATGGAATTAAAATAGATTAGGGTTTTATGTTTTAAAAGGTTGGTAAGACTCTTTGATTAACTAAATTAATATTTGAATGGTGAAATCATGAAACTAGGGTTTTAAACACTTTAAAATACTTTGATTTGTGATTTTTGGTTATTGGATTTCTAAGCTACTGTGTAAAATTTATGTTTTTATGTTTTTTAATGTTTTAAAAGGATTAGGGTTCATAAAAATTAGGGTTTAAGGTTTTAAAAGGATTAGGGTTCAATATTTTAGGTTTAAAAGTTGAATTTTGGATTTTAGAATTTAGAATTAGGGTAACGGGTGGTGTGAACCTCGGTTTCCACCCAAAAAGGATTTGGATGAACATTCACTTGTTGTTAGGAGTCGCCACTCAGTTTTTTCTGTTCAAAGGGAAAAACTAAGAAAACCCTTGTTTGACTCCAATAATGCATCCAATGTAAAGGTTTCTAATCTACGAACCCAAGGAGGATTCGGGGACTATGTCATGCATTTGATTAACTTGCCAAAGAAGAAATGAACCTAAAAGGAACACATAAAGGAAGACAAACAAATTGTTAGTAGATTGTGGACTTGCTATTTGGGGTGAATCCCAAATATGCCTACATACTCTCATTTTTTATGAGAGATCAAAGCCCATGTAGTTCGAAAAAGTCTATTTAAAGACAATTATGCATTTATGCATGTGTGTGTGTATGCTTCGTGCATTGTCAGGCTTTTTGCCAAAATTGTGAGATTTTGAGCACTTAGTGCTAAATTTGATGAAATTTGGGTACTTGGTACCAAAAGAAAATGCAATTTAGGCTTCATGCCAAAAGGTTTATTTTAGTTTGGATAGACTTCATGCCAAAAGAGATTAGGTCTTTGACCCAAAATGAAATTAAGAAGGAGATGTAGTGCTTATGATATGCCTGAATTGACAAAGGATAAATTAGGATATTACCTTGTTTAGGGTTCTCCCACTTCGTAGTTCCAGATCTCGTTTTCTCGGGCCTTGGATTATGATTCTTGATTATGGTTTTTTTATTATTATTTTAATTTAGATTAATTCCTGCAGCACAAGGTTAGATTTATGCAAAGAAAAGTCCAAGAGAAATTCTTAAGAATATGGAAAATAGAGAGTTCGTCCGCCCGAAGCCCACCCGGAAAGCCAACCCCTCTTCTGAAAATTCTAGGGCTATTTATAGTGAAAATGGACCAAATTCGGACCTGGACGGCGGTCGGACCATCGTGGATGTGACCGGCCGAAAAAATGGAAAAGACAAAACAACGGCGGTCGGACTGCCGCCTTCGGCGGTTCTGCCCCCAAAACAGCACATCGGGTCGCACGATTTTTGCTCAAACTGATTTTTCGGGAGCTACAGACCTCCTAAAAATATTTCGGGACCATATCCGTAATCCTCACGTCATTCCGGACATTTCAAGTACCATGAAGACATACTTTCAATGAACTTTACCGTGGACCTCTGGTCCGGCTCGGTCGTCAGCAGTCTGAGAAAATTGGCTTTTCGAGCCTCAAAATTTGAGTATTCACAATTGCCTCCCACTGGGGTCCATAAAAATGATTTATGGGGCTCAGTGGTCGTCAGAAACGAGAATTTTGGGCAAGGTGCAAAAGACCCGCGTTCTCACCTTTTCCTTATAAATAGGCTCATTTCTATTTCATTTTCATTTACTTTCATTCCTTCTCCTTCTTTCCTTTCCTTCAAACTTTCTTTCGACGATGGATTTCACTGGCCTAGAAGACTTCGAAATCCGACTCCCTCCCTACAATCTTTTACTCGAGGAGGAGAAGCACAGCTCCCGAACTGGCTCCTATGAGGTAAGTACCTTCCCCTTTACTCATCTAGTATGCATGCTTAGGAATTTTATTTATTTCTAGTAAGGAACTTAGAAACAAATTTTAGGAATCTTTCCTTTACATGTACTTGAATTAGCTCTAGTAATGAATCAGGAGTAATACCATGCTTCACTAAGTTCTGCTATCAGTAATTATTTCTAGTAAAGAACTTAGAAATAATCCTCTAGGAAGTCACACCCGGCTGGGGATAGAACTTAAATTTTTCTGAAGTTGCCCCCCAGATTATCCACAAAAATGAATTAGAAAATCCCTCTCTCTGCTTTTTTAGGACACTGCGATTAGGATATCCATCGCCGAGAGTCCCATGAGCACTATTCCGGCTTACATCTTTGATGCCGGGCATCCGGTGGGGGATCTTATCAGACCTGCTTTCCTTCACCGTTTGAGGAGTATAGATGTGGGCAGAGATATCCACAGGGAGTTGATCTGCGCGCTGGCTGAGCTATGGTGGCCCACTACTGATACCTTCCATTTTGCTTGGGGGGAGATGACGATGACGCCTACCGACTTTTTCGTCATTTTTGGGATTCCCTTCGGCGTTGAGATGGTGGAGTTCTATGATGACTGGCGGCATGACATTTCTTCAGCCGACATGGTCACTTTGATCGGGGTTGACTATCCTCGACATCAGGCGCCTCGTTGCATTTAGCGGAGGTGGCTTGTAGAGCAGGCGCCAGTCATCTATGCTTGCTACGAGGTAGGCGATCTTACTGTTGATCAGGTGGCCAGGTTTACCCTGATTCTCCTGTTTGCTAGCTCCTTCTTAGCAAACAGGAAGGACGCAGTGAGTCTCAATGTGCTGAAGAGCCTACTCGACCTGACAAGACTTCAGACATACGATTGGGCTAGCATGATGCTGTGTAGATTGTATGACGACATGTCAGACCTCTGCTATACCTACATTGCTCCATGTGGCCTGTACTACTTCTGGGAGGTAATGTAAAGAACATTTTTTTTATCTTATATATGTTGACATACACCAACTCTGATATCTTCTTCATCTTTTCCAGACTTGGGCTTACGAGTACTTTCCTAGTGTCGCCCCTTTTCTTCGTGAGCCACCTGCCCCTGCAGATCCTCTTTCTCCCATTGCTTGGAGATGGTATATAGAGAGGGTAGAAGCACCAAAGAGGAAGCTTCCTATCAGAGAGCTGAGATCGTTCTTCAACAGCTGCTCCATGAACTCGGTAAATACTTTATCCTCATCCTTATTTATTGTATTAGAGAAAATGATTCACTAACATAATAAATTTTTACAGGTTGTATTTACAGCAATGTCTAGCCGGCTGGTAGAGTGGATTGCTCAAGATCACAGCTTTCAGCGATCACAGTTCCTGACTCGCCGTCGATTCATACTTCCCTATCCAGAGTATCGACGGTATTATCTCGCTGAGAGAGTGACTTTCCAGATCGCCGGTTTCCATGCGGCTCCCCTGGATCCCCCTGATGATATGCTATCTCTAACGCTTCTGCCTGTTACTACGTCCTAGTATGAGGGTGATCCCTTCGAGTCGGCCTATGCCCTGGATGATGATTATGATTTCTACTGTCTACAGCGACTGATGCCACGCATTGGGACACGGTTCGACCCTGCACCACCTTATCGGTCCTCCCATTCTTCGGCTACCACTACTAGCACTCCGGGAGACCATCCCTCTTCCAGCTGGCGAGCTGACAGACCTTCTTCCTCTAGGGCTGAGGCTTTCGCTTTCAGGGCTGGACCATCACACACTGGAGCAAGTAGCAATTCATCACATTTGAGGCCTCCCCCATCTATTCTTGCGGCTACCGGTTAATTGGACCCTGCTTTGGCTGACCTGAGGCTGCCTTATGTTGTTCGTTATCGTGCACCCGACGGTTGGATGACCCGACCAATTAGTGTGGAGGGTGTACCATATCGGAGCCTTGCTCACATCACTCAGGTATTCTTTTAGAACTTTTCATGAAAAGGATTCACAAAGTTCTCTTGAAATTGACTGTGATTATATGTCTTTTTTGCAGGTACCTGCGGGCCTCGTTGGTGACATGGCGGCATTGATCACTGCTTTGTCGGATGAGTTGTCTTGTGCTTGGACTGATAGTGCTTATGAGAGGCAGAACAGGCAGCAAAGACGGAGAGCCCCGCGCTGATTTTTCATACTTGTCTTAAATTATATTTGTCGTATTTGAATTATTCTCGCTTTGTGCTTTGTACTTTCCATGTTTTCCACCTGTTATTTGAACTTAGATACAAACCTGCATTTATTTGTTAGTATTGATAGCAAATATGTATGTATGATGCTTGTTTTTTAGAAATATATTTTCAAAATAAATCCCTGAAACAACCCCCAAAAATAGCACCTAACAGGGCCTAAACAGGGCCAAAACACAAGAATTCCACAAAATATCAAAAACAGGAATCGAAGCTGGGTTGGCGGCGGTCGGACCGCCATCTTAAATTATATTTGTCGTATTTGAATTATTCTCGCTTTGTACTTTGTACTTTCCATGTTTTCCACCTGTTATTTGAACTTAGATACAAACCTGCATTTATTTGTTAGTATTAACAACAAATATGTATGTATGATGCTTTTTTTTAGAAATATATTTTCAAAATAAATCCCTGAAACAACCCCAAAAAATAGCACCTAACAGGGCCTAAACAGGGCCAAAACACAAGAATTCCACAAAATATCAAAAACAGGAATCGAAGCTGGGTTGGCGGCAGTCGAGCGCCATCTGGGCCAGGGCTGTATAAAATCGAAGTTGAAGTGCATTTTCAGGCCAGAAAACAGGTTTTTCACTGCAGGATTTTATTTTTCTCTCAACAATGAACCCTCTTTTTAACCATGTGATGCATAACTGGACCAAGAGCCTCCATAATGTTGAAAGGATCAAAATTGGAAAATATGGATTGAAACCTGTTGCCACCCTTAGAGGTGTAGCTGTGGATTGGGATTTCTTGCATGCTTGTATCAGATTTTGGGATCCCCAAGCCCACATTTTTAGATTTGGTGCCCGAATGGAGGAGATGTGTCCTCTTTTTTGAGGAATTCTGCTCAATTATTGGATGTGACCCAAATGCCCCTCTTGTAAGGCATGAGGTTCAAGTTGGCTATATGGGGTCTTTTCAGAGGCTTTTCAACTTTACAAGGCCTCAAGCTCAAGCTATGATTGCGGATGGGAATAAGGCGATGCTGCTTCCTTTGATTGATGAATTCTTGACTGCTAATTTTGAAGATGAGATTCAACTGAAGCATAGGATGCGAGCTTTTGTTTTCTGCTTGTTAGCTGGATTTCTTTTCAACCGTGACCCTGGCTTTGGAGATTTAAAGCTTTGCCCCATGATTAGGCAAATGGAAGAACTTAACTACATTGGTGGTATGATTCTGGCTGAGACTATTCAGAGTCTTGACAGAACTGCACTCGGATTTGAAAATTGGACTGTTACTCCGATCATTCTTCAGGTAATTTTGTTATACTTTTTGCTTCTTCTCATTTCATCATCTCTCTTTTTCCTTGTAAATAGAAAGGATCTATTTTTTTTTCAGGTTTGGCTGAGAGACCATCTCCGAGTGGTTGCTGCTTCCCATGCCTTGACTTATAACCCTTCTCAGTACCGCACTAGAAGAATCCAGGTTTCTTTTCCTTCTATGGCTAAGTGGACTATCTGGTTGTATGAGCTTGGACCAGAAGAATTGTTGTGGTACATCTCTTGGTATGGAATTTCTTGATTCATGGAGGCAAATGCAATGCATAACCATGTCTACCTTCTTAGTTTCACTCATAGTACATGGTATAGTGCTTCTCGCGTCCTCAGACAGATGGGAATTGATAAGAGGGTTCCTCTTCTTGTTGGGCTTACCATTGCTTCCCCTATTACTCCCGGAGTTACTCGAGTTGTTCTACAAACTTAGGTTAGGAACCATCAGATGATTAGGCCTTTTGCAGAGCCTTCCCTTGTCTAGCCTACTCCAGAGTATAGAACTTGGTTTATAGCCGAAGTTTGGCCAATTGAAAAGCCAAGGAGGCATGCATTGCTGCAGGAGTTGGAGGGAGAGGATGTGGTTCCTCTTAACGAGGGGAAGATAGATGTTGCAAAAAGTTTCGGAACTAAGGAAGATACCGAAGACTCTGCCCACACCGGAGACGTAGGATTTAGATCCTAGGGTTGACTCTATTGTCTGCTTTTTTGGATTACTTTTACCTTTTTGACTCATTGGATGTTTAGGACTTATGGTTTGACTCTTTTCATGGAATGAATGACTCTTTTTGTAATGAATGATTCTTTTTTGGAATGAATGACTCTTTTTGGAATGAATGACTCTTTCATTTGCTTTCCAAGCATTATCTACTTTATTTACTTGCTCTAATTTTTGCCTAAGCCGTCCTTTCAGATTTTTAACTTAGCGAGCTCTTAACCATTCTTGCCTAAGCAGCCCTTTGCGGGTTTTCAACTTAGTGGAATTTTTTTTTATGTTGGTAAAAGAAAAATGAATCAATGGTTTTCATTAAAATTTAGACAGTGCTCAAGGAGAGCTACCTACATATCTCGAATTAGTTTGCGAGAATCAGGTCTAATGTAGTTCCTTACAATGCATGATTATACATAATATTTCTTTAATTGATCCAGATTACATGGGTTTGTGAACTCCATACCATCCAAATCAGACAAGATGACGGCTCCGCCAGAAAGTATTTTCTTTACAATGTAGGGTCCAGCCCAATGAGGATGAAACTTCCCATGAGGATTTGTAACGGGTGTTCTGATCTCTTTCAGAACCAAACAACCTTCTTCCAACTTTCGATCTTTGACCTTTTTGTTGAAATGTTTGGCCATTTGCCTCTGATACCCTTGAATCTGATGGAGAGCTTGAAGTCTTTTTTCATCCAAACCCAACAACTGATGATGATAATTGCTAATCCATTCGGCTTCATTTATCTGACTTTCTTGAATTATCCTCGCCGATTGAACTTCTAGTTCAATGGGGAGTATTGCTTCCATTCCGTAAACTAGTGAATACGGGGTTGCCCCAGTAGGAGTTCTAATTGATGTTCTATATCCCCACAAAGCCAGTGGTAACTTCTCATGCCAACACCTATGTTCCTTGATCATTTTTTGTATGATCACCTTTATAGACTTATTTGATGCTTCTACAGCTCCATTTGTTTGAGGTCTATAAGGAGAGGACTTATGATGCTGGACCTTCTTATCCTTCAAGAGTTTAGCAAATTCTGCTTGGAAATGAGTTCCATTATCAGTGATAATCTCAAATGGCGTTCCGTACCGACAAAGGATGTTGGTTCGGACAAACTGTGCTGCCTTTTTGGCGTCTAATTCTGTATAGGAAGCTGCTTCAACCCACTTTGTGAAGTAATCCACCTCTACCAAAATAAATTGATGTCCATTCGAAGCTCTCGGATGTATTTTGCCAATTATATCTATTCCCCAAGTAGCGAAGGGCCATGGAGAAGTGATTGGATTCAGGGCAACGGGAGGTTGCTTCTGCAGCTTAGCAAATATCTGACACTGATGGCATTCTTGCACAAATGCCACACAGTCTGTATTCATGGTGGACCAATAATATCCTAGATTGGTTATTTTTCGAGTCAAGGCAATCCCATACATATGCGGTCCTGATTCGCAACCATGCACCATTTCCATTATCCGCTTAGCCTCTGCTTCATTCACACACCTTAGGTGCATTCCATTCCAACTTCTTTTGTAGAGGATATCTCCATTAAGAATGTAACCTGTGGCTAGCTGCCTTATTGCTCTCTGATCAACCCTTGATGATCCCTCCGGATAACTTCCATCCTTGAGATAACTCTTGATATCCCAGAACCATGGTTTACCATCGGCCAAATGCATTACGTGGGCAGGTTGCTTCTGAAGTTGAACTTTCAATGGACGAATGGTTTTCCCCTCCTTGATATTGATCATGGAAGCTAAAGTGGCCAGGGCATCAGCAATCTGATTCTTTGCTCTTGGGAGATATTCGAAGGACAGATCATCGAATTGTTGTGCCAAATGATCAAGGCGTTGTAGGTAAGGAACCAAACACTCTTCTCTTATTTTCCATTTCCTTAAAGCTTGTGATACTATTAAAATAGAATCACCATAGACCTTTAGGTTCTTAATCCCCAATCCCAGGGCAGCTTCAAGCCCATTGATGCAAGCTTCATATTCTGCTTCATTGTTTGTGCAGCTAAAGTCAAGTTTAATTGCAAAGGGAATGTATTCTCCACAAGGAGTTTTGAACACAATCCCAATTCCATTTCCATGATAATTGGATGCCCCATCAAAAATACATCTCCCAAACACTTCTTTCCACATTCAAGAGGTCTTCGTCAGGGAAATTCATTTCTCGCATCTCGTCTTTCACGGGTAATTCTACTAACTGGTCAGCTATTGCCCCACCTTTCACAGCTTTCCTTTGAATGAATTTTAAGTCAAAAGCTGCCAATGTTGACACCCACTTTGCCATTTTGCTGTCCAAAACAGGCCTCTCCATAAGGAATTTCAAGGGACTCTGTTCTGCGATGACACAAGTAGTGTAAGAAGACAAGTAGTGTTGTAACTTCGTGTAGGTCCTGTGACACCCCGATACCCCATATAAATACTGTACATATACCAGGTACACATACAATATGTATATAGAGTATAAGAATGTCACTTTTCATCACCATTATAACTCTTTACTTTAATTTTTAAAACCATAATACATTTAAATCATATGAAAGTATTTACAAAATGGTTATTCTTATCATGGTAATACATAAATATAAGTTACATTGTTTCTTCCAAAGATTCATTTATACAAATGAATACATTCTTATGAAAATACAGTATAATTACATGCATGCACCACCATCTAGTTGGTCTCGAACTACACTTGTCCTCGTTGTGACATAGTAGCTTATCTCCAGCTTCATCACCTATATACCTGCGCGATTAAGATAACCGCGCTAAGCTCGAAAGCTTACTAGTACAAGTAACCATTAAAATATACAATATAAAGGAAACATACCTCATATGTTTAGTCTCATGTTTTAACATTTTCTTACTCTGTTTTCCCCTTTTTCAATGCATTCTTCATATAATCCTATTAACCTTATAGAGGATATACATATACACATATAACATAACCATCAAACATAATTCAATAAATTGATAGAACCTTCATATTATGATACTTACCAATTTCACCTCATACATATCATATATATCATTTTATACTTTATAATCGCATATTGCATATAACTTCACAAACCATATCTCCTTTCAATAATTCATGTATGTTATATAATCATATCACTAACCACAATTCATCATTCACAACTCACATTTCCAACAAAGGCAACATAAATCCCATTACTCATTTATTTCAACTTGTATATACATCACATTAACAACAAAGACAGACTCGGGCCCAAAAGACACTAATATGTCATTCAAAGTTCAGAGTTAATGCTTTGGTTTTGTTATCACATTTATCAATATCATATACCCAACTAGGCTTCAAGGATTAAGTTCAACCAAGCTTCAAGGGGAGCAAAGCATGCTAAGCTTCTACCCAACTAGGCTTCAAGAACTAACCCAACCTAGCTTCAAGGGTGGTAACATCTCAATTAGGCTTCAAGGATTCAATCCAACCTAACTTCAAGAGATTGTTACACTTATTAGGCATGCCACCAACAACAAAACTCTGAAAATGAATAACACATTAGTCACACAATTCATTTATTATTTCATTATCAATTTCATTCTCATTCTCATCATCATTTACATCATCATAGCCAACCACAATGGCATCATTTAGGCAAAACATGCCTCATTTATCTCATTCTCAATATCATAGCAAACCACAATGGCTTTATACATCATCACCTCTCAATTTACATTTCATATTCCATCACAATATCACATTTCATAGTTCACCACAATATCACATTATCACATTTCATAGTTCATCACAATATCACATTATCACATTTCATAGTTCATCACAATATCACATTATCACATTTCATAGTTCATCTTTGATATTTATATACATAATCATTCATTACTCAAGTATGCACAATCAATTGCATTACCATATAAATTGGAATACACATCATACAAATCATATCCTCACATCTTTCACATTTCATAACATATATATATTGAATGCCTTCACATCTTATATGTATTAATGTATTATCATATCTCTTATCTTTTCATTGCGTATACAATATTAATATTTATTTTAACAATATACTTATATGCAATCCAATAGGGTTTTGTACTTACCTCTAAAGAACTCACTCCCATATAACTTCTCTTCCATAGATCTTTCAATACTTGGATTAGGGCAATTCCATCTCTTAAAACCTAATCCAAAAGTAATCATACACACTCACTTAGAAATACACATGAGGTAATACAAATAAGAATCAATTAGGGCAAACTCAACACATGACACGCTCATCAACACAGGCGTGTTCCTGATCGTGCCCTAACTCCACAACACAGAAACATTGACACGCTCATAACCACGGGCGTGTCACTGGGCGTGTAATACATTCTGTATCTCAAAAACATCAACACGTCCAATCAACAAGAGCGTGCTCATGGCCGTGTCAATTCTCCAAACTCACAGTAGCTATGACACGCTCAATAACACGGGCGTGTTACTGGTCGTGTCAATTCTACTGCCACACAGAACTTATGACACGCTCAATAACATGGGCGTGTCACTGCTCGTGCTACCAACTCCAGAAAACAGAACCAACGACACGCCTAACAAACTGGCCGTGTCTCTGGGCGTGTCCGACTAAAAACCCAGATTCCGGTCAACACACAACAACATCCAACAATACCCATCTTTTTATCATTACTCACTTCAAACAATCTTCATCAAACACACCCAAAAACCATAACAAACTTACCAAAACATCAACAACACTCAAAACACACACTAATCATCATTATAAACTTCATTCATATACCAATTTATCAAATCCCCAAATTTCATTAAACTCAACCCTTATTCAACAATTCATCATCATCTTCACAAATAATCATATTATCATCATCCAATTACCAAATTAACACATATATATACTTAAATCTTTCAATATCATCATCATCACACATCAACCATACCAAACCCAACTCAAACAATGAAAATCAATTTAAAGAAATAAATACTTACTTGAATCCTTTATCAAATCTCTTGAATTCCTTAAGAAATTTGGTAAGAAAATCACATCTTTCTATCTTCCTCTCTCTCTCTCTCTCTCTCTCTCTCGGCCAAGAAGAACGAAGAAGACGAAGAAGGAGTAGAAGGAAGAAGAAGTTTCTACTTCTTTCCTTTGTCCTTATCCATATATATATATATATATAATAATAATAATAATAACAATAACAATAACAATAACAATAGTAATAATAATAATAATACTTTAAATCTCCACCACATATTCTTTCTTTGATTTTCTTCTTCTCTTTTCTTTTTGTCTTTATTATTATTATTATTATTTAGTTATACAAATATATATACAACTCACTTATCCTTCACCATTATATATATCCCATGTATATGTGATGTATATGTATATGTCTTACATATATTATCCTTATATTTGACATATACACATATACATTAAATCCAAATACAACAACAATAACTCCAAAACTCTTAGGGTCTATTCCGGGATATTACAGGTCCAATACAATGCTAAACACAACTTCTCAATCTTGTTATACTTTAACTCATAGTCCAGCATCCTTTTGCTGAGGTAGTAAATTGCATTTTCTACCTTTGTACCTTAGGCCTCTTGAGCTAGCATTGCACCCATGGCTTCATCTGTTATGGACAAATACAAGAGCAGAGGTTTTCCCATTCTGGGAGGTTGTAGAATTGGCGGACTTAACAAGTATTCTTTAATCTTGTCAAAGGCCTTCTGGAAGTCTTCATTCCATTCTTGTGAAGCACCTTTCCTTAGTAGCTTAAAGATAGGACCACAAGTCTCTGCCAACTGTGATATGAATCGACTGATATACTGTAATCTACCTAGCAAACCTCGAATCTCCTTTTCTGTTCTTGGTAGAGGCATTTCCAGAATAGCCTTTGACTTTGCTAGATCAATTTCTATTCCTTTCTTGCTGACCAAATATCCCAAAAATAAGCCTGATGTTGCTCCAAAGAGGCACTTTGCAGGATTAAGCTTTAAATTGTACTCGCGAAGTCTAAGGAAGAACTTCTCAAGTGCTTCAACGTGCTCTTCTGGAGATTTTGACTTAACAATCATATCGTCAACATACACTTCTACTTCTTTGTGAATCATGTCATGAAAGACTGTTGTCGCCATCCTTTGGTAGGTAGCCCCTGCATTTATCTATCCAAAAGGCATAACCCTATAGCAGAAAGTGCCCCATTTTGTAATGAAAGCTGTCTTCTCTTTGTCTGGTGGGTGCATCATGATCTGATTGTACCCAACCGCAAGGTCAGTCATGGAAACCATCATATGTCCAGCTATCCTGTCTATCAGCAAATCGATGTGTGGTAGCGGGAAATCATCCTTGGAACAAGCCTTATTAAAATCTCTGTAGTCAACACACATCCTGACCTTTCTGTCTTTCTTCGGGACCGGCACAATGTTTGCCAACCAGGAAGGGTAGGCAATTGGTTCTATAAACTTATTATCCAGTTGCTTGGCAATCTCTTCTTTAATTTTCAAAGACCATTCTGGCTTCATTCTTCTCAACTTCTGCTTAACCGGCTTTGCATCGGGGTATAGTGGAATCTTATGAACTGATATGGCTGGGTCTATTCCCGTGACATCACTTGTCTTCCACATGAAGCAGTCGACATATCTTCTGATGCACTCAACAACCTGTTCTTTATTCACACAATCATATGCAATGTATGTATATTCATTTTCTTTGCCAATTATTATCTTTTCTTTTATTTCTTTTATTTCTTTTATTTCATTTTTGCTGGAGAATACTTGGAAAGCAAAAGACACAGGGTAACTAAGAACTTGAACAGTTTTATTAATAATGGCGGAGTCATCCTCCAGAGTTACATTATATTCAACATCAGGGTTTTCTATTCCTGAAGCTAAGGAAGACTCAGAACTGGACTCTGACTCGGTGTTTGACTCAAGATTTGACTCGGTACAAGACTCAGGTTTAGGGTATGACACATGACTAGGTTTGACTATAGCTGCTTGTCCCTCCTCGGCATACCAGTTCATCAGTGGTCCATCTGTTGTCTTGATCAGCTTCGTGAAGTCCCTTTTGTCTTCAAAATTGGTTATCATAGCAACCTCATCAAAGAGACTAGGCCGCATGAAATCTTCTACTTGTGGGTCAGTTATAGGTTCTGGCTCTTCTTCCTTTATGACTAAAACATCAGCGAACATCTCAAAACCCGATAGCTTCTTTCCAATCATAGGAGAATAGAATGGCTCCTGAAAACCACAGTAAGGAATTGCTTTTCCAGGTTTGCAAAAGTGACCGTTCAGAGTTCTAAAGTAAGGGCGCATTTAATGGCTTTTTGCCCCCCAAGTCTTCTTTTTCTTCTTCCCATGCTCAAACTCTTCTATCTCCTCGTCTGTGGGTTTGTACCCCAAGCCAAAAGTTCCCTTATTCTCAGGCTCTTCCCATGGCCGCACTATGGATGATTTCCTCCCAGACCTTATCATTTCCATCCCGGGTAGCAGACCTACCCTTAACATCATTCCCACCAGGTAATTGACTTGGACCTCCCCAAAGTCATATAGGATAAATGGCCCTTTGGGTCTTTCTCCTTCAATGCATTGAACAGTGTCATAATGGAACCCAGTCAAGGCCATAGCAGTTTCACCAGGAACAACCTCAAAGAGAGACTGATCCGTGGTTTTCTTGTTGATTTCACATGTGTCTCCTTTAATAGTGATGATTTTTCCTTCAAAAGGGAACTTAAGTTTTTGATGTAATGAAGAAGGTACAGCATTATTCTGATGAATCCACGGCCTTCCAAGGAGGAGATTAAAGCTCGCGGGTACATCAATGACCTGGAACGGCACTCCCATTTTTACCGGTCCAATAGCAACTTCCAGATTAGCAACACCTAAAATTTCTCTTCGAGTGTTATCATATGCTTTAACAATTTGATCAGAAGGTGTAAGATCTGTAGCCTCCAATCCCAGACAGCTTGCTACTTTCAAAGGACATACATTTAAGGCTGACCCATTATCAACGAGAACCATGGGCACAGTCTTTCCCCCAGTTTGTAAGGTGATGTATAGAGCATTATTGTGTTTCATGCCATCTTCTAGTAGGTCTACATCAGAAAACTGGATACTCAATGTCTTGGTTGATTGGGTCAAAGTGGCCACCAAAGCTTCTGGGCTTATGTCTACTGATGTATCAAGTTGACTCAAAGCTTTACTGAGAGCCTGACGGTGTGGGAATGAGGAAGCAAGGAGCTCCCAAATTGACACCTTAGCTTGAGTTTGTTTAAGCTGAGTGAGGACAGGGTCTTCCTTTGGTTCTTGCGTCTTCTTATATGGGTGATTTGGGGTTTTAGGGGCTTTCCCCAAGTCAAGTGGCTGATATTGCCTTCCACTTCTTGTCAAAGCATCGACCTCTTCAGCGAGGTCATTTAGATCCAGCACATATACTTCATTCATTTCCAAGAGAAGTTTGAAAGGATCAAACAACTCTTCTTCCATAGTGATGGCGTGGATGGAATGATTGAGCAAAGGGTTAGTATTAATGTTTGGTTGACTCCTGAGAGGAATGATGTCACCACTATCCACCAGATCTTGGATGCAGTTTTTCAGAGTCCAGCAAGCATCTGTTCTATGCCCATTTCCTTGGTGGTATTCACAGTACTCATTGGCCCTATAATTGGAGGGTAATGGGTTTGGAGGAGGCCTTGGGTCCAAAGGCTTCAAGTACTTTCCTTCCACGGCCTTTTTAAACACCAGATGAAGGGGCATCCCAAGGTCGGTATATTGCCTTCTTCGCTTATTTCTCTGCCCAAGATTGCCCACACGTAAAGGATTCGCAGGGGCAATATTGGCCACTTCATTGACCTTGCGTGAGGAAGCAGCTTGGCCCTGTTTCTTATACTTTGAAGTAGCTCCCTCATCTACTATCTTACCCAATTGTATCAAATCTTCTACCTTAGTTGCAGTCGCAATGAGCGATTTGAAAGTAGGTAGGTATTGGGTTTGCAGTTGAGCTTGATATGTAGGCCTTAAATTCTTGATTATAATATCAATCTGCTCCTGTTCTAAAGAGCGATTGATCATTTGGGCAGCCTTCGCCCTCCACCTCGTAAGGAACGAGGAGAAGGGTTCATTGTTGTTTTGCTTGGTAGTCTCAAGCTCCCTTCTAGTGACATCTACCTCAATATTATAGTGGTATTGAGTGTTAAATGCATTATAGATGTCTTCCCAGGTCTTAATCTTGGCACGATCCAGGCTTACAAACCATTTAAGGGCAGCACCAGTCAAGGATTGTTGGAAGAGTTCAGCAAAGAGCTTGTCATTTAAACTCCCAAGGGCTTAAGGCCCCCACATACATCTTCAGGTGGGTTTTAGGGCAAGTAGTCCCATCAAATCTGTCCATCCCAGGCATCTTGAATTTTGGAGGCAACCTAGATTGGGGAAACAAGGATAAGGAATCCATGTCTACCACCTCTTTATGAGTTTTCATGGCAGTGATTGACCTTTCAAGCAATTCAAGTTTCTTTTTTAGTTCATCAGTTTCAGTAGCATTCTTAGAGAGTGGATCCTCCAAATTGATGACAGGGGTATTATTCTGAGCAGTCATGGGGGTACTAGTTTGTCCCGCAATAGGTTCCTTCCCTAGATTTCCAGGAGTACTGGCTGTCTTTGGTGCCCCTCCCAATTCGGCCAAGATGGCTACCCTTTGGGCGGTCAAGGCTTCATCAATTCTTTCTTGCATCCTAGCTTCAATCTCCTTAACCTGTCCATCTAGCAAGGCCTTAATCTATTCAACAGTAGCCATTTCAGTAATTGGAGTAGTTGGTGAAGTTGGGGTAGTAGGACTTGTGGGTGATTTCACAGTTGGAGTTGGTGTAGCTTGTGTAGGTGAAGGCACACGGATAGTGGGTACCTGCAAAGGTTAAGGGTAAAGGATCAGGGTAGTGTGTAGGGTAGGAAGACTCTTGGTCCACTTGTATATATCAAAAGGTTTTCCCCAAAACAATGTTGTTATGTTGCATGAATGTACCTCATCACATCATAATTCATTTTAATGGAATGTGGCACTATTATTGGGTACATACAACCTAAGGGAGGGTTCTATTGTTACATGAAAAATAGAGAATAGGCTTATAATAGGGACCCTTGAGTCTTGAGTAAGATATAGCTAACCACATGTGAAACAAAGAGTTTCGCATGGGTCCAACAGTACGTTTACTCATGGGCCACTCCAAAAGGATTGGAATGGTTTGCGACAACAGGGAGGACGCTTTGGCTGTCCACCGGCATAATCAAGGAGACCTGCCGGTCAGCACTACTTGCTATCCAGGCTCAGAATTTTGAAAAGAAAGAGAAGAAATTCATTTGAAAATAATTTTTTTATGCAATGGAGGAAAATGATTCCCCCATATAATGCACGAGAAAAAGATTATCTAAATGACAAAACAAATGCACAATTAATCAAACAAGGGGTCCATCAAAGGAAAAAGATTCCTTTTGTCAATTTTATTCCAATATCCTTAAGGAAAGGATATATATTGCTAAGGTACCCTGAAAAATAAATAAAAGTACCCTGAAGAAGGGCAAATTAGTCAAATAAACAATAGTAGTCTACTAGGATCCCATAAATCATTTTTATGGTCCCTAGTGGAGTCGCCAAATTGTGAACCTCGGTTTCCACCCAAAAAGGATTTGAATGAACATTCACTTGTTTTTAGGAGTCGCCACTCAGTTTTTTCTGTTCAAAGGGAAAAACTAAGAAAACCCTTGTTTGACTCCAATAATGCATCCAATTTAAAGGTTTCTAATCTACGAACCCAAGGAGGATTCGGGGACTATGTCATGCATTTGATTAACTTGCCAAAGAAGAAATGAACCTAAAAGGAACACAGAAAGGAAGACAAGCAGATTGTTAGTAGATTGTGGACTTGCTATTTAGGGTGAATCCCAAATATGCCTACATACTCTCGTTTTTTATGAGAGATCAAAGCCCATGTAGTTCGGAAAAGCCTATTTAAAGGCAATCATGCATTTATGCATGTGTGTGTGTATGCTTCGTGCATTGTTGGGCTTTTTGCCAAAATTGTGAGATTTTGAGCACTTAGTGCTAAATTTGATGAAATTTGGGTACTTGGTACCAAAAGAAAATGCAATTTAGGCTAAATGCCAAAAGGTTGATTTTAGTTGAGATCGACTTCATGCCAAAGATTGATTTTAATTTGGATAGACTTCATGCCAAAAGAGATTAGGTCTTTGACCCAAAAAGAAATTAAGAAGGAGATGTAGTGCTTATGATATGCCTGAATTGACAAAGGATAAATTAGGATATTACCTTGTTTAGGGTTCTCCCACTTCGTAGTTCCAGATCTCATTTTCTCGGGCCTTGGATTATGATTCTTGATTATGGTTTTTATTATTATTTTGATTTAGATTAATTCCTACAGCACAAGGTTAGATTTATGCAAAGAAAAGTCCAAGAGAAGTTCTTAACCATATGGAAAATAGAGAGTTCGTCCGCCCGAAGCCCACCCGGAAAGCCAACCCCTCTTATGAAAATTCTAGGGCTATTTATAGTGAAAATGGACCGAATTCGGACCTGGACGGCGGTCGGACCACCATGGATGTGACCAGCCAGAAAATTGGAAAAGACAAAAACAACGGCGGTCGGACCGCCGCCTTCGGCAGTTCTGCCCCCAAAACAGCACATCGGGTCGCACGATTTTCGCTCAAACTGATTTTTCGGGAGCTACAGACCTCCAAAAAATATTCCGGGACCATATCCATGATCCTCGTATCATTTCAAAATTTCAGGTACCATGAAGACATACTTTCAGTGAACTTTACCGTGGACCTCTGGTCCGGCTCGGTCGTCAGCAGTTTGAGAAAATCGGCTTTCCGAGCCTCAAAATTCGAGTATTCACAGGTGGTGAATTAATTTTTAGGAATTTGGAAATCAATTTGATAATTTCATGAAGTTTTATGAATTTAAACAAACAAATTAAAGTTTTTATAAGTAGAAAAGATTTATATAACTGGAAAAAGTGTTTTTAGGGTTTTTTATGAGAAACAGAACATGTTTTAAGATTTTGTAAATTTAGAAAACAAATTTTGGTTTTGAAGTTTTGAAGAAATAAAACTAATAACTTTAAATTCTTTGGGAAATAAAGCAACGGATTAATGTTTTTAACTTTAGAAAAACTAAATTAAAGTTTAAAGGTTTTTAATTTTGATTTCATAGATTTGCTACTGTGTAAAAAACAATTAAAGAAAATCAATTAGCACATACCTTCTTTTGATGATTCCTCCAAAAACAATTCTTCTTGGATGAACTAACTCCAAAGACAAACCTTTTTTTCCTTTTAATTGTTTAAATCGTGATGTTGCTCCTTTAAAAATCAATTGAATTGAATTTTTGCTTTTCCTTCACTAATTTGGTTTTCCAATTTCCAAGCTACTGCCAAAATTTTCCTCCCCTAAATTAATTGCCTTTGGTCCTTATTTATAGTGATTTGAGGTTGTTTATTCCTAATTAGTTAAGGTAAGTAATATTAATAAAAAAAAAAGAAACCGAAACCTAATTGAATTAGGTTTCGAAAAATTTGCGCTGCCGAAAAAAATTGCAGCAGGAAAAAATGCGCTGGTGAAAAAAAACTGCCGCAGAAAACTACGGCAGTGGGTGGGCTGGAGCATCGCCTTCAGGAATTCCCTGCGGGCTAAAAAGAAATTCTATTTCGCCCACAGGAACTTCCTGCGGGCGAAATATCCCACGGGCCCGTGCTACTATTTTTTTGCTGCCGATTTTTTTACTCTGATTTTTATTTTTATTTTTTGATTTTGATTTATTTATTTTTATTTTTTATTAATAAAAATTAGATAATAAAGCAAAAATTATTTAATTAAAATTATTTTGGACCAATTGGACAACAAAAATTATTATGGACTAAATTAAACATATTGAACCGGATTGGGTAAAAAATTAAGGGCCTACACCTACGCACGTTAATTTTAGGCTTAAATTGTTCTCGCACCATTTCAAAACAACGAACTCACTTTTAATTTAATTGCTTTAATCAAGCTATTACGAACTACACCTTTCTTGTGAGACGACCATGGGGTGATCACCTTTGCTGCAACTACCCCGTATACTTGCGAGTGACACTTGTAGTAGTACTTAACTCGAGCGCAATAAGTTTTGGTGCCGTTGCCGGGGAAGGCTATTTAAGTAGTGATAGTTTGTTTTTTTATTTAATTGTTTGTTTGTTTTCTTTGAATTGTTTGTTTGTTTTGTTTAATTTTCTTTCAATTTAATAATTTGTTTGTTTTCTTTAAGTTGCTAAGTGCATTTTGTAAAGATGCAGTTTTCATGGCACGGGGGAGTTTATGATAGGAACGATGAGTCTGAAATGGCATGGAAATTAGCAGAATTGACGAATCAACTTAAGGTGTTAAATGCAAGAGAAAGAGCACCTATGCCACACCAAGAGATATGTGCAGCATGTGGCAATGCAGGACATAGTGAAAATACATGCTCATTTGGTTTCGAACGATACCAAGAATGGCAAGAGGAAGAATATGACTACCAAGGTTTCCGGTGAATGGGTAGAAACAACCAATATTCCAATCCTTATAATTCAGGCTGGGGAAGCCACCCAAATTTTTCTTGGGAAAATCAGCAACACATTCCACCTCAAAATTGTTTTCAACCTTACCAAAGAAGTTCTTACTCTCAAGAACAATATTCATATCAAGATCACCTTAAGAAACCCACATTGGAGGATAGTCTGAATGCCTTCATTCAAATTAGCGCACAAAATCAATATAGACTTAAGGAATCCACTTTGGAAGATAGTTTGAATGCCTTCATTCAAATTAGTGCACAGAACTATGATAAATTCGTGAAATCCACAGTGGAAGATGATTTGAATGCTTACCTTCAAACTAGCACACAAAATCAGGAAAGGAGCAATGAGAGGTTAGATTCTTTGGAGGAATCATTGAAGAGGGTGGAAATTCAAGTTGGGCAACTAGCACATCAACTCTAAGCACACCAAAAGGAGGAATTTCCTAGCCAATTGGAGCAAGTCAAGGTAATCACAAATTTGAGGAGTGAATAGGTGATATATAACAAATTTTGTGATTCTTTGGATGCAGGCACTAATCAAGAAGATAATGGCGAGGAGTTACAACCCAGCATAGAGGAGCCAAGCCAATCAAAGGAGGAGGAGAATTTGGAGGCATCAACCTTATCAAAGTTGCATGAATCTTCCAATCCTGATAGGCCACCAAATCCATTTCCATGTAGCTTGAAGGATGAGGAGCAAGGTAAGCAACTTTCTGACATCTATAATATGCACTCCTAAGGAGATAGTGAAAATAAGATTGGGATGACTATGACCTTAGAAGAAAAGCATGAAATGCCCAATTTAGAAATTGAGGAGTGTATGATAATTTTAGATGCTGAGATTGTTGAGATGGGACTTGACATTGTTAGAGTGGATGAAGAAGTGATTCAACCAAATTTGGTTGAACTCAAAGAGTCCCCAAAAATCATCTCTTCTACTCTTGGTGGTAAAGAAGAGCATGCAATGGATAGAACCATGTTGCACAAGGGATTTACAAAGTTCCTATTGCACTATAGGATTACCCTAAGATGACCTTCACATGTTTTCAAACAATGCTACTTAAGCATAGCAATACATCGGGTATCCTTCGGAGTTGTATGCTATCCATCCTTGCAGCCATGAGTGACAATTGCATTATGGGTGGAAGGAGCATTGTACATCGCATATGGGAACGATGGAAATCAGGTTTCATCTAAACCCTCTCTTTTAGTTGATCCATGCTCACATTGAGGACAATGTGAATCTTTAAGTGTGGGGTGCATTATGTGTTTTTGTGTTTTTTACTTTTAACTTGTTTTTGTTTAAGTTCAGTTACTGTTTTTAATGTTTTTCTTTGAATAAATGAAATTTAGAAAGTTCAATTGTTATAAAATTGTTGATAGATGACCTTTGAATTTTTGAAGCATGAATTTGAGAATTGAGTAGAATTGGTACTTATTGTCAATTTTGTTGGTTTTCCCCTTGCATTGCTATTAACCTAGTGAGGAATTGAGCCATCAACTTATCATTGTTGTTGTGGGTGAACATCTTTGATTGATAAATTTCTAGAACTTGCTTTGACATGCATTTTAAGATTACATAAACATTTCAATTAGGCATCAAGATGATTAAGGCAAATTAGGTGAACCCACTTTGGCTTAAAAAGACAAACCCTATTTTTAACCTTAGTTAGCCAATTTTGAGCCTATTTAATTTTCCTTCTTCTTTCTTTTTCACAACACTACTAACTTTGAATCATGCTATTTTGTCTCTTACCCTTTCATTAGGTCAAGAGCATTTTAAGTGTGTTTATGGCCGGCTGTTGTATTGAATTAAGTGTGAGGTTAAATTTAGTAGGTTTAAGATTGCAAAATATTATGTTATTTATTTGCAAACCCTACAAAAACAAAAATAAAAAACAAATAAAAAATAAAAAAAATAAAAAAATAAAAAAAAAATAATTATAAGAATAATTGTTGTTCTTGTTGGAAGGGTTGGAATAAGTTGGGAATAATCTTTGCAAGATGTAATAAGTGAGTTACATTGAAAAGCTTTTTAATGTCAAGGGGTAGGTGAGAGGAAGGTGTTTCAGGATTGTTAGTTATACATATGATCGGTTACTTTATTCTTGAAGTGCTCTTGAACTTAATGATTAAGCTCACATTTCCTAAATATCGTTCCTTTACCTTAGCCCCATTACAACCAAAACAAAGACCTTCTGATTAATGCTTGATTGTAATTTTGTGGTGGAGATTTGATTGATAAGCAAGCCTATGGTAATAATCTTTCATTGATTGTTATGAGTGTAAACATCACCATGATCAAACACTAGTAAGAGTTGGTGAGGGAGCGAAAACATAGGTTATGCATGGAAAATCACTTAATTGCATGGGTATCAATTTTGTTCGATTTGATTTTGATTGTGGACTTAGGGATAAGGAAGTCTTGATGCATCTTCATAACTCTTGAACTTAACAAAATTATCTTGTTAGTGTGTTTTGATTTTAGCCTTGCTTGGGGACAAGCAAGGAATTAAGTGTGGGGTAGTTGTTTAGATCATTTTTGTACTTGTTTTTAGTGTTCTTTTATGTGTTTTTAGTTAATGTTTTGATTGATTTCTGTTTGAAGTTTGTTTGAAGTGTTTGTTTTAGTTTTAAGTGCAAAAACTCCCTTGTAAGATCAAAATAATGAAGAAAGAGCATGAATCAAGCAAGACATGGCCAAGCCAAATCAAGCTTGAGCATGTCACCTCAAAGGAAATGAAGGCAGAGCTTGACACGGCCAGGAGACACGGCCAAACCACTGGTCGTGTCTCATCCAAGGAGCAAAACAAAGAAACCAAAGCAAAGAAAGAGCAAAAATGAAGAAGCAGAACTTGACACAGTCAAGTAACACGGCCAAGCCACTGGCCGTGTCACATGATACTGCTAGGAGCTTGGCCGTGTCCCATCCCTAGCTCAAAGCAGGCAAGGATAAAAGAAAAGAAATAGAAGATAACACACCCACATGACATGGCCAAGCCACTGGCCGTGTCACATGACACGGCTACAAGCTTGGCCTTGTCACCCAACAGACCAAAGAAAAGAAAGAAAAGAAAAGAAAGAATGAAGCAGTGATGGACACGGCCACCAAGCTTGGCCGTGTCCCAAAGAAAAATGAGAGACACAGCCAAGCCAAATCCAGCTTGGCCGTGTCACCCTTAATTTTTTTAAGTTCTTTTGTATGAAAACAAAAAAAAAGGAGGAGAAGGGGAGATGGCTAGGGTTTGCGAAAAAGAGAAAACAAAGAGAAGGAGGGGGATACACGGCTAGGGAAAGGAGAGTGTGACACTCTCCTTGTCCCTTTATCTTCATCCTTCATTTCCATCCACTCCATCTTCTCCATCTTCCATTAACAAGTTCTTTGAGATTCTTTGGGATAAATTGGGTAAACAAGCTCTTGAAGGTTGAAGAAGCTTCATTGAAAGGTTTGGTGACTTGAGAAAGCTCCATTCCATCTTCCAAAGGCATAATCAATTGAAGGTTTGGTGACTTGAGAAAGTTTCATTCCAAGGTTTGGTGAGTTAAGAAAGCTCCATTCCATATTGCAAAGGGGAATCATCCATTAAAGAGGGCTTGAGTTCTTCATCATACATCAAAGTGGAGCTAGGAGGAAGAATAGTAATCCTACTCTTGGCATCTTCAAAGGGGTTTTTCTATTCTCTCTTTTAATTCATTTCAATATTGTTTTTGTTGTATTAAGAGAATTGATATTGCAATGAACAATTTGTATTTGATTTATATTGAGTTGAATGAATGATTTAAATTGATGATGTTGAGCTAAATACCCATGCCTAGGGTTTGTAGTATATTTGATTGAATGCTTTGATTTGATATTTCCATTGATGTACCTTGTTGTTGGTTGATTGCATTGGATTGTATGCTAGGTTGATAGATTAGCTACCTATTGATCTCTAGATATTGAATGAAGGAACGAGAGGTGAAATTTGATGTCGAAATTATACAATTAACTACCCTATGAATGAACTAGAAATATAAGTTCTAGGGTTTCATTAATTTGCAAATGTAAAATAATTGGTTATTGCTATTTCATGAATGTGAGAACTAATGAATTGGTAATTTACTAATTAACCTTAAGGAATAAATTAATTTACAAGGTTATGATAATGGATAATTGAGAATTGAGCTTTGATTGAATGGATCTATAACCCTAGGCACCTTCCCAAGAATCAATTTGATCTTGTACAACCTTCACACACCAACCCTACACATGTTAATTTTAGGTTTAAATTGTTCTCGCACCATTTCAAAACAATGAACTCACTTTTAATTTAATTGCTTTAATCAAGCTATTACGAACCACACCTTCCTTCTAAGATGACCTTGGGGCAATCACCTTTTCTGCAACAACCTCATATACTTACAAGTGACGCTTGTAGTAGTACTTAACTCGAGCGCAACAAGTTTTTGAACCCTAACCGTCTCCCCTTCTCCTCTTTTTTTTGTTTTCATGCGAATGAACTTAAATAAATTAAGGGTGACACGGCCAAGCTGGATTTGGCTTGGCCGTGTCTCTCATTTTTCTTTTAGACACTGCCAAGCTTGGTGGCCGTGTCCATCACTACTTCTTTCTTTCTTTTCTTTCTTTTCTTTGGTCTGTTGGGTGACACGGCCAAGTTTATGGGCATGTCATGTGACACGGCCAGTGGCTTGGCTATGTCATGTGGGTGTGTTCTCTTCTGTTTCTTTTCTTTGGTCCTTGCTTTCTTTGAGCTTGGGATGGGACACGGCTAAGCTCCTGGCCGTGTCATATGACACGACCAGTGGCTTAGTCGTGTCACTTGAGTGTGTCAAGTTCTGCTTCTTCATTTTTGCTCTTTCTTTGCTTTGGTTTCTTTGTTTTGCTCCTTGGATGAGACATGGCCAGTGGCTTGGCCGTGTCTCCTGTGTCAAGCTCTGCCTTCATTTCCTTTGAGGTGACACGCCCAAGCTTGATTTGGCTTGGCCATGTCTTGCTTGATTCATGCTCTTTCTTCATTATTTTGATATTCCAAGGGAGTTTTTGCACTTAAACCTAAAACGAACTCTTCAAACAAACTTCAAACAGAAATCAATCAAAACATTAACTAAAAACACATAAAATCACACTAAAAAAAGTTAAAAAATGATCTAAACACCATCAAGAACAAGTATCCATTGCCTCAAATAAATGATCTCTTTGATTAGTTGTAGGGAGCAGCAGTATTCTCTAAGATTGATCTAAGATCAAGGAACCATCAGTTCAAAGTTAGAAATATGGATGCACCCAAGACAACTTTCCATATGTGTTATGGGCATTATGAGTTTTTAGTGGTGCCCTTTGGTTTGACGAATGCACCAGCAGATTTTATGGTTTTGATGAACAGGGTGTTTAGACCCTACTTAGATCAGTTTGTTGTGGTCTTCATTGATGATATTTTGGTGTATTCGTGTAATGAAGAGGATCATGATAGGCATTTGCAAATTGTATTGATGACTCTAAGAGAGAAGCAGTTGTTTGCTAAGTTGTCTAAGTGTGAGTTATGGCTAGCTCAGGTGACTTTTCTTGGTCATGTGGTTTCAGCAGAGGGTATTAGAGTTGATCCGAGTAAAGTTGAGGCTATCTTGAATTGGAGTATACCGAAGACTGTGACAGAGATTATAAGTTTTCTAGGATTGGCAGGCTATTATCGTCGATTTGTGAAGGAATTTTCTATGATAGCTACACCACTCAAGAGATTACTTCTGCAGGGAGTTAGATTTGTGTGGACAGATAGGTGTCAGGCAAGTTTTTAGCAGCTAAGAGAGATGTTGATTTAGGCTCTTGTCCTTACTCTACCTGTAGAAGGTAAACCATATGTGATATATAAAGACGCTTCACATAGGAGTTTAGGTTGTGTTTACATGCAAGAGGGTAGCGTCATTGCTTATGCCTCTCATAAGTTGAAGCCACATGGGATGAATTATTTGACTCATGATTTGGAGCTAGCAACCATAGTTTTCGCATTGAATAATTTGCTAAATTACTTGTATGGGGAGAAGTACATCATTTATACTAATCATAAGAGTTTAAAGTACCTGGCCGTTCATAGAGAGCTGAATCTTTGGCAGAGACGATGGTTAGAGTTGATTAAAGACTATGAGTGTCTGATTTATTATCATCATGGCAAGGCAAATGTTATTGTCGATGCCTTGAGTTGGAAGTCTTTGGCAGGTTTGACTTCTTATTCACTCTCATTGCTTGTTGTGTTGAGAGCATCGCATGCCAGATTTGAGTCTTGTGATGATGGTACTTTGACGGCTCAGTTGCAGTTGAGGCCAGTTTTGTTGGATCAGATTAAGGAGGCTCAGTTGGCAGATGAGAAAATTTAAAAGATTGTGATGGATTTTCGTAAGGGGGAGAGTTGAGACTTTCATGTGAGAGATGATGGCAGTCTTTAGTACAAAGATAGGTTATATATTCTTGATGATGTA
This sequence comes from Garcia nutans, assembly GCA_947685225.1. Taxonomy (NCBI): domain Eukaryota; kingdom Viridiplantae; phylum Streptophyta; class Magnoliopsida; order Malpighiales; family Euphorbiaceae; genus Garcia; species Garcia nutans. Next base: position 7,707,420 of record CANTUV010000037.1, on the reverse strand, counting down.
GGATTGAAGAGAATGATTTTGGAGGAAGTACATCAGTCACTTTTTGCTATGAACCCTGGTAGTACTAAGATGTATCAGAACTTAAAGTAACATTATTGGTGGTCGAGTATGAAGAGGGACATAGCAGAGTTTGTATCCAGAATTCTCATTTTTTAGAGAGCGAAGGTTGAGCACCAGTTCCTTCAGGGTTGCTCTAGCCATTATCAGTGCCAGAGTGAAAATGGGAATGAGTGACGATGGATTTTGTGACTGGACCGCCTTTGACCTTGAAGAAGCAAGATGTGATCTGGGTGATAGTTGATTGGATGATGAAGATAGCTCATTTTCTTCTAGTACGGATAAACTATTCTCTTAAGAAGTTAGTTGAGCTGTATATCAGTGAGATAGTGAGGTTGCATGGAGTCCTAGTTTCTTTGGTGTTGAATCAAGATTTTTGGTTTACATTGAGATTTTAGAGGAGTTTACAAGATGCATTTGGTTCTCGGTTATATTTTAGCACTACATTCCATCCTCAGACAGATGGGCAGCAAGAGAGAGTAATATAGATTCTAAAGGATATGTTGAGGAACTGTATCATTAATTTCACTAGGAGCTGGGATAGATTCTTGCCACTGATTGTGTTCGCTTATAACAACAATCATCGGTCAAGTATTGGGATGGCACCTTAAGAGGAATTGTATGATAGGAGGTGTAGGACACCTTTTGTGTTGGGATGATGTTGGAGAAGGTAAGTTGGTCAGTCCCGATTTGATTAAGGACACCTTTTGAAAGTAGCTTCAGACCGACAAAAATCTTATACAGATTTAAAGAGAAGAATAATAGAGTTCAATGTGGGAGATAAAGTGTTCTTGAAGGTGTCTCCATGGAAGAAGATTTTGAGATTCGACCACAAGGGAAAGTTGAGTCCTTGTTTTGATAGGACCATATGGGGTGCTGGAGAGGGTTGGTCCAGTGGCTTATAGACTGGCTTTGTCACTTGAGTTGGATCGGATTCATAATGTAACACCCTTATACCCTATATATGTACAATATATACACACAACATTTGTAATATATGCATATACGATATAATAATGTCACAACCCATTTTATATAAAACCCTTAGTTTTCCAATTTTTAAATCTTAAATACTTTAAAATATATATAATGACAAATAAAATATTACTTATCAAAAACACATAGAAATCCCCCCAAAATTTTATCCAAAACATTCTTTATAGTTTACAATACTTATATATATATATATCAAAACATAATATAATAAACATAATGTCAAAATGTATTATAATATAAAATATGTACATGATGGCAGTGTGTCTCTGATCTTGATGTTCAACAATCTACTATACACTCAAGATCTCAAATCTAGACTAGTCTCAGTCTAGACGAACTCTCCTACTCTATCGGATCACCTGCGTGATGAATTACAATCGCGCTAAGCCAAAAGCTTAGTGGTACATACTTTGATAACAAAAATGTTCAAAAGCAATGCCAATGCACAATGCATATGAATATCATATCTCATATCATTTCATCTTAACATATATCTCAATTGTTTCACAATTCACATAGAAACAAACACGAGCATGGGCCCAAAGATTCTAATATGCTATTGAAATCCCAGAGTTACTGTTTTGGTCCATATTGACACCCAGTGTCTAGCCCGAAGACAAGTGACGCCCAACGTCAAGCTCGAAGGCAAATCATAGTGATACCCAGCATCTAGCCCAAAGGCAATTGATGTCCAAAGTCTAGCCCGAAGGCAAATCAATAATTGCTCAAAAGCTAGCCCCAAAGGCAAATAATGAGGATAACCTCATAGGCATGCTGCCAAACATAGAACTCTGGAAATTGAATAACATATTAGGCACACAATTATCTCATTTCTCATTATCAATTTCTTTCTCATTTTCTCATGATTCATTAAGCACATTTCCTTTTTCTCATTTTTCCATTTATATTCATGTCATATTATTTCAACTCATCATTTATCATATCCCAATATACCATTACATTGTATCACATTTTATGCAATCTAGCCATCACTAATGGCTTTCACAATATCTTTAATGCTCACACAACAAACCACAATACCCAAACAATTTGGGTCATTTTTACATATTGCACATATTTCACTTTTTACTCAATTTAGCCATTATTAATGGCTTTTCACAATGCATTTAATACAACTGTGACATTACATTGTCATAGCACATTATTCATGCATATTCAATGCATCAAGTTACTTAACACATTTTCAAACCAAAATGTGATAAACCCAATTGTCAACTAAATATAACTAATTCATCCAAAGCTTGTACATACCTCAAATGACAACCAAAAGCAAGCTTAACACCACCTCCAAACTTCTCTTCCAAGATACCTTTTAACTCTTAGATTGGACAAATCAAATCGCTTCAAAGCCTAAACCAAATGTGAATGTAAATAATCACTTAGTATCACGCTTAAAGGCATACACACGATCTCTCAACACAAAGATAAGAACCACAATGGAAAAATAAGGAAAAGAGCTATCTTGGGCAAAATTTACAAATGACATGCTCATCGACATGGGCGTATCAATGACCATGTCCTATGCTCACTACACAGAAGCTTTGACACATACAGTGACATGGGCGTGTCACTACCGGTGCCAAACATATTGTATCACCGTAGTTGTGACATGCTCAGTGACATGGGTGTGTCACTGCACGTGTCACTACTATTATATTACATGAGCTTTGACACACTTAGTGACATGGGCATGTCATTGCATGTGTCACTAATACTAAAAACTAAAATGTTGACATACCCAATAACATGTCATGTCACTGGGCGTGACAGGCCAAAATTCTGATATCAACTCAAAATAATCACATATCCAAAGTTATCATTCTTTTCCATACTTTGAACATTCTTTATTTTTCCTTTCAACCTCTATTCAAGCTCAACCAAATCCATCATTTAACTTTAAAAAAATTTCGTTATGCATCAAACTAACTCAATTAAAATCAAATTAAGCAATATAAAGCTATGAATTCATAACTCAAAAGTTACATGACCCTAACTCTCTCTCTCTATACCAAACTCAACTCAAGCTTAACCATTTCTTTAATCAACCCTTAAAATCATGGTTAACCACTCAAAATAACTTCAAGCATACCAATTCCAACCATTAAAACATACTACCATAACAAGTCAATTTCACATCTTTAAGAAAATCCAAGGAAACAAGTTAGAAACTTACCGACTCAAGTGGAAATCACCAAATCTTCCCTTGAAATCTTGAAAATCGTTCACCTTGAGTAGTGTGGGAGAAGCAAATCCTCCCTTTCCTTTAATGGAGAAAAACTGGCTAAGGAAGAAGGACGAAGAAGAAGAAGACCAAAATTAAATATCTCTCTCCTCCCACTTACACTCTTAACCAAATATTTCCCACTTTTAATCTTAGCCAAGTATATATATTATTATTTAATTATAACCAAAATATCATCTTCCATTAACATTATAATTTAATTCTAAATTATTAAAATATGCTTTGACTTTTTAAAATTAATTTTTTTATGTTATATATATTTACATATATATCACATATACATTTTACTTTTTCACTTAAAATCTTTGCATCTCTCTTTTTTTTTATAAAAAAAAATCACTTATTTAATTTATCCAATTAAATTATAATTTATTACATTAAATTTCTAAAAATTAGGATTTTTAAAATTTTGGGATATAACATATAATGTCTTCTATGTCTCTATGCTTCGGAGGTACATGTCAGACCCCTCTCACATCTTGCTAGTGGAGTATATTGAGGTGAGTCCAGATCTGACTTATGAGGAAGAACTAGTGGCAATTTTGGCACGAGAAGTGAAAGAGTTGATGAATAAGAAGGTGCCACTTGTGAAAGAGTTGAGGAATCATGCCACTGAGGAGGCAACATGGGCATATCAATGACCGTGCCCTATGCACACAACACAGAGGCTTTGACATGCCTAGTGACATGGGCGTGTCACTACCCGTGCAAAACATATTGTATCATAGTAGTTGTGATAGGCTCACTGACATGGGCATATCACTGCATGTGTCATTACTATTGGATTACAAAAGCTTTGACATGCTCAATGACATGACCGTGTCACTGCACATGTCACTAATACTAAAAATATCAACACACCCAATGACATTGTCATTGGGCATGCCAGGCCAAAATTCTGTTATTAATACAAAATTATCACATATCCAAAGTTATCATTCTTTTCCATACTTTGAACAATCTTTCTTTTCCCTTTCAACCTCTATTCAATCTCAACCAAATCCATCATTTAAATTTAAAATACTTGGTTATGCATCAAAGTAACTCAACTAACAGCAAATTACATAATATAAAACCATGAATTCAAAACTCAAAAGTTTTATGACCCTAACACTATCTCTCTCTACCCCAAACTCAACTCAAACTTAACCATTTCTTCAATAAATCCTTAAAATCATGGTTAACTACTCAAAATGGCTTCATACATACCAATTCCAACCATTAAAACATACTACCATAAAAAGTCAATTTCACATCTTTAAGAAAATCCAAGGAAACAAGTTAGAAACTTACCAACTCAAGTGAAAATCACCAAATCTTCCCTTGAAACCTTGAAAATCCTTCACCTTGAGTAGTATAGAAGAAGCAAATCCTCCCTTTCCTTTAATGGAGAAAATTGGCTAAGGAAGAAGGAAGAAGAAGAAGAAGAAGAAGACCAAAATTAAATATCTCTCTCCACCCGCTTACGCTCTTAACCATATATTTCCCACTTTTAATCTTAGCCAAGTATATATATTATTATTTAATTATAACCAAAATATCATCTTCCATTAACATTATAATTTTATTTTGAATTATTTAATTACACTTTGACTTTTTAAAATTGATTTGTATATGTTATATATATTTACATATATATCACATATACATTTTACTTTTCACTTAAAATCTTTTCATCTCTTTTTTTATTTTAGAAAAATCATTTATTTAATTTATCCAATTAACTTATAATTTATTTTATCAAATTTCCAAAATTTAGGATTTTTAAAAGTTTAGGTTATTACAATTCTCTCCCCCTAAAAATAATTTCGCCCTCAAAATTACCTGCTCTCAAGTTTGGAACAACTGGGGATACTGACTTTGCATCGTCTGCTCACTCTCCCATGTCGCCTCCTCAGTGGCATGATTCCTCCAAAGGACTTTCAAAAATGGTACCTTCTTATTTCTCAACTCTTTCACTTCTCGTGCTAAAATCGCAACTGGTTCTTCCTCATAAGTCAGATCCGGACTCACCTCAATAGACTCCATTGATAAGATGTGAGATAGGTCTGACCTGTACCTCCAAAGCGTAGAGACATGGAAAATATTATGAATCTAATCCAACTCAGGCTGCAAAGCAAGTCTATAAGCCAGTGGACCAACTCCTTCAAGCACCTTATATGGTCCGGTGAAATGAAGACTCAACTTCCCTTTGCGATCGAATCTCAAAAGCTTCTTCCACCGAGACACCTTTAAGAACACTTTTTCTTCCACACTGAACTCTAGTCTCTTCTCTTCAAATATGAATAGGATTTCTATCTGTCTGAAGCTGCTTTCAAATGACCCCGAATTACCTTCACTTTCTCTTCTGTTTCCTTAATTAAATTAAGACTGACCAACTTACCTTCTCCAACCCATCCCAACACAAAGGTGTCCTGCACCTCCTGCTATACAATGCCTCGTAAGGTGCCATCCCAATACTGGACTGATGATTGTGGCAAGAATCTATCCCAGCTCCCAGTGAAATCAATGATACAAATACTCAGCATATCCTCTAGAATATGTATCACTCTCTCTGACTGTCCATATGTCCGAGGAGAAAAAGCAGTGCTAAAATGTAACCGAGAATCCAGTGGAAGAATTGGTACTGGATTGCGCTCGCTGGCTCTCTTAAGGGGGAGGTCAGGTGTTCGATCCGGGGAGGTGACTTGCTAGGTGAGTGGTTCCCTAGTAAGCCAAATAAACAAATCCTGCTGGAGGGCCCGTGAGGGCAGTCCAGTACTGTAGCAGTCAGGCCCATTGAGTCCGGCCGGGTAGGCTGAAGGCCGGGAGGGCTGTTACAGTTTATACAATAAGAAAATATTTTTTTAAATCAAATATTGACTTTGTCAAATCAGTGTCAATTTACCTCAGCACTTGACTTTCCCAAATCAATATATCTATAACATGATAACCCTAGTTACCATACTAAACTTGGCAATCAATTCTATTTGAGTAAGAACTATTGCACTTCAGATAAGCACATACACATTACTTGGCCAAAGGTCTCATTGAGTTTTAAATTTTATCTATCACATATGCATGCTTATCCAAATAATCTCCACTAATAGACTCTGCCCATCAAAAGAGGTCAACAGGTCTTTAATAGGATTGAAATGTGGTCTACAAAGGACATAGATTAGTGAAGGCCATTTTCAAATTGGAGATAATGTGACACTGCTGGCAAACTCTCACACTAGAAACTTCCATACTGGAATTGTGTGTTGTTGGAAGCGTTCGTAAAATTTAGGCACCATTTCCTTCTTCTAGGCATCTCATTATCTGACTTAATAAAAAGACAGAATTTGAATTTTCTTCCATCATTTAGCATAATTCTTGATCCTTTCCTTTTACAAAAACTCTGGACCATTATCATGTATCAAGATTTTCAAGATTGCGAATTTGATGCGGTATTGGATAAGATGGTCTTTCCCTTGTTTCTCTGATTTTCTTTAGTTGGGCTCATGACCTAAGTTGAAGTCTTCTGATGCTATAGGTAAGAAGAACTCTATTGGCTTTCTAAATCGCTCTTTTGGGATTTTATTTTCTTTTTCTCTTTTATTTTTTTTCCTTTTCTCTTTTTTTACTCTTCTTTTTTTTTCTTCATACTTTTTTTCTTCTTTTTTTCTTTTTCTTTTTTTCTCTTTCTTTTGGATGAAGATGAATACTAGACTCAGTACTTTCAAGATCCTCAAGGTACAAAGAAGGAGCCAAAGATTATGGAGAAATCAACTATTGAAAAGACTGAGACTTATGATGTGGAGAAGATGATAGCTTATTTGGAAAAGAAGTTTTAGAAGAAGCTGAAAACTGAAGTGATGTCGGAGGTAGACAAGCTATTTGAACAAGATGAAGAAATTCCTTATAAATTTAAAATGCCTACTTTTGCTAAGTACAATGGCATAGGAAATCCTCACTTGCATGTTAAGCAGTACATCACTGCCATGCAGTCTCCTAAAGCTACTAAGGCTTAAACTCTAAGGTATTTCATGCTTTCACTGGATCCTTTTGTGCAAAATCGATTCATCACCGTAGAGAAAAGTACTTAAAAGAACTGGTATTTGATGTAAAAGGCCTCATCTAGCAGTTTGTGTATAATGTGGAATTGAAAGTTACTTTGATTAAGGTAGAATCAATAAGGCAAAAGAAGAGTGAAAATTTTGTTGATTATATGAAGAAGTAAGGTTGCTCTTCTTAAAAAGAGGCTCGGTGAGTCTGACCAGATTAGAATGATAGTGAGAGGCATCATGCCTAACCTTCATGAGAGACTATCTCATACCCTTATTAGAGATTTCAAAGATCTTCTCCAAGCTATCTTGCAAATAGAAAGTGGGTAGGGGAGAAGAATCACTTTTTTAGAAGGAGAAATGAGAGAGGGAACTACCAATCTGGCAGTTAGAGTGCACAAAAAGAAATGGATGTCAATGCAACTACTGGCCAAACAAATAGAAGATAGTTTTCAGAGTTGGACAAACCTATGTCTTGGGTTTTCAACAAGTTACAGAAGAAAGGACTACTACAGCCATAGGCTCCTGGACCGCTACACGATTCTCTGCCACCAAACTTTAATGTCGAGGCCTTCTATCAATTTCATCAAATGCAAGGGCATGATATAGATAAATGTGCTCGATTGAGGTATGCAATCCAAGATTTAATCTATAGTGGCAAGCTGCTCAAGCCCGATAAACCCAATACTAAAAGCAATCCATTGCCTAAGTTTGGAAGAGTGCCACCACTAGCAACCTTCATGATAGAAGGGGATTGATGGAAAGTTCTGTCTTGTCATCCTTTCAAGATGTAGATGGAGGAATTATGGATAAGGATGTGATGACCATTACCCCTAACATGTCCAAGTAGATAAAGCACCATCGATTATATTTCAATAAAATTCATTAGGCTCGAGTGCTACTTATTTTTAATTCTGATTTCTTTAATATTTTTGAAACAATTATGTTTTTTTAAATTAAAATTATTTGAATAAATTACTTTCATCAATTTTTTGCTTATGCTGGAATTTGTCATTTTTGTGCTTAACAGATGAAGAGCCTACCTTGATATTCATAAATTAGTGTATCTATGCATTATAATTCAAATGACTTTACTAAGAGAGGGAGTTATTCTATAGCATCGAGCTGTGTATGCTTGCTTAGAGAGGGCTCCTGAATAATTATGAGTGTCTAGGTTCTAGTCGATCTTAGAACATGCTTTGACAAACTTTTGAGGCAAAATTGAACTTTGCTTATTTAAGAGATAAATGATCTAGGCTTTGTTTGGTTAGCCAATAACTAGTATCCACCTTATTACACATTAGCCCTAGTTTGTCCCCTTGAGCCTTCATAAGATTTTTAGCTTGATTTTATTTGCTTGTAAACCCCAACAACCTACCCTAAGCTGTTGGGATAATTATGGCAAGTCTGTTGATCACTAATGAATAGATGAGAAAGAAGATCAAAAGGATGTACAATCAAGACCACAAAGATAGTTGAAGTTTACCTGAATTGGACTTAATATCTTAGATCTATTAAGGAGCTGAAGGATCCATCACTAAAGCAGACTCACTCTAAGTAGACCCACTCTACTCCACTCATCCATAGTTAGAAGCATAGAATGGTGCAAACAAGACAACTCACTTAGAACTAGGACTAAAAAAATAAAAAGAAAAGAAAGAAAAAAGAAGAAGAAAAAGGAAGAAGAAAAAAAAGAAGAAAACAGAGAAAAGGAAAAAAAGAAAAGAGAAAAAGAAAATAAAATCCTAAAAGAGTGTACCTGAAGCATCAAAAGACTTCAACTTAGGTCACGAGCCCAACCAAAGAATATCAGAGAAACAAGGGAAAAGCCATCTTATCCAACACCGCTTTAAATCCACAATCTTGAAAATCTTGATACATGATAATGGTCCTGAGTTTTTGCAAAATGAAAAGATCAAGAATTATGCTAAATGATAGAAGAACATTAAAACATTGTCTTTTCATGAAGTCAAATAGCAAGATGCCTAAAAGAAGGAAATGGAGCCCAAAATTTAAGAATGCTTCCAACAATGTACAATTCCAATAAGGAAGTTTCTAGTGTGAGGGTTGTCATCAATATCATATTAGCTCCAATTTGAAAATGGCCTTCACTTACCCATGTCCTTTGTAGACCCCATTTCAAGTCTATTAAAGACATGTTGATCTCTTTTGATAGGTAGATGTTTTGATGATTTGAGTATTTATTTTTAGCGTAATTTTATTGGCTTTTGATTGATTTTTTGTAACGACCCGCCTATCTTTCGGCCACCCGCCTAGCTGCTGGGCCCAGCCCAGGAACCTTCAGCGGATCGTACAGTACTGGACCGCCCTCGCGGGCTCCCAGCAGGATTTGTTTATTTGGCCCAAGTGGCATTGTCACACACTTAGGTCGCCTCCCCGGATCGAACACCTGACCTCCCCCTTAAGAGAGCCAGCGAGCGCAATCCAGTACCATTTCTTTAACTATAACGACCCGCCTATCTTTCGGCCACCCGCTTAGCTGCTGGGCCCAGCCCAGGAACCTTCAGCGGATCGTACAGTACTGGACCGCCCTCGCGGGCTCCCAGCAGGATTTGTTTATTTGGCCCAAGTGGCATTGTCACACACTTAGGTCGCCTCCCCGGATCGAACACCTGACCTCCCCCTTAAGAGAGCCAGCGAGCGCAATCCAGTACCATTTCTGCTACTAGCAGAAATGGTACTGGATTGCGCTCGCTGGTTCTCTTAAGGGGGAGGTCAGGTGTTCGATCCGGGGAGGCGACCTAAGTGTGTGACAATGCCACTTGGGCCAAATAAACAAATCCTGCTGGGAGCCCGCGAGGGCGGTCCAGTACTGTACGATCCGCTGAAGGTTCCTGGGCTGGGCCCAGCAGCTAGGCGGGTGGCCGAAAGATAGGCGGGTCGTTACATTTTTCTTTTAATTTGTGTTTAAAGTTTGTTTGAAGTATTTGATCTAGGTTGAAGAAAAAAAATAATGGAGCTTTAATTCAATTTGATGGATTATTAAGGTGGAAAAACATGAGACACGGCCAAGACACTTCGTGGCTTGGCCATGTTCCTCATCCAAGGAAAGAGGCAGGAAAACTTGGCAGAGACAGACACAAGCAAGAGACATGGCCAAGCCATTGGCCGTGTCATGTCTTTGCCGTGTCACATGACACGGCCAAAAACAAAGTAAAGAAGAGGCAACAGAACACTCAATCATAAATGTTCTTAAAATGCTCTTGACCTAATGCAACGGTAATAGTTAAAAAAATAAGGTTCAAACTAATGGTGTTGTGAAAAATAAAGAAAAAAAATGAAATAAGCTCAAAATTGGCTAACTAAGGCCGGATATAAGGTTGGTCTTTTTAAGCCAAAATGGGTTCACCTAATTGCCTTAATCATATTGATGCCTAATTGAAATTTTTATGTAGTCCTAAAATGTATGTCAAAGCAAGTTCTAGCAATTCATCAATCAAAGATGTTTACACACAATAAAGAATAATAAGTTGATATCCAACTTAATAGGCTCAATTCCTCACTAGTTTAAAGGTGATGTAAAGAATAACCATCAAAATTGACAATAAGTAACAATTCTAATCAATTCTCAAATTCATGCTTCAAAAATTTAAAGGTCATCTGTCAACAATCTTATAACAATTGAAATTCTCAAAATTCATTTATTCAAAGAAAAACTAAACTTAAATAAAGATAAATTAAAAGTAAAAACTGCACCACATACTTAAAGATTCACATTGTCCCCAATGTGAGCATGCATAAATTTAAAAGAGAAGAGTTCAGATGGAACCTAATTTTCATCATTTCCATATGCGATATGAAGTGCTCCTTCCATCCTGTAGACCCTTAATTTTTGACCCAGTCTAATCCGATAGTCCAAAATAATTTTTATGGTATTTTAATTATTTTAATAATATTTTAATTATTTATAATATTTAATAGTTATTTTTAATAAAAATAAAAAATATAAAAAATATAAAAAAATAAAAAATGAAAAAAATAAAAATCAAACGGATCGGCTAGAGACGCAGAGAACTGGCTTACCCAGTTCTTGCAGATGACTATCAGCAGCTGGGCTTGCCTAGTTCTGCGATGATCTGGCTTTCCCAGCTAGCCCGCAACCGATCCTCGCAGCAATTTTTGCCCGGCAGCCCGTGCGCCCTGCCATTTTTTGACCAAACCTTATTTTATCTGATTTTTAAATTTTTTCCTAAACAATTGATATTTCCTTATTAAAATAGGATTAGGACTCTTTATTTTTCTATAAATACTAGCATTAAACACACGATTGAGGAAGAGGGGCAATTGTTGAAAGAAACTTTGGACTTTTAATTTCTTTTAAGGAGAGTTGGGAACTTTTGGTTGAATCCATTACTTATGCAAAGAATCTGAAATATCAAAAAAAAAAGAAAAAATAAATTAGCGATGAGTCTTAAAGATCAAGTAGAAAAGCAATCAATAAGGCAGTGGCTTAGCTCACGGTCTTATCCTCAATTCAACCAACAAATACAAAGGCAGTGTAATCATTGTCTTTGCCAAAGTGTTGCACTCTAATTAACACTACTAGAACTACACTCGCAAGTATACGAGGTTGCTGTAGTATCTTGGTGAACACCTCAAGGTCATCTCACAAGGAAGCTAGATAAACTAATTGATTATTAGGTTGCAAATAACAAATTATAATAAATTTAAATTGCTAACAAGTAATGAAAACATATCGATTGGAGTTTAAAACTATAAAAGTAAACTGAGCTGATATATTGATTCACTTAAAAGAAGGGTCTAGGGTTTGCACTTCTCTACTAACTTATATGTATGAATGGTTATTCCTCTCAACCAATTTAATTTCAAAGATTAGATCTTAAGCAACTTAATTAATCGAATCAAGGAAATAAGCTCTCGCATTCAATCCTCTTTCAAATAATCTTGTTACAATTGAAATGATCTTTTTCTTAGGTTTATATTTCTAATTCACCTAAGTCCCTAATTGAATTATTCCAGCATTAGACTTCATTTCTCAATCCTTCATCTAATACCTCAAACACATAATTGGTGGCCAATCAATTATATATTAACAGTAATCCATTCAATTAAGGCTAAAGAACTAATTCAGTTAAGAGCAATAACCAATTCATACAATCATAGTTGGTCCTGTAATATCCCAATTTATGCCCTAGAAGTTTTGAATATTATGTGTTTTAATTGGATTGAATGTATGTGTCAAATTGAAAGAGAAAAGAATTTTTAAAGGAAGTGTATATGTTGCATATATGGTAGTATAAATAACATATACATAAGTCAAAAGGGATGGTCAATGGAAGAGGATATTTATTTGTGATATGTGAAATTACTTAAATGGGCATATGAGTGACAAAGGTTAAGTTAAATGGATGAGGGCATTTAGGTAATTGCTTTGTTAAAATTGCTTGGTGGAGATTTAAAGAAGAAGAGAAGTTTGACTTGTGTTTATTTTCTTTTCTTCTCATTTGTGTGCCGGCTATCCAAGAAAAGAGAGAGCAAGAGAGGTGTTCTAAATGCTAGAATCAAATTGAAGGAAGAATCAAAGGATTAAGTTGGAGATTTGTGAAATTTCTTCATTTAAGGTAAGTACTTTCTTGTTTTCCTTTGTTATTGTTGAAGTTGTGTTTGAGATGAGTTGTGATTTGTTGATATTATGAATTGGTGTGTTTGAGATGTGTTTATAAGTGTTGAAATGGATTGTAAGTTAAAAAGGTTAAATTGGTGTTGGTTTTGTTTGAAGATGGTAAGTTAAGTGGATGTTGATATTGAAAGAAGAAGATTGATGTTGGTTTAGGGTTTGATGTGGTAAGTGATTGATTGTATGGTTGATATAGTGTTAATGTGAATATTGTGATGAATTTGTGTTAATAGCATTGATTACATCCATTTGAATGAGGTTGTATTGTGCATAATGTGTTTTTATTCAATCAAAAGAGAGTTGGCCATATTTAGGGTTTGTATACATGAGAGACACGGCCAAACCTAAGAAAAGACATGGCCAAAACTAAATATTTTTGGGAGACACGGCCAAGTCTATGGAAATGTGGCTGTGTTGGATGATTTTTGGAGAGACACGGCCGTGTCCCTTGCCCATGTCTGCCACTGCCCATTTGTGTTGAGAGACACGGCCATAAGCTTGACCGTGTCCCTTGAGTGTGTTGGCTACTGTGAGTGTCCTTTGCTCTTCTTGCTTTGTTGAGATTGAATATACATATGATGATGCATATGACACTATATGAATAATGTTATGTGTTATGCATTGTGAATCTTGTGAATGGTAATGTGTTGTATGAATAATGTACTTTGTAATGTTACATCAATGATGCTATATGTAAAATGTGAAGGATATGATGAGGTAATTGATTATGTATAGCTTGATGGGAGCAGTTCTTGAGGTAAGGGCAAACTTACCTAGATGCATTCTTTTATATGATTTTGAAACTTAAAACAATGTTAAGTAAATTACTAAATTGTTAATACAATGGGACTAATGTTGTTATTTGTATAGTGTGAAAGCTATAAGGATCATCCAAAAAGGTATGTGCAATGCAATTTGTTATGATAAATGTTTTAATAATGATTTAAATGAAATAAATGGATATGTTGTTTATATGACGATGAATTTGAGATACATGTGCAATGAAATTGATTATGTATGCTTGAATGATGAAGTGTGTAGTGTGAATTGAGACATCAAGAGATGTGGAAATAATGTTCTGAGATATAATGTGATGTGAAGCCATTGTGATTGGCTATGATAACTCAAATGTGATGTGAAGCCATTGTGATTGGCTATGATGATTCAATTGAGAATGGAAATGATAATGAAATTGATAAATGAATTGTGTAGCTAATGTGTTATTCCATTTTCAGAGTTTGTTGTTGGTGGCATGCCTAATATTAGTAACAATCTCTTGAAGTTAGGTTGGGCTTGATCCTTGAAGCCAAGTTGGGTAGAAGTTTAACATGTTTTACTCCCCTTGAAGCTTGGTTGGGTCTAGTCCTTGAAGCCTAATTGAGATGTTACAACCCTTGAAGCTAGGTTGGGTTGGTTCTTGAAGCCAAGTTGGGTTGATACTTAGCATGCTTTGTTCCCCTTGAAGCTTGGTTGAACCTAAATCCTTGAAGCCTAGTTGGGTCTATGATAATGATAAATGTGATAACAAAACCAAAGCATTAACTCTGAAAATTGAATGGCATATTAGTGTCTTTTGGGCCCGAGTCTGTCTTTGTTGTCAATATTATATACAAATGTTGAAATAAATGAGTAATGAGATCTATGGTTGCTTTGTTGGAAATGTGACTCATGAATGGTGATAATGATTGCCTTCATTGGAAATGTGATTCATGAATTGTGAATTGTGAATAAAATAACGATATGAAGTATAATATGTAATTTGTATATTGATATAATGATTGTGAGTATTAGTGATGGATTGTGGTTGGTGTTAATGATTTGTATATATGTATATATAATATATGAGATTAGTAGAGATATATGAAAGGTGCAATTCAAAAGGAAAAACATGATAAGAAACTAATGGTACATGGAAGTGATATTTCATTATATGTTAGAATTTCTATAATGTATGTTTATATGTTATATTTGTACTACTAAGCTCTCGGGCTTAGCGGGGATGTGTAATCGCGCAGGTAACTAGGTGGAAGATATGAAGTCTTTCGTTATGCCACGAGAAGAGTAAGAGTTTATCGAGACCAACTAGAGGGTGATGCATACATGTATAATTTTAATTATGATGTATTTCTGACAAGAGTATATTTATATGTATCAATGAAGTTTTGATTAAAATAAGATTATGTTATATATATGTAAGATCATTGAAAGTATAATGATTTTGTAAATGTACTTTAAATTTATGTATTGTGGTTTGAACTCTGTTAAAGGTTTTAAAAATGTAACGAAAAGTGACATCCTTATACTTTATATACTTACTGTATGTATACCGGGTGTATGTATAGTACTTATATGGAGTATCGGGGTGTTACAGATCCATACCCTAGACTAGATCAAATTAGTTCATCATGATGCTATCAAACATATTCATCTCATTAAAATTCAAAGAAATCAATTTAGACATAATAGAATTCATGAATACAATTCCAATGAAACTTAAGAGATAAAGTTTGAGAACAAAACCAAATTACAAACTCCCTTTAGCTTCTGAAGAATCTCTTGTTCAGATCTTTGCTAGAAGAATGTTGTAATGGCAAAAAAAAAATTTAATCTATACTGTTTGCATCAAAGTGTAATAAAAAATCCAAAAGAAAACAAAAATGGAAACCTAAAGTTAATGTTTGACGGCTGATAAAAATATCCCTTTCAAAAACCCTAATCCTCTTATTTATACGAAACCTCGCTCAAAGTCCGCGTCTTCTTTCTCCCTTTAGTCCATGGAGTGACACGGCCAAGCTGGTGGCCGTGTCATGTGACAAGGCCAGTGGCTTGGACGTGTCACTGAATGTGTCCACTTCTGCTTCATATTTGCTTCTTTGGAATGGAGTGTGACACGGCCAAGCTCCTAGCCTTGGCCGTATCACCTGAGTGTGTCAGTTACTGTCCAAATTTTCCTTCTCTCTTGGTTCCTTGGTTTTGCCCTCTACTTCATGCTATTCTTTCTTCCAAGGAAATAATTTGCATATTAACCTAAAACAAACTTTAAACAAGAATCAAATAAACATTAACCAACAACACATAAACACCACACTAAAAACTAAGATAAAAATGACATAAACACTGAAATAAATTAAAACTACCAAAATTGATGAAATCACTAAATAAACATATTAAAACTACCAAAATACTTGAAGAAAACAATAATCATCATAATAAATAAGATATAATTGTATGACAAAAACTAATAAAACAACTACCCCACACTTAAAACTTTGCTTGTCCTCAAGCAAATTCACATGGCATAAATTAAAAACTCAAACAACTTTAACTATAATTCCAGTATATAAGATAAAATCCTTTAAGACTCAGCCATAAATAATTGCAATTTACTTCAATCAAGATTTTCTTAACTCATTCATTAATCCAGACATAACAAATCTCATCTCTCATCTAAGTGTTTCACTCGATTTCAAAGGTTAATTCACTCAAATCACTCATGACTGCATACTACCATAAACTTGCTTAATTATCCAATCACTCTCACTAATTTTCTCAAGAAATAATCTGAAGGTCTTTTATTTGGATGTAATGGGGCTAAGGTGAAGGTGTGAGAAAAGACATTTAAGTTGGAACATCAAGAAATGGAGCATCTAAATTAGACAATACTCTTGCTTAGAAACTCGTAACTCCCTCAAATGGCATATTCACCAACCCTTGATAATCTCACATACTTGCATACTTAAAGAAAGGTACATGAGTCGACATTCCTCTTTGATGACTAATGCTAGAAAATATATGAATTTTGTATATATACATATCTTCTCTTTTATTTTCTTTTATATTATTTTATATTATTTTTTTATATATATACAAAATATAAAATTGCATGGAACATCTAGCTTAAAATGTAGAGAAAAAGAATAACCGACTCTTAGTATTGGGGCTATTTGTATTGGAGGATTGATAGTGTGCAAAGTATGCATTTCAGCCCCAAATCTTACTAAAGCAATACTATTTTTGTTTTTTTTTAATTACTTACCCCACACTTATGAATTAAGCCACCCTATTGTCATATCATAAGAACTCCATTCCTTAATGCAGGTATGATGATAATAAGAAAATGTTGAGTTGTGAATTGTGTTGATCAATCAAGAAAAAGTCAATGGCTCAACTTGGCTCACTAAGGAATTCATAATTAAGGGAGGTCTTTTTAAGCTAAAGGGATAATCCTAATTTGCCTTCATCATTTTAAAACTTGAGATTAAATCATAATGTGAGTTCAATTAGTATGCAAAAGCAAGCTCTAGAGATGCAAAATCATGAAGGTGCACACTTAAGAAAAGAAAATCAACTGACAATAATATTCAATCTATGAGGCTCAAAACTCACAAAGAGTGGGTTCTCAAAGATTTATATGTCATGAATTGCAGAATGTGAAAATTGATCCTGAATGAATTCAAATGCTAATCTCTATGCTGATACTAAAGTCTCAAATATAATGTTAGAATCACAGAAAAGTCAATAAGTTTTCAACAATTATGCCATGCACAACGCACAATATAACACACAACGACAAACAAAACAAGAATTAAATGAAAGCTTAAAGATTACCCCACACTTATAAATTACATTGTCCTCAATGGAAACAAGGATAATAATGAAAAAGAGTTAAGGTACAACCTGTTTTCCATCGGTCCCTTGTGAGGCAAACTCTACCTTTTCATCACAAACAGCAAATGTTCAAAAAACAAAATACAATATATAAAATAAAATATCCAAAATGTTAACATCAAAAACAAAAATGAAAAATAACAATGAAAATATGCTATATCTAAAGACAAGAAAGTAAGGAATTCTCTCAAAGGATTAGAGCCAAAGTGATCTACGGTGAAGGAGGATGTGATGATGAAGCAGCCGAAGGATGAAGACTCAGAATCTTAGCAAGGTTGCTATTGATTTGGTCCAACTGTTGCAAGACCGCAGCATGATTACGATCTACCTTGCTCTCCAGTGCCTCTATCCTATTAAGTATCTCCTGATTATCTAGAGCTGAAGCATCTTCTTCCAAATCAAGAGAATTTGAGTCAGACTCCTCCTGGACTCGTGTTCTCTTTTGTCTGCCCCCCGGTACTTCTGGCTCAGCTGAAGCCATCACATAAGCCCCTCCCCTGTTCACCACCATATGCATCTTCTCAAGTGTGGCCAAATCCAATGATTCATTACCCGTAATTTTAGTCATACGACAGTACTCGGGTCAAAATCATCAAGAAGGGCTGTTGCCAATGTGGTAACCAATCCTCCAATACAAATAGCCCCCTTCTTTTTGTTTGCCACACTATCAAAAACATTGGCCAACAAATAGCCGGTACTAATAGGTATTGCATTACAAGCACAATCTAAGAAAAAGAGCTCGCTAAGTTCCACTACACCTGGGCTTTCCTTCCGAGCAAAGAACCCACAGGACATAAAGCGATGCAAATACCTCAAAGCAGGATTACTCAATTTAGTTGCTTTGGCCGATTTGGCCACATAAGTTCCCGAGCCCAATGCTCCCCAAGCAAATTGTTGTTTAAAATCCTTAGGTACAGACCTTTTACCGTGTTGATGGAAACCAAATATAACATTCAATTACTCAATACTAACCACAAATGATTTCCCAAGCAATTTAAAATTCAACTTAGAGCAAATTTTTTGTTCATCTCTTTCAACCTTAAGAGATGTTAAAAATTCCAAAGTGAGCTCTTGAAATTGCAAAGGTCGAAAGGAGACTAGGTTCTCCCACCCAAGATTTTGAACATAACTATAAAAATTATCCCTAATATGAAGAGCATTAAGAGATTCATCGCTGACATACCTTGTCGGAAAGAAACCCCTAGCCAAAAGAGTAGCTCTCTTCAAAGATGAAGAAGATGAAGATGAAGATGCAACTGCAGTTGGAGGTCGCTTCCTCTTGTGGTGGGACACCATCTTCGTTCTCAAAATATTGAAAGATCTGAAAAAATTAGAAACTTAAAAAGATTAAATTGATTTTTTTATGAGAGAAGAAGAAGATTGAACGGATTAATTTCAGTTTTGGTGAAGAAAATTGAGAATTAATGGAAGTTTGGAAGCTTTGAAAGACAAACAATGGAGGTTTTGTGAGAGAGAAGTCGAGAGAGAGAAAGGAAACCAAAAGAAAACTAAGGATTGAAATGAACAAATAGTGCTAAAACCATATTTTTAAACTTAAAAATTGAAGGGACACGGCCAAGCTTGGGTGAGCTTGGCCGTGTTTGATGTGTTTGGAGGGACACGGCCAGTGACTTGGCCGTGTCCCATGGGTGTGTTTGACACTGTGAACAAAGGATTGCAAAAATAAAAAGAAGGGATTTTAGGTGAAGCTTGGCCGTGTCCCATGTGACACGGCCAAGGACACAGCCAAGCTTGTTGGCCGTGTCAGGGGCTGTGTGAAATGGTAACTTTGGGGTTGGCTTGACACGGCCAGTGGCTTGGCCGTGTCAGCCGTGTCAAGTGGCCATGTCACTCACTGCCATTTGACTTATATATATATATTATTTTATATCACCAAATCTCAAAGAAATCCAATCCTCTTCTTTGATTAACCCTGAAACACATTAGAAAAATAAAAACCAATCAAAGCACCCATTCCATTTATTTAAACCAAACATAAAATCAAAATTGCTGAATATAAAATTACAACTATGAAAAGAAATGCAAACCGATGGGTTGCCTCCCATATAGCGCTTCTTTAATGTCATATAGCTGGACATTACTGCAAGACTTAAGGATCATAGATCAAAGTGCTATCGATGATCCTTACTTCTTGGAACCCTTCATCATATGGTTTAACTCTTTGTCCATTTACTTTAAAAGTTTCATTTGTTCGAGAGTTAAGCAATTCTATAGCACCGGAAGGATATACCTGAGTTATCTTGAAAGGACCAGTCCATCGAAACTTGAGTTTTCCTGGAAACAGACGAAGACGAGAATTAAAAAAAAATTTCATACCTGGGCTCAATGTCTTTCGCACTATAATTCTATCATGAAGTGCTTTAGTGCGATCCTTATAAATCCTCGACCTCTCATATGCCTCATTCCTTAGCTCATCTAACTCTGAAATTTGCAGAAAACGTTCTCTCTTTGCCTTGTCCAAGTCTAAATTCAGAGTCTTGATTGCCCAATACACTTTGTGCTCCAACTCCACTGGTAAATGACAAACCTTACCAAAAACCAATCGGTATGGACTCATACACAAAGGAGTCTTGTAAGCAGTCCGATATGCCCACAATGCATCATGCAATCTACTCGTCCAATCCTTTCTTGATAAGTTGACTGTTTTCTCTAGAATTCATTTTATTTGCTTGTTGGATGTTTCAACTTGTCCAGAAGTCTGTGGATGGTATGGGGTTGCCACCTTGTGTTTCACACCAGATTTGTGCATTAATTTCTCAAAAAGTTTGTTGCAGAAATGACTTCCCCCATCACTGACTATCACTCTTGGCATGCCAGATCTGCTAAGAATATATTCCTTCACAAATTTAACAACCACATTAGCATCATTAGTACGGGTGGGGATTGCCTCCACCCATTTTGAAACATAATCAACAGCAACTAAAATATATTCATAACCAAAAGACTTAGGAAAAGGACCCATAAAGTCTATTCCCCACACATCAAACAGTTCAACAACAATATACGATTGAAGGTGCATTTCATTCCTCCTCCCAATGTTACCCACTCTTTGACAGCGGTCATAATGCTTACAATACTCTTGAGCATCTTTGAATAGAGTAGGCTAGTAAAAACCACTTTGAAGCACCTTTTCTGCAGTCTTTCTTCCTCCAAAATGACCACCACAGTGAAGGTCATGACAAAATTGAAGAACACTCAGTTGTTCTTCCTCAGATACACACCTGCGAACTATCTCATCTTTGCATATCCGGAATAGGTAAGGTTCATCCCAAAAGTAAAATTTACTCACGTGCAAAAAACTTTTCTTTTCCTGAAATGACATGTTAGAACGCAAAATACCACAAGCAAGATAATTAGCAATATCTGCAAACCAAGGTGCATTAATTACCACAAACAGCTGCTCATTAGGAAATGCTTCTAAATTTTTATGAATGCTATCAGATGCTAGATTTTCATCAAAGAAGGGTAATCTAGATAAATGATCAGCTACAACATTTTCATTCCCCTTAGTATCTTTGATTTGGAAATCAAATTCTTGAAATAATAACACCCATCTAATTAAGCGCGGTTTAGCATGTTGTTTTATCAAAAGACATTTTAGAGCTGCATGATCAGAATGCACAATTAAATATGCTCTAAACTTGTCTAAAGGAAAAACAACAGCTAACATTTCCTTTTCAGTTGTTGTGCAATTCATTTGTGCACTATTCAGGGTCAAGCTAGCATAATATATCACTCTCAAGAAATTCTCAACCCTTTGCCCAAGAACAGCTCCTACTGCATGATTAGAGGCATCACACATAATTTCAAAATGTAAAGACCAAACAGGAGCTACAATTACCGGTGCACTAGTCAATTTTTCTTTAAGGGAATTAAAGGCTTGCATGCATTGTGCAGTAAACTCAAATGGAACATCTTTCCCAAGTAAATGACACAATGGTTAGCTTATTTTAGAAAAATCTTTAATAAACCTCCGGTAAAAACCTGCATGCCCTAGAAAACTTCTTATTCCCTTAACAGAGGTAGGTGTGGGTAACTTAGCAATCAATTCTACCTTAGCCTTATCCACCTCAATCCCTTTACTTGACACCACATGACCTAAGACAATGCCCTTAGTAACCATGAAATGACTCTTTTCCCAACTCAAAGTGAGGTTACATTCAATGCATCTTTCAAGCACAAGAACAAGTTTATTGAGGCAATTATCAAAAGAACTACCAAAAACAGAAAAGTCATCCATAAATACCTCAATAAAATCATCTATCATGTCTGTGAAGACAGACATCATGCATCTATAAAAAGTTGCAGGTGCATTGCACAAGCCAAAGGGCATACGCCGAAATGCATAAGTCCCAAAAGTGCAAGTAAAAGTAGTCTTGGATTGATCCTCTGGTGATATCGACACCTGATAATAACTTGAAAGTCCATCCAAAAAGCAATAATGTGAGTGTCCAGAAAGTTTATCCAACATCTGATCAATAAAAGGAAGAGGGAAATGGTCTTTCTTTGTGGCATTGTTCAACTTCCTATAATCAATACACATTCTCCACCAAGTAGTAGTCCTAGTAGGAACCAATTCATTATTTTCATTTTTCACCACAGTGATTCCAGATTTCTTAGGCACTACATTTACTGGGCTCACCCACTCACTATTAGCTATTGGATATATCACTCCTTCATCAAGCAATTTGAGCACTTCCTTCTTAACCCCTTCACTCATGTTTAGGTTAAGGCGCCTTTGGGTCTCCCTCACAGGTTTAGCTCCCTCTTCTAAGGTGATTCTATGCTTGCACATTGAAGGGCTAATACCTTTGATATCACTCAATCCCCATCCTATTGCTCTTTTCAATCTTTTTAACTCACTCATCAACCTCATCTCTTCCCCTTCACCAAGTTCGCTAGATATTATCACAGGTAAGGTGTTGTGATCTCCTAAAAACACATAATTCAGATTTTTAGGTAACTCTTTCAGCTCTAACTCAAGTGAAGGATTCTTCTCTTCCTTTTGGATGGAGGGAAGTTCAAATACTGAGTCCTCCTTAAGTTCATCTATTTCAGCACTCTCTAATGTCTGAAGGCAACTGGCTATTTCTGAATCAAAAATATCCAAACCATGATCTAAGGTCAGTGCCAGCTCCAATTTATCCGAGGAACCTGTCTGCAAGAAAACATTTGAAACAACTGCGTCAATACAATCAATTAAAGAGTAA
Organism: Garcia nutans; assembly: GCA_947685225.1. Classification (NCBI taxonomy): domain Eukaryota; kingdom Viridiplantae; phylum Streptophyta; class Magnoliopsida; order Malpighiales; family Euphorbiaceae; genus Garcia; species Garcia nutans. The sequence continues at coordinate 7,684,521 of CANTUV010000037.1, read as the reverse complement.
TCCTCATATAATACAGTTGTAAGAATGGGAGAAGTGTTAAAAATAGAAAATTCAACCGTTTGTCCCAAGACAGTCATTGACAATTTACCATTTTTAACATCTATGAAGGTGTTGGTAGTAGCCATAAAAGGCCTACCCAGTAAAATAGTGTGTGCGGATGGTGTAGGGTTACTTCCTTCAATGTCAAGAACTATGAAATCCATAGGCACTATCAACCCACCAACCTTAAGTAACACATCTTCTATAACCCCTTTCGGGAATCTAAGAGATCTGTCAGCTAATTGCAACACCATTTTGGTAGGTTTAAGTTCCCCAAGTTCTAATTCAAGATACACAGAATAAGGCATCAAATTTACACTGGCCCCTAAATCACACATGCCATCAGTCCCTTTTCCATTACCCATAGTGATTTGAATTATGAAACTACCAGTATCCTTTAGCTTCAGAGGTAGTTTATGCTGCAAAACAGCACTAGCTACCTCTGATACTATCAACTTTTCATTTGGCTCATACCTCTTTTTCTTAGTGTTCAGTTCCTTGAAGAATTTGGCATAAGCCGGCATGTTCTTTATTGCTTCTAGTAAGGGTAAGTTAATACTTACCCTAGACAGCATGTTGAAGATGTCTGAAAATTGCTTATCTTGTTTATCATTCTTCAACCTACTGGGGAATGGTATAAGTGGTCGGTAAGGATTACTTGCCTTGTGTAAATCTGCTGAAGGGGATTTCTCCATTGATCTTTCTCCAGCACCTTTGTTCTCTGGTTCTCCTTTCTTTTTGTTCTCTTGATCACCTGCATTCACAGAATTATTTTCAACATTATTGTTTATTACCTTGCCACTTCTAAGCGCAGTCACTGATTGTGCCTGCTCAGTTTGACTTGGAAATTTCCCTTTTTTTTGAATCTGCATCTGTTGTGCAAGTTGTCCCACTTGGGTCTCCACTTTCTTAAAAGATGCTTCTAATGAATCCAACCTTTTGTTAGTCATCTCTTGATTCTTAGCACTGACTTGGATAAAGGCATGTAGACTATCCTCCAAACTCTCTCTCTTAGGCTACCCTTGATTTGAAGATTGACCCTGCAGTTGGTTTTGTCTCTGGAGCAAATGGAAAGGTTGTTGAGAATTATTTGTTGCCCAGGAAAAATTTGGATGATTCCGCCAACCAGGATTGTAAGTATTTGAGTAAGGATCATTCCGGGCCCTTGGTTGATATCCCCCATAGCATTGACCTGCTCAGCTTCATTTCCATAAGACTCATACGCGGAGGGGCATATATTTGCTCCATGCCCGAAAGTTCCACAAATTCCACATACTTCTTGAGTGGATGAAGAAGTATTGTTCTTCATGTTCAGCATCTGCACTTGCCTTGTCAGTTCAGCTATCTGATTGACCATCTAACTGTTGGCTTCCAATTGATTCACCCCTTTACTTCTTCCTCTTACACTTTTCTGTTGAGAATTAGCTCCCAACATTTCAAAATTTTCATAAGTTTCATTAGCTGTCTTTTCTCCCATAGCTCCCCCAGCTGTGTTATCAACAGTATTCTGAAATTGCTGGGTTAGACCATCATAGAAAAACTGATTCAGAAGTTAAAGTGGGTAATGATGGTGTGGACACTGGATCAATAACATCTTAAACCTGTCCCAAGCCTCATGAAATGGCTCTCCTTCAAATTGAGAGAATGTAGCTATTTTCCCTCTCAATTCAGCTGTCTTCTGATGTGAATAAAACTTGCCCATAAACTTGTTATAAACTTGCTCCCAAGTTGTCAAAGAATTTTCAGGCAACATCATAAGCCAGCTCTTTGCCCTATCCTTCAATGTATTTGGAAAACACCTTATCCTCAACTGTTCTTCTGTTAATCCTCCCAATGGAAATGTGTTGAGGGTGGAGTAGAAATCCCGAATGAAGTTCAAAGGATCTTAATTTGGAACTCCATAGAATGATGGCAGCATGTTGTAATGGATGTTCTTCAACTCATAATTTCTTGCTGCATCCGTCAATCTTATACAAGATGTGAAAGTTCTAATGACAGGTCTAGCAAAATCCCTCATAGTTCTTTGCCTTTCTTCTCCCATATTGGTAGATTGTGCAGTATCCGACTCAAAATCAGAAGTGTCCTCCTCTGTATCAAATCCGGTGTACAGTTCAAACTCTTCTCTGCTCCTTTTCACTCTCTGAATTTCTAGAATAACTGGGTATAGCTCTCCTCCGAGTGATCTCCTGCCTTGCATAAATAAAAATTTTGGAAAAAAGGAATTATTAAAAACAAAATATAAATAAAATCAAAAGTAAACGATGAAAAATAATCTAAAATAAAATATTTTTTACCTAATAAACAATTACACCAATTAGCTTCCCCGGCAGCGGCGCCAAAAACTTGATGCGCTCTAATTAACACTACTAGAACTACACTCGCAAGTATACGAGGTTGCTATAGTATCTTGGTGAACACCTCAAGGTCGTCTCACAAGGAAGCTAGATAAGCTAATTGATTATTAGGTTGCAAATAATAAATTATAATAAATTTAAATTGCTAACAACTAATGAAAACAGATCGATTGGAGTTTAAAACAATAAAAGTAAACTGAGCTGATATATTGATTCACTTAATAGAAAGGTCTAGGGTTTGCACTTCTCTACTAACTTATATGTATGAATGGTTATTCCTCTCAACCAATTTAATTTCAAAGATTAGATCTTAAGCAACTTAATTAATCGAATCAAGGAAATAAGCTCTCGCATTCAATCCTCTTTCAAATAATCTTGTTACAATTGAAATGATCTTTTTCTTAGGTTTATATTTCTAATTCACCTAAGTCCCTAATTGAATTGTTCCAGCATTAGACTTCATTTCTCAATCCTTCATCTAATACCTCAAACACATAATTGGTGGCCAATCAATTATATATTAATAGTAATCCATTCAATTAAGGCTAAAGAACTAATTCAGTTAAGAGCAATAACCAATTCATACAATCATAGTAGATCCATACAAACCCTAGACTAGATCAAATTAGTTCATCATGATGCTATCAAACATATTCATCTCATTAAAATTCAAAGAAATCAATTTAGACATAATAGAATTCATGAATACAATTCCAATGAAACTTAAGAGATAAAGTTTGAGAACAAAACCAAATTACAAACTCCCTTTAGCTTCTGAAGAATCTCTTGTTCAGATCTTTCCTACAAGAATGTTGCAATGGCAAAAACAAATTTAATCTAGACTGTTTGCATCAAAGTGTAATCAAAAATCCAAAAGAAAACAAAAATGGAAACCTAAAGTTAATGTTTGACGGCTGATAAAAATCTCCCTTTCAAAAATCCTAATCCTCTTATTTATACGAAACCTCGCTTAAAGCCCGCATTTTCTTTCTCCCTTTAGTCCATGGAGTGACACGGCCAAGCTGGGGGCCGTGTCATGTGACAAGGCCAGTGGCTTGGCCGTTTCACTGAATGTGTCCACTTCTGCTTCATATTTGCTTCTTTGGAATGGAGTGTGACACGGCCAAGCTCCCGACCGTGTCATGTGACACAGCCAGTGGCTTGGCCGTGTCACCTGAGTGTGTCAGTTACTACCCAAATTTTCCTTCTCTCTTGGTTCCTTGGTTTTGCTCTCTGCTTCATGCTATTCTTTCTTCCAAGGAAATAATTTGCATATTAACCTAAAACAAACACTTAAACAAACTTTAAACAAGAATCAAATAAACATTAACCAACAACACATAAACAACACACTAAAAACTAAGACAAAAATGACATAAACACTGAAATAAATTAAAACTACCAAAATACCTGAAGAAAACAATAATCATCATTATAAATAAGATACAATTCTATGACAAAAACTAATAAAACACAAAGCTCATCCAAAATTCCGATTAAACAATTTTGGTGGAGCCAACAAACGATGGTATGCTTTAAATTAAGTAAATACTATATGTTTTGATTATTTTAAATATTGAATGAGCCCATTCTTCATTTAGTTAAAGTTACAATATGCTAATTCTTCTAAAAATGAGTTCATATATTTGTTTATGTGAATTACAAATAATTATTTCTGTAAGTCATATCAATTATAACCCGTAGACTTGCTTGTCATAGATTGTTTACATATTTTATCTTATGCCTATTTTATCAATACATAACTCAGAATCACATTAGGGTTTTCATATAAAACTTCACAGTAGCATCTACTCTCTTTAGACATATTCATAGTTCACATAACTTGTGAACTTTGATATGTTTTTCATAAACACTAAACCCTAATTCGTCAAAAACCTTAAGCTATAAACATTATTTTTTATAAATATCAAACTTTAATTTATTCTTTCTAAAAATCTTAATTTAATGATTTTAAGCCCAAAACCCTAATGTCTTAAGGTTCCAAAACCCTAATTTCATGATGTTAGCCCTAAACCCTAATTTGATTAACCAAAAACCTTACTACTTTCTTAAATTTATAAAACCATAATCAATTCTATTTTTTCAAAAATTCTCACAGTAGCCTAAATAATAATAATAATAATTCCAAAATCCCAAAACCCTAAACATTAATTAAAGAACCCTAAATTGAGACATAAACCTAAATTTGTATCTTTATTTACTTTATTAAATTTTAGATTTGATTATGTAGTTTATTATATGTTTTGATTTATTTAATTTCAATACTTGATTTATTTAATTTATCATGGATTGATATTTTCATTATTATTATGATTATTATTAGTTTGTCTTAGAATTAAAATTGTAAGAGGTATGTTTCCATTATTGGATACCTCATTAATTAATTTTCATGTAATTTAAATTGCTTTTATATCTTGGACCAATGTAAAGGACATGTTTCCACCTTTTGGTGGGTGTCCTATTTAGTTTTAGGCATGGACGATGTAAGGACATGTTTCCATCCTCGGATGGGTGTCCATTTATTTGCTTTATTTCGACATTGCTTTGATTTTAATATAATTATTGCATTTAGTATGGATAATATTGTAATATTTAAGAATTTTATAATATTAAGACCTGCAAAGGAGGCCAGTTCCAATGAACCAGGCGTTGTGGGAGTGCTGGGCCATTTCTCTCCTGTCCCACACGTATCCAACTTTTTGAACCCATTATGGGGTTGGGGATTCCTTCAAAATCAAGTCATCCACCCCTTTCTTTTTCCCAGCCCATCCAGGTGGCAACTCCATTTTCTCCGGGCTTAGGCTCGTGTTCTCTAAGGCCTAGAGCCTAAACAGTGCCAAAGTCGCAAGAACCATTACACTAGGAGTGGGGGCAAAAATCCCTGCTCATAGTGGTGACTCAATTGGGATAAGAGAAGTTGATTCCGTTTGACTTTATATTATTCTATTCTTTTTTATCATGATATTATCCATTGCATTATATTAGATTGCATCATGTGCGTGAGTTAGAACGCCAGTGTTACCTGTGTTGTGTTATGTAAGGGATACCATACTTTCACTCAACGATGGAGATCGAACATGGCATAACCACTCATAGCCTTATACCTTTTGGTATGAACTTGCTATGGGAATCTAAGCCTTTCAACCCAAAGACTAAAGCTCATGCAATTGGCCTAGTTACTTTCCTTAGGTTTTTACCCCAAATGCATGTTGTTTGACTATGGTTAATTTATTTAGGCTTAAATCATGGCTTATTTGGTTTGTTCTTTTTCTAATATGACCTAAGTACATTGTAAGCTCAAAATAAATTTTTCTTTAAAGTCCAAAAGATCAAAGCTATTTTCATAACTTTTTCAAGATGGTCTTTGGACATAAAACTTTTCTAAAATTAAATCAAAAATTCTTTTCCTATGGCCTAAACACAAAGCCCAAAATCCATTTTTTCTAAAATCATTTTACAATGGGCTTAGAAAAAAAATTATTTTCATCCAACCTTTAAAAGAGCTTACAAATATTTAGGTCAATAATGAAAATACCAAAAATCAATTGTGAGCCTAGTTTATACTAAGAATTATTAACCATGGGCTTATTTTTGGCATGGATCATTAGTTACTTTTTCAAGTTAGAAATCTATTTGTAATAAACCTCTTAATTTAGTTTTAATCCATTATAGCATAAAAGCTACTTTAGTTGGTTGGATGGATTAAAGCCTAATTAATGGGAATTATCATGAACTAATTTCCATTTTTGAAAATATAACTATTGGTTGAAAAGATACTCCATATTGGTATTTTGTTAACCATATACCTAGGAAAAGAGACTCACCATTTGTGTGTGGAAGTTATAAGGTTGGAAGTAACGTCCTATTTTTGTTTGTTTATGCATACATGCATGCATGCATACATGCATCACATGACATATCATTAATCCCTTCTGGCTCACAGCCCTGGATTACGATAGTTCAAAAGCTTACGACTATCCAACCTGTTCCAGAGACGAAGAATCTAACAATGACTCAATCACTTGCTCACCAAAAGCAATGAAGCCCAAACAAATTCAAAGAATGGTAAATGATGCCCTCACTGCCAAGATGGAAGAAATAAAAGAGGCCTTGGCTGAGACCATGAAGAACCAATTAGCTATAATTTTAGGAAACAATGCCGAAGCATCTGCTAGCACCAAGAAAGACAAGGGTAAGGCTAAAGTTGGGGAAGTGGTTTTTGATGATGATAAGGTGATCATTGATGATGATGATTGGGCTCAATACTTCTAAGATCCTCAAGATAAAGAGAAGGAGCCAAAGGTTGTTGATAAGACAACCTTTAAAAAAGACGGAAAATTCTGATGTTGAGAAGATGATTGCTGATTTAGAAAAGAAATTTGAAAAGAAGTTGAAAACTTAAGAGATGTCTGAGATTGACAAACTATTTGAACAAGATGAGGAGGTCCCTTATAAGTTCAAGATGTCTTCCTTCGCTAGATACAATGGTATAGGAAATCCTTAGTTGCATGTTAAACAGTACATCACTGCTATGCAGTCTGCCCGATCTACTAAGGCTCAAACTCTAAGGTACTTCGTGCTCTTATTGGACCCTATTATCCATAATTGGTTCAACACCTTAGAGGAAAGTACTCAAAAAGATTGGGACATGCTTTATAAGGCTTTCATTCAATAATATGGGTACAATGTCGAGCTGGAAGTAACCTTGATGGAGGTGGAAACCATCAGGTAAAAACCAAATGAGAATTTTGTGGACTATGTGAAAAGATGGAGAAATAAGGCTGCACTGCTCAAGAAGAGACCTGATGAATTAGGTCAGATCAGAATGATAGTCAAAGGCATCCTACCTAATCTTCATGAGAGGCTGTCTCACACCATTATAAGGGATTTCAAAGATCTTTTCCAAGCTGGTCTACAAATTAAAGAATGGGAAAGGGAGAAGAATCGCTTTTCAATAAGAAGGAATGAGAATGAGAATTATCAACCTGGTAATCAAAGTACACAAAAGGAAGCTTATGTTAATGCCACTAGTCAAGGAGGAATGAGGGAGTTTTTAGAATTAGGGAAGCCGCTATCTTGGGTTCTCAATAAGCTAAAAAAGAAGGGATTGTTACAACCCTTGACTCCTCCTCCTTTGCCTAATCCTCTTCCATCTAACTTTGATACTAATGCGTTTTACCAATTTCATCAAAGGCCTGGACACGAAATGGACAATTGTATGCAGTTGAGGCATGAGATCTAGAATTTAGTTGATAATGGCAAGTTGCTTGAGCCAGATAAGCCCAATAACAAAAGTAATCCTTTTCCAAGGTTCAACAGGGTGCCACCACCAGCAACCTTCATGGTAGGAAAAGGATTGGAAGAAGATTTTGTTTTATCATCCTTTCAAGATGGAAATATTAAAGATGTGAAAGGAAAATAAGCTTTACTCAACAAACTTTCCTTAGTTTGAATGTTGCTTTTCAATTTTACTTCCTTTAATATTTAATTGGAACAATCATGTTTTTTAAATTTATATTTGTTTGAATAAATTACTTTCATCAAAATTTTTGTTGATCTTTGTTCATTTTGGTGCTCTACCAATGAAGAATCTAGCTTGATGTTCATAAATTAATGTGTCTAGGCATCATGATTTGAATGACTTTACTAGATGAGGGAATTGCTCAATAGCATTGAGTTGTGTATGCTTATTTAGAGAGGGCTCCAGCATAAGTACCTTTGTCTAGGTCCTAGTCAATCTTAGAACATGCTTTGACAAATTTTCAAGGTAAAATTGAACTCTACTCATTTAAGGGATAGATAATCTAGGCATTGTTTGGTTAGCCAACAACTAGTATCCACCCTATTAAATATCAATCCCTAGTTATCCCTTTGAGCCTTCATGAAATTTTAGCTTTCTTTTCATTACCTTACAAACCCCAGCAACCTACCCTGAGTTGTTGTGATACTTTTAACAAGTCTTATGATCACTAAGATGAAGAGGCAAGAATATCAAAGAAAGAAAAGAATAGCCAAGACTATGAGGATAGTTGAAGTTCTCAAGACCATAAGGATAGTTGAAGTTCACCTAATATCTCCAATCTATCAAGATAACATCAGAGTAAAAAATGATTTATCCCTGTTAAAGGAGATTTATGCCACTCTACATGTAACACCCTCACATCCATTACATGCACACTACAACACCACAATGTAGCATACATGCAATAAACATAGGGATGCTACGGATTTTTCTTAACATTCAAAACATTTTATATAATACCATCATCTTTCTCAATATACATTATAAGTAATAAGTAATCAACTTGTAATATAAAACAATTTAGATATATATAAATACATTTAGTTAATACGCAGCGGAATTTATAAAATAGATTTACATATATAAAAACATTTAAATCCATATTTACAAATTTACATATATTTACATTATAAATAATACTTTACAAAATATAAAGAAGTAGTACATGATTGGCAAATCTCTTCTGATCTTTAAGTTCCCAAAATCAACTCTTCAAGGTCTACTCTCACTCGGTCTCGATGAACTCTCGGGTTCAACTCTATTACCTGCGCGATCAAACACTATCGCCCTAAGCCAACGGCTTAGTAAGACAAATCATGCTAATGTTGTGTTTTAGTGCAATGCAATGCCACACACCTTATTAATGAAATCAACATCATAGATATAAAGCTAACAACATTATTTTTGCATGTCACAAATCAATATCATATAAGCACATCACATTTCAACATCTTTTCACATTCTTCATTAATTAATCAAGTTATCATTCATGACTCACATTAAACAAAGACAAGCATGGGCCCAAAACACACTAATATGTCATTCAAATTTTCAGAGTTATTGTTTGGTTTTGTTATCACATTTATCAATATCATATACCCAACTAGGCTTCAAGGATTAGGTTCAACCAAGCTTCAAGGGGAGCAAAGCATGCTAAGCTTCAACCCAACTTGGCTTCAAGAACCAAACCCAACCTAGCTTCAAGGGTTGTAACATCTCAATTAGGCTTCAAGGATTCAATCCAACCTAACTTCAAGAGATTGTTACTATCATTAGGCATGACACCAACAACATACTCTGAAAATGGAATAACACATTAGCCACACAATTCATTTATTATTCAATTATCATTTCCATTCTTAATTCTCATCATCATTTAGGCAAACATGCCTTATTTCTTTCAATAGAATCATCATAGCCAATCACAATGGCTTTACATTTTAATTCACAATCATTTACATCATATCCTTCATTCCATGCATATGGCATCATTTATAAACATATAACACATTACATGTCACAAGAGCCACAATGTGCACCCATAACATTACTCATATACATCAACACTGCAATATCAATTAACTATATGCAACAATACAATATCATTATGAGCAAATGTAGGTTAAATCTCCACATCATATGAATGTATGCAATTATGTACTTTGTACTTACCTCAATCACACTTCACACAACTCTAAACACCTTCCTTCTTCCAAAGTTCTTCACTTCCCAAATTAGGGCAAATTACCTTCTATCAAACCCTAATCCAAAGAATGATACAATCCATCAATTCCAATACCATTTAATCACTTAACAACCTTATCTAAGACCTTTAGATCGAAATTAACAATCCCATAACACACATTATAGCCCACGGCCGTGGCCAACTCAACCCCCACGGGCGTGGGGTACAAAACACTTCTGCCCAAAAATGTTCACTTCCTCCCACGGCCATGGCACCAAAAGCCTACCAATGACCACGGCCATGGCCAATCAAGGCCACGGGCGTGGCATCCAGAAGGCTACTGCCCTCGGCCAAATTCCCATTTCCAAGCCCAAAATTCCAACAAACACCAACCACAAGCAACTCTATCGAAATAATGAAGTAAACTCAAGTAAAACATCAATAATCACTTCAAAACCCTAAAACAACATCCACTCCAACACTTCCAACAACAACACCAATCTAACTCCTTCACTTGAAATCAAAAATAACATTTGAAAACACATCACAAACACATTTAATCATCATCTCAACAAACCAAAGTTCATTTCAAACTCCACTTCAAAAGAATAAAGGAAATCAAGAAAAAGAGCTTACCAAAATTGTAGAATTCCACAAATCTTCCACTTAATTCCTTGAATCTCCTTTCAATTTGAGTTTAGAACTTCAAGCACCTCTCTAGCTCTTTCTCTTCTTCAATGGCCGGCCTCTTCAATAAAAGAAAGAAAATAACAAGTCAACCACTTCTTCTTCTTTAAATCTCCACCAAGAGATTTTATCCAAGCAATTACTAAAATGCCCTCAACCAATTAATTAACCTTTTGTCTCATATGTGCCCATTATAGTCATTACACATGTCACACAAAAATATCCTCTTGCATTGGCTCCCCCTTTGACTTATGTATATGTTAATTATACAACCATATAAACAACATATACACTTCTCTCTACACCCTCTTTTCTTTCCCAAAACACATATACATAACCATTCTCTTCTCAATTTCTTTCTCTTGCAATTTGACACATATATATTCAATCCAATTTATAACAACAACAACAATAACAACAACATCAATAACATAATCAAAACTTCTAGAGCATATATGAGGATATTACACTACGCATCCATTATTAGAAACCCAAGTTCGTAAAAACAAGACAACTCTTTTAGAGTTAGAACCAAAAAAAACAAAAAGAAAAGAAGAAGAAAGAAAAAGAAAAAAAATAAAAGAAAAAAAGGGACAAAAGAAAAAAAGAAAAAAAGAAAAAAAAAGTGCAAGATAAAACCTAAAAAGATGGTTTAGAAAGCCAACTGAGTTCTCTTTTACCTAAAGCAGCAAAAGACTTCTAATAAGGACAGTTTGACTTGAAATTGGTCCAAAGACTCAATCAAAATCAAAGAAAAAGGAGAAAGACCATCCAGTTCTCGAAAGTTCTGTACTTGACAGTCCTACAAGGAAGAAGGACAAAATGATAAAATACTCAAAGAAAGGGAAGAGTAAGAAAAATAAAAAGAAAGAAAAGGGAGAAGAATAAAAGAAATGAATTTGGTATCAAACTTTTTGCAAGGGCAAAGGCTGTCCTAATCAAGATCCAGATTAATGCTAAGAAGATAGAAGGAATTTGGAGTCTAGCAAGATTGCTTCCAACTATCCAAATTTTTTAGTGTGAGGGTTTGCCAATAGTGTCACAATGGCTCCAACTTACAAATGGCCTTCATTTAACCCATGTCCCTTATAGACCTCATTTCAAGCCTATTAAAGACCTGTTGATCTCTCTTGGTAGGTAGAGTCTATTAGTGGAGATAGTTTGGATAAGCATGCATATAAGATAGACAATATTCAAACACAAATGAGACATTTGACCAAGTAACGTGCATGTGCCTATCTAAAGTGCAACAATTCTTGCTTAAATAGAAATGATTCCTGAGTTTAGTATGATAACTAGGGTTGTCATGTTATAGATATGTTAATTCTAAAAATTGAGTCCTGAGGTACAATGACATTGATTTGACAAAGTCAGTATTTGATTTTTTAAAAAAAATTACAAAGCCTTCAAGTTAAGGGAAATATGTTGAACAGTCGAACCTCAAAGGACACACTGGGAAAAGTAAAGAATTATTTGAAAGGTTGTGAAGAAGCTACCAATTGACGTACTGAATCATAGTTTGAAATGGATGTATCTCTGACTCTGTCACTTGGGGTCTCACCACTATATCCTTGACATCTTGAAGATAAAAGCCATAAATGCAAAGCCTTCTGTCATTCCAATGAAAGATTTGAATAGGCATCTAGAAGGAATCAATGAGAACATTTCAGTTGATCACCTTGGTCTGTGAGTCAATGGAACCATTGTAAGTATTATCCATGCATATCATGCATACATGAGTATATCAAATTGCATTTTCTTGTATTGTATTGTCTATTCTTTGTCATAGTGAACAACAAACACCCTGTGAAATAAAGAATCAAAAGAAGATATGGAATTAGGTGGCATGGAAGGCCCGTTGCTTGGTGAATCTACAATAATTTTGCAAAAGAAAGAAAAAAATGCATGCTTGTCCAAAGAATTAGACAATATAAAAACATCAACCAAAGCCCGCATAGAAAAAATCAAGGGTTTTAGCCTACACAGGGGGCAAAGTTTCTCCCTTTGAATTTTTTGAGCTTTTATAGGTACAAAATATTTTCAAACTCACTTGTAAATATTTTGCCACACAAGGGCAAGGAGAAGATATGAGGGCCAACTAAAAAATAGCTGAATTTTTGCAAAAGGAAGAACAAAAGAATGAAACATCCAATTAAGCCAGAAATCTCAACTGATAAAAGGTCAGTAAAAAAAAATTCAGCCTCGGGTCCAAGTACCCTAATCAAATTCAATCTCGGGTCTAAATACCATTCAAATACCCAATCTCGGGTCCAAGTACCCAAATCTAATTCAGTCAAGGGTCCAAGTACACAAATTCAATCTAGTCTCGGGTCCAAGTACCCAATCTCGTGTCCAAGTACCCAAATTCAATCCAGTCTCGGGTCCAAGTACCCAAATCAAATTCAGTCTTGGATCCAAGTACCCAATCATGGGTCCAGGTACCCAGTCTCTGGTCCAAGTACACATATCCAATTCAATCTCGGGTCCAAGTACCTAATCTCAGGTCCAAGTACCCAATCTTGCATCTAAGTACCCAAATCTAATTCTGTCACGGGTCTAAGTACCTAAATCAAATCCACTCTCGGGTCCAAGTACCTAATCTCGGGTCTAAATACCCAAATTAGATTCAATTACGGGTCCAAGTATCCAATCTCGGGTCCAAGTACCTAATCTCGGGTCCAAGTATCCAAATCCAATCTAATCACGGGTCTAAGTACCCAAATTAAATTCAGTCTCGGGTCCAAGTACCCAAACTCAATCCAGTCTTGGGTCCAAATACCCAAATTCAATATAGTCTCAGGTCCAAGTACCAATTCTCAGTTCCAGGTACCCAAATTCAATCCATTCTCGGGTCTAAGTACCCAATCTTAGGTCCCAAAACCAAAACCAATTTAATCTCGGGTCCAAGTACCCAAATCAAATTCAGTCTCGGGTCCAAGTGCCAATCTCAGGTTCAAGTACCCAAATTGAATCCAAGTACCCATCCTCATTCAAAGTCTACTCAAAGTCATGTTGCTTTTAACTCTCTTCTACTGAAAGTCTCAGATCATTCAAGAAGGGGGTAAACTGTAGAGCCTTAAATTTTGACCCAGCCCAATCCGATAGTCCAAAATATTTTTTATGGTATTTAATTATTTTAATAATATTTAATTACTTATAATATTTAATATTTATTTTTAATAAAAATAAAAAATATAAAAAAATAAAAATGAAAAAAATAAAAATCAGATGGATCGGCGAGTGACACAGCGCTGCCGTGCGGCAGGGCATTTCACCGCAGAAAGTGCCTGCGGCGAATTGGGCACTGCGTAATTCACCGCATATGACTATCAGAGGCAAATTGGGCAGTGCCCAATTCGCCAAAGCTAGGCTTGCCCAGTTCTGCAATGAACTAGCTTGCCCAACTAGCCCTCCCCCGATCCTCGCAGCAATTTTTGCAAGCGTAGCCCGAGGGCCTAGACCGGGCCTGCGCTGCCGATTTTTTACCAAACCTTATTTTACCTGATTTTCTATTTTTTCCAAAACAATTTGTATTTTCTTAATAAAATAGGATTAAGACTCTTTATTTTCCTATAAATACTAGCATTAAACATACGGATTGGAGAAGAGGGGTAATTGTTGAAAGAAACTTTGGACTTTTATTTTCCCGAGGAGAGTTTGGAAATTTTGGTTGAATCCAATTGCTTATGCAACGAATTTGAAGTATATATAAAAAAAAGAAATTAGCGAAAATCTTAAAGATCAAGAAGAAAAGTAATCAATAAGGCAGTGGCTTAGCTCACGGTCTTGTCCTCAATTCAACAAATAAATACAAAGGCAGTGTAATCACTGTCTTTGCCAAAGCTCATCCAGAATTCTATTCAAACAATTTTTGTGGAGCCAACAAACTATGGTATGCTTTAAATTAAGTAAATACTATATGTTTTGATTGTTTTAAATATTGAGAGCCCGTTCTTCATTTAGTTAAATTTACAATATACAAATTCTTCTAAAATTTGGTTCATATGTTAGTTTATATGAATTGCAAATTATTATTTCTATAAGTCATATCAATTATAACCCGTAGACTTACTTGTCATAGATTGTTTACTTGTTTTATCTTATGCCTATTTTATCAATACATCACTCAGAATCACATTAGGGTTTTCATATAAAACTTTACAGTAACATCTAATCTCTTTATACATATTCATAGTTCACATAACTTATGAACTTTGATAAGTTTTTCATAAACACTAAACCCTAATTCATCTAAAACCTTAAGCTATAAACATTATTTTTTATAAATATCAAACTTTAATTTATTCTTTCTAAAAATCTTAATTTCATGATGTTAAGCCCAAAACCCTAATGTCTTAAGGTTCTAAAACCCTAATTTCATGATGTTAGCCCTAAACCCTTATTTGATTAAGTAAAAACCTTACTACTTTCTTAAATTTATAAAACCCTAATCCATTCCATTTTTCCAAAAATTCTCACAGTAGCCTAAATAATAATAATAATTCCAAAACCCTAAAACCCTAAACGTTAATTAAAGAACCCTAAATTGAGACATAAACTTAAATGTGTATCTTTATTTGATTATGTAGTTTATTATATGTTTTGATTTATTTAATTTCAATACTTGATTTATTTAATTTATAATGGACATATATTTTTATTATTATTATGATTATTATTAGTTTGTCTTAGTATTAAAATTGTAAGAGGTATGTTTACATTATTAGGTACCTCATTAATTAATTTTCATGTAATTTAAATAGCTTTTATATTTTGGACCAATGTAAAGGATATTTTTCCACCTTTCGGTGGGTGTCCTATTTAATTTTTGACATGGATGATGCAAGGACATGTTTTCATCCTCGGATGGGTATCCATTTATTTGCTTTGTTAGGACATTGCTTTGATTTTAATATAATTGTTGCATGTAGCATGGATAATATTGTTATATTTAAGAATTTTATAATATTAAGACCTGCAAAGGAGGCCGGTTTTAATGAACCGGGCGTTGTGGGGGTGCTAGGCCATTTCTCACCTTCCCCACACGTACCCAACTTTCCCAACCCATTAAGGAGTTGGGGATTCCTTAGGAATCGAGTCATCCGCCCCTTTCTTTTTTCCAGCCCATCCGGGTGGTGACTCCATTTTCTCCAGGCTTAGGCCTGTGTTCTCTAAGGCCCTGAGCCTAAAACCATTCCACCGAGAGTGGTCGAAAATCCCCGCTCACACATCCTTAATGAATTTATCACCCATGTTTGAAAAGATGAACAACATGCAACTCCAAAAGGTACCCAGTGTATTGCAAAGACTAAATAGCATCCTTTAAAGAGAAAATGTCCAAAGGAAATGTGTGAAGGTTGTATTGGGGTGATCATGCAATGCTATAGGAACTTGGTAAAAACCTTTTTCAATCTGCAACATGGTTTTATCCATTTTTTGCTCTTCCTCACCACCGAGAGTGGAAAAGATGATCATTGGTTGCATATTATTCTCCCCAACCAAAACATATGTCAAACATTTTGGGGTCTTTGTAAGTTCAACCAAGTTTTGTTGAATCTCTTTCTAATCCACTTTAGCATCTGAAGTCCCCTCTCAACAACCTCATCATTTAAGATTAACTTGTACTCCTCAATTTTTGAATTGGAAAGTTCAAGCTCTACTTCCAAGGTCATTGTAATATCCCAAATGATACCCAAAAATTTTTAAAAATATTAATTGTTGAAATTGAATTAAATGATTTTAAGTGTATATTTATGTCAGTGAAAAGATAAGAGAAAGGAGTGTGTATATGTTATATATATAGAGATATATGTAATGTATACAAGTTAATATCTTATTTGGTCTAAAGATATTTTTATTATTAAAAAGTAATTAATTATGGATAGTGGAAGATGACATATTTGGGATTATTATTATATTAATTAAATGCTTGGTGGAGAGTAATTTAGGGAGATGTGTTTGGTTAAAAGAGAAGTGTGCGGTTGACTTTCTTCTTCATCTTCTTCTTTCTTCTTTGGGCCAGCCACCACCATCTTCATCAATGGAGAGATTTTGCTTCTTGCTAACTCAAGAATTTGAAGGATTTCAAGTGATCAAGTTGGAGTTTTAAGGATTTTTCTTCATTTTTGGTAAGTTTCCAACTTATTTCTTTGATTTCTTTTGAGTTTGTGTTTATGAGTTTGCTGAATTGTTGTTGTAGATGTGTTTATGTTTGAAGTTTTTTGTCTTATTAAATTTGATTTTTGGGTTGGATTGAAGAAAAGGGTTAAGTTTGGTGAAGAAAATAAGAGTTGTAGGTGTTGTGACTTTGAGTTGGGAAAATGGTTGTGTTTGTGTTTGATGCTTGTAATTGAGTTGTTTAATGTTTATGCAAGTTTATTATGGTTTATTGATGGATTGGGTTGAGTTTGTGTGGTGTTGATAAGGTTAAAGAAAGATTTTCATTGGATGTGGCGTTTTCGGTGTCAATTTCAGGTTTTTGGCCTGACATGCCCAGTAACACGGCCATGTCTTTGGGCATGTCGTTGGTTCTATTTTCTGTGTGGGTGACACGAGCACTGACACACCCATCTCACTGAGTGTGTAATAGCTTCTGTGTTGGAGGAGGATTGACACATGCAGTGACACGCACATGTCACTGAGCATGTCAAAGTTTATGTGTTGTGGGTTTATGGCACATCCATGAACACACCCATGTTGTTGAGCGTGTCAAGTGTAGAGTTTGCCCTAGATAGTTCTTATCCTTATTTCCTTATATGAACCACTAAGTATGTATGTATAATCACCTTTGGATTAGGTTTTTAAGATAATTGAGTTACCCAATTCCAGTGTTGAAGGATTCTTCAAAGAGGAGGTTGAATTGGTGTTTGCTGCTTTTAGAGGTAAGTACAAACTTTGAGGGATTGCATACATTTACATGACATTGGGACTTAACACATTTGGTTGGAGAAATGTGTTAAGTTACTTAATATATTGTTGATGAATGAGAAGTATGTTATGATATGTAAATATGAATTATGTTGATGCATCAAAGTAATTGAGTAATGTGTTGTAAATGAACAAAAATGTGGAATAACGTGATGAAATATGTGAAAACATAATGTAACCAATTGATATTGATATAAAAGAGAAAAATGGGAAAAAGATGGTATAATAAGGCAATGTGCCTAGTTTGATTATGAGAAAATGAGAAAATGAGAATGAAAGTATGAAAGTATTTGATAATGAGATAAATGAATAAATTGTGTGCCTAGTATGTTATTCAATTCTCAAAGTTCTGGGTTTGGCAGCATGCCTATGAATTGCTGGGCAAGTGAAAAGACCGGGTCGTAAGCCAGGCCCAGCTGATAAATGTGATGTTTTTGGACCGGGTCGTAAGCATCAAAAACAAATTCTTGAAGCTAGACTGAATGAAAAGACTAGGTCGTAAGCTCAGATCTAGTTGGATTATCCATGGATATATATTGCCTGCGGGCTAGACACAAGGTGTCATTATGGACCAAAGCTGTAACTCTGAAATTTGAATAGCATATTAGATCCTTTTTAGGCCCATGTTTGTCTTTGCTTTAATGTGAATTACGAAATGTGATGCAAATGATTAATATAATGTAATGAATTGTTATATTCATATGTGTTGTGTATTAGCATTGCATTGATCTATTTTGATTCAAAGTTTGTACCACTAAGCTTTTGGCTTAGCCCGATTGTGGTTCATCGCGCAGGCGACAGGGTAGATCTGGTTGTGCCGGAGAGCTCGTCTAGACTGAGTCGAGTCTAGGTGTAGACCCTTAATTTTTGACCTAGTCCGGTCCGTTATTTTTTATATAGTCCATAATAATTTTTGTGGTATTTTAATTAAATAATATTTATTTTAGTATTTATTATTTATAATCTTTAATAAAAATAAAAATGATGAAGTTAATAAAGAAAATAATAATAAAAATAAATAAACAAAAATAAAAAATATTAATAAATAAATAAATAAATAAAAATAAAATCGAAAAAATCGGCGACGAAAAATTCGGAGACAAAAAAAACGTCGCCAAAAGTGGAATTGGCCAAGGCTAATTTGCCCGCAGGAAATGGCCTTGGCCAATTTTGCCAGCTCTCGCAGTAACGCCTAGCCAATCCTCGCAAATCCTCGTAGTTTTGGCCAACGCTCGCAGTTTTTGACAGCAAAATTTTCTAATGCAATTTTTTCGAAAACCAAATTCTATTTTGGTTTCTTTTCCTAATTAATTTTAGTTTCCTTAAACAATTAGAATTAGGTTTATGATTTTTCCTATAAATAACACTTTAAAACTCAGAATTAAGAAAAAACTTGGACTTTGCTTGTGGGTCAAAATTTTTTTTATTTACTAGAGTTAAACTTGGGACTTCAGATTTGAGAGGAGCAAGAAGAAGCAATCAATCCATCAAAGGCAGCAACCTTGCCTTTTTTATTGTTCATCCAGAAATTAATTTTTGGTGGAACCAACGAACAGAGGTTTGAATCTCTATTTTCTTTATTTATTTCTTTATAGAAGCTTCATTATTCAAATTGAATTAATTGTTTCCTCATACAAATTATTCCAAAACCATAAAACCCAAAATTGTTTCTTCTGTTTCCAAAACCTTAAAAACCGTAAAATGTTTCCACAAACCTTAAATCGTTTATTCTGTTTCCAAAAACTTAAAAAACCCTTAAATTTTTTCCTCTACCTTTTTTCTGAAATTTCCAAATGCTTTCTTAAATCTTCAAACCCTAGTTCTTTTTATGTTTTATAGAAATCATAATTATTTTATAAAACTATAAACTATTTTCTTAAATCCTAAAATCAAATATGTTTTCCAAAATACCAAAAACCCTAACTTTCTCAAAACTAATACAGTAAACCCTAGTTTTCCTAAACCCTAATCCTTAAAACCTTAAAATCTTATGACAAATAAATCTAAACCCTAAAGCCATAATCCAATAAACCTAAAATCACAATCCAGTAGCTATGAATTATAAACCCTAATGTCTTAAGATTTCAAAACCCTAATTTTATGATGTCACTCTTAAAACCCTAATTTAATTAATCAAAAAACCTTACTACTTTCTCAAATTCATAAAACCCTAATCCATTCTAATTTTCCAAAACCTTTACAGTAGGCTAAACAAATAACAATAATAATAATAATAAAATCCCAAAACCCTAAATGTTAGTTAAAGAATTTTAAATAGAAATAGTAAACCCTAATTTGTATCTTTACTTGTTTTATTTAATTTTAGATTTGATTATGTAGTTTACTATATGCTTTGATGGTTGATTTATTTAATTTCAATGCTTGATTAATTTAATTTATCATGGATGGATGTTTTCTTTATTGTTATTATTTATTTGTTTTAGTATTAAAATTGTAAGAGGTATGTTTTCACTTTGTGTGTACCTCATTAGTTAAATATCATGTAATTTAAATTGCTTTTATATTTTGGACCAATGTAAAGGACATGTTTCTACCTTTTGGTGGGTGTCCTATTTAGTTTAGACATAGATGATGTAAGGATATGATTCCATCTTTGGATGGGTGTCCATTTATTTGCTTTGTTTTGACATTGCTTTAATTTTAATATAATGATCCTTTATTTCAATTGTTGCGTGTAATATGGATAATATTGTTATACTTAAGAATTTTATAATATTAAGACATGTAAAGGAGGCCGGTTCCAATGAACCGGGAGTTGTGGGGGTGTTGGGCCATTTCTCACCTTCCCCACACGTACCCAACTTTTCGAACCGATTAGGGGGTTGGGGATTCCTTAGGAATCGAGTCATCCACCCCTTTCTTTTTCCCGGCCCATCCGAGTGGTGACTCCATTTTCTCCGGATTTAGGTCCGTGTTCTCTAAGGCACCGAGCCTAAACAGTGCCAAAGTCGTAAGAACCATTCCACCGAGAGTGGGGGTGAAAATCCTCGCTCACACTAGGCTTGAGACATTGGGATTGGAGTTATTAGTAGACATCAAGATCAAAGATGAACTACCAGCATGTACATATTTTAGATTTTTGTATTTAAATATATTTATTTTGATGTATATAGAAATGTATATTTTGCTTTCGCAATAAAAAATGTTTTGGATAAACTTTTGGATAATGAAGATATATATATATGTGTTTTAACAAGAAATGTTTCCTCTACTATTTATATGATATCAATTGAATTAAATGTTTTAAGTTTATACAAATTTAAAAATATGAATTAATTCTTTCAAAAAGGTTGTGACATTCTTGTATCCTCTACACGTATATTACATATAGTGAGTATATGTGGTGTGCGTATATTGGGTATAGGGGTGTTACACTTATTTTGGTATCAAAACCTAGGTTTGAGGTTCTCAACCTAGGTGAATTGTAAGAAAAAGAAAATTTAGATTTCAAAATATGGTTTTTAAATAAGATACATGCATTGGCACTGGCACTTTCTGATCTTTGATGAGGTAATTTCTGCTGTGTTTGCAGATATAGGTAGTGATGGCATCCCAGACACGTCAATTTATAAAAGGTAGTGTTGAGAGTGTAGCTCCTGTTGAGGGTAGAGATGGAGCTAGAGTTGAGGTAGTTGGAGAGGCACCTGCTCCTGTGCTAGAGAGACCAGCAGCTGATGAGATTTCGTCAGTTTGGTTACAGCATATGGTAGAGTTGTTGAGGCAGGCTCCAGTGCAGCAACCGCCACTGCAACCACAGCTGCAAGTACCGATAAGGCAATATGATAAATTGAGGAAGTTTGGAACTGATGATTTCATTGGTACTATAGATCCTGCAGTAGCTGAGTAGTGGTTAGATAGAGTTCAGAGGGTATTCATCCAGCTACAAGCTACTCCTGAAGAAAAGTTTGATTATGACAGATCACTTCTTCAGGGAGATGCATAAGATTGGTGGAAGATGGTTCCACATGCGATGGATGATCCACCAATCTTGACTTATGATGGTTTTCTGTGAGAGTTTGAGTAGATGTATACTCTGAGGGAGTATAAAGATGCAAAGAAGATTGAGTTTTTGAGTCTAAGACAGGATAACCGGACAGTGATAGAGTACGAGATTGAGTATATCCGGTTGAGTCATTATGCCGGTGGGATTATTTCAAATGAGATTGACCGGTGTAGGAGATTTGAGGAGGGTTGAGACCCTCTATTATGTGTATTGTCGCAGGCTCCCGGTATCAAGATTTTTCTCAGTTGGTTGGAGCTTCCAGTAGTGTTGAGAGAGCACAGGGTATTGCAGCAGCTGCTACTGAGGGGGAGACTATAGCTAGGAGACCCCTGAGTGAGGCAGGGTCTTCATCTGTGAAGAGAGGCAGAGGATGCTATTTTTTGAGGTTCGATAGAAGCAAGAGGCAGCCTGGTAGGTCAGTACAACATTAGAGGCAGAGATCGAGACCTACAGTTTCTGTGGCTAGTGCACCGACCCAAGTGGCTCAGAGGTCTACTCCACCTACTTGTGTTCATTGTGGTAGAGCACACAGAGGTGATTGCTTTTGGAGAGGTACTTTGGGAGTGTGTTTTAGATGTGGGTCACCAAATCATTTTGTCAGAGATTGTCCAAAGGATAGACAGGCAAATTCTGTAGCTTCTCGACCCAGTGTTAGAGGAGGTCGAGGGGGCAGAGTTTTTAGTAGAGGTGGTCGACCTGGGTTTAGTTAGAGAGGAGGCTCTACATCTGAATGCAGTAGGCCAGATGAGGCTAGGCATCTCAATGGGTTTATGTGATGCATAGGCAGCCAGATGCTTCAACTGTCATTGCGGGTACATTTTCTTTATTTGGTGCTTCAATTCTTGCCTTGATTGACCCTGGATCTATGCATTCATACATAAGTGCATCTATAATTCCTGTGACTAATTTGTATTCAGAGTCCCTAGGATTTGATGTCTTGGTGATAAATCCTTTAGGGCATAGTGTTATGGCGAGTAAGGTGCACCGAGATAGTGCAGTTGTTGTTCAGGATGAGGAGTTTCTCAGTGACTTGATTGAGACACCTTTCAAGGAGTATGATTTAATTTTAGGCATGGATTGGTTATCCAAGCATGGGGCTATGGTAGATTGTTAGAATAAATGTGTTACCCTGAAAACAGGTGATGGTAGAAGTGTGATGGTATCTAATGAGCAGAGACAACTTGCATCCATGTTTGTTTCAGCTGTTGTAGCTAGGAGGATGATTCGGAAAGGGTGTGAGGCTTATCTTGCTCATGTTGTAGATACCAGAGTAGTGGGTTCTCAACTTGATAGTATACCGACAATTGCAAAATTCCCAGATATTTTCCTGAGGAGTTGCTAGGGATACCCCCTAAGAGAGAGGTTGAGTTTGGTATCGATTTGTTGCCTGGTACCACTCCCATCTTTGTTACTCCCTATCGAATGGCACCTGCTGAGTTGAGAGAGTTGAAGGTGCAGTTGCAAGAGTTGTTGGATAAAGGGTTCATTCTCCCAAGTGTGTCTCCATGGGGAGCGCATGTTTTATTTGTGAAAAAGAAGGATGGTACCTTAAGATTGTGCATTGATTATCGGTAGTTGAATAAGGTGACCGTAAAGAATAAGTATCCTTTACTTAGGATAGATGATCTCTTTGATTAGTTGAAGGGAGTAGCATTATTCTCTAAGATTAATTTGAGATCAGGGTACCATCAGTTGAGAGATAGAGAGGAAGATGTACCTAAGACAACTTTTCGCACTAGGTATGGGCATTATGAATTCTTGGTGATGCCTTTTGGGTTGACGAATGCACCAACAACATTTATGGATTTGATTAACAAGGTGTTTAGACCCTATCTAGATCAGTTTGTGGTGGTCTTTATTGATGATATTTTGGTGTATTCGCATAATGAGGAGGATCATGATAAGCATTTGCGGATTGTATTGTAGACTTTGAGGGAGAAGCAATTGTATGCTAAGCTATCTAAATGCGAGTTTTGGCTTCATCAAGTGACTTTTCTCGGTCATGTGGTTTCAGCAGATGGTATAAGAGTTGATTCGAGTAAAGTTGAGGCCATTTTGAATTGGAGTCCACCGAAGATAGTGACTGAAGTTAGAAGTTTTCTGGGTTTGGCAGGCCATTATCGACGGTTTGTGAAAAGTTTTTCTATGATGGCTACTCCACTAACCATATTGCTTCGGAAGGGAGTTAGGTTCGTATGGATAGAGCAGTGTCAAGCAAGCTTTGAGCAGTTAAAGGAGATGTTGACTCAAACTCCTGTTCTTACTTTGCCTATGGAAGATAAACCATATGTGATTTACAGTGATGCTTCACATAATGGTTTAGGTTGTGTTTTGATGCAAGAGGGTAGAGTCATTGCTCATGCTTCTCGACAATTGATGCTGCATGAGCTGAATTACCTGACGTATGATTTGGAGTTGGCAACCATAGTTTTTGGTTTGAAGATTTGGCGACATTACCTTTATGGGGAGAAGTGTTTCATTAATATGGATCACAAGAGTTTGAAATACTTGGGTGTTCAAAGGGAGCTGAATCTTCGACAAAGACGGTGGTTGGAGTTGATCAAAGACTATGACTATTTGATTGATTATCACCCTTGTAAGGTAAATGTAGTTGTTGATGCCTTGAGTTGGAAGTCTTTAGCAAGTTTGACTGCTTATTCGCTCTCGTTGCTTGTTGAGTTGAGAGCGTTGCATGTTAATTTTGAGTCATGTGATGATGGTGCTTTAATAGCTCAGTTGTAGTTGAGGTTAGTCTTGTTGGATCAAGTTAGAGAGGTTCAATTGGAAGATAAGAAAATTCAGAAGATGGTTTTGGATTGCCAAAAAGGAGAGAGTAGAGATTTTCAGGTGAGAAGTGGCGGCAGTTTATGGTTCAAAGATAGATTGTGTGTTCCTGAGGATGCAAGTCTGAAAAGAGTAATTTTGGAGGAAGCACATCAGTCAACTTGTGCTATGCACCCTGGGAGTACTAAGATGTATTATGATTTTAAGCAATATTATTGGTGATCAAGTATGAAGAGGGACATAGCAGAGTTTGTATCCAAATGTCTCACTTGTTAGAGGTGAAGGCCGAGCAGCAAGTTCCTTCGGGCTTGCTCCAACCGTTATCAGTGCCTGAATGGAAATGGGAGCGAGTGACAATGGATTTTGTGACTGGGTTACCTTTGACTCAGAAGAAGCCTGATGCAATTTGGGTGATTATTGATCAGTTGATGAAGACAGCTCATTTCCTTCCAGTTCGGATGAATTATTCTCTTGAGAAGTTGGCTGAGCTGTATATCAGTGAGATAGTGAGATTGCATGGAGTCCCAATTTCTTTGGTGTTTGATCGAGATCCCTGGTTTACTCTGAGATTTTGGAAGAGTTTGCATAATATTTGGGTTCTCGATTGCATTTTAGAACTACTTTCCATCATCAGATAGATGGGCAGTCAGAGAGAATGATACAGATTTTGGAGGATCTGTTGAGAAGTTATGTCATTGATTTCTCTAGGAGTTGGGATAGGTTCTTACCATTCATAGAATTTTCCTATAACAACAGTCATCAGTCTAGTATTAAAATGGCACCTTATGAGGCATTGTATGGTAGAAGATGCAGGACACCTCTATGTTGGGATGAGGTTGGAGAAGGTAAGTTGGTTGGTCCGGATCTGATTAAAGAAATGGAAGAGAAAGTGAAGATAATTCGGGATCATTTGAAAGCAGCATCAGATCGATAAAAATCATATTCAAATTTAAAGAGAAGAGACATAGAGTTCAATATAGGAGATAAAGTATTTTAGAAAGTGTCTCCTTGGAAGAAAATTTTGAGAATTGGCCCCAAAGGGAAGTTCAGTCCTCATTTCATTGGACCTTATGAGGTACTGGAGAGAGTTGGACCAGTGGCTTATAGACTCGCTTTGCCGCCTGAATTGGGTTGAATTCACAATGCCTTCCATGTCTCTATGCTACAGAGGTATAGTTCAGACTATCACATATTTTGTCAGTAGAATCTATTGAGATGAGTTTGGAACTGACTTTTGAAGAAGAACCAGTGGCTATTTTGGCACATGAAGTGAAAGAGTTGAGAAATAAGAAAGATCCACTTGTGAAGGTTCTTTGGAAGAATCATGCTAAGGAAGAGGCAACTTGGGAGAGTGAGCAAGTGTTGAGAGATCAATATCCCCAGTTGTTCCAGACCTAAGAATAGGTAAATTTCAAGGACAAAATTTATTTGTAGAGAGGGAGAATTGTAATATCCCAAATGATACCCCAAAATTTTTGGAAATATTAATTGTTGAAATTGAATTAAATGATTTTAAGTGTATATTTATGTAAGTGAAAAGATAAGAGAAAGGAGTGTGTATATGTTGTATATATAGAGATATATATATAATATATACAAGTTAATATCTTATTTGGTCTACCGATATTTTTATTAATTAAAAAGTAATTAATTAAGGGTAGTGGAAGATGACATTGTAGACCCTTAATTTTTGACTCAGTCCGGTCTAATATATTTTATACAGTCTAAAATATTTTTTGTATTATTTTAATTAAATAATATTTATTTTAGTATTTATTTTTTATTATAATTTTTTAAAAAAATAAAAATGATAAAAAATAATAAATAAATAAATAAAAATAAAAATCAGCGATGAAAAATTCATCACCGAAAGTAATTGGCCGAGGCCAATTTCGCCCGCAGGTTCCTGCGGGGGAAATGGCCAAAGAAATTTCGTCGCAGGAAATTTCTACAGCGAAAATGGCTGACCACGCCAATTCTCGCTCGCAGCTCGCAATTCCCTCACAGCCCATCGAGAATTTTTGCCAGCAAAATTTTTCTATCGCAATTTTTTCCGAAGCCAAATTCTATTTGGTTTTGGTTTTTTTTTCTAATTAATCTCAGTTTCCTTAAACAATTAGAATTAATCTTATAAATTTTCCTATAAATAACACTTTAAAACACAGAAAAAGGGGTACTGGAATTTGAGAAAAAACTAGACAGAGACTGAACTTTAAGAAGGAGAACTTTTGACTTGGATCGGATAGTGGAATTTCAGATTTGAATGGAGCAAGAAGAAGCAATCAAGAATTCATCAAAGGCAGCAATGTTGCCTTTATCTTTGTTCATCCAGAAATCAACTTTTTGGTGGAACCAACTACGCAGTTTTGATCCTTAATTATACATTGCTCATGATCATAGTAGCTTTGTTCCTTTGATTCATAAGAATATGCACACAAAACCTTGATCTATAAATATGTAGTAACATTGATCTTTGTTTCAATAACTTAAATAATTTCTTCTGTTTCCAAATACCTTAAAAACCCTACTTCGTTTCTTTTGTTTCCAAAAACCTTAAATGATTTCTTCTGTTTCCAAATACCTTAAAAACCCTAAGTCATTTCTTTTGTTTCCAAAAACCTTAAATCATTTTTCTATTTCCAAAAACTTTTAAAAAACCATAAACTGTTTTCCTCTAACTTTTTTCCAAAATTCTCAAATATTTTCTTAAATCTCCAAACCCTAACCTACTTTACAGTTTCTAAAATCATAATTGCTTTATAAAACTCTAAACTATTTTCTTCAGCTCCAAAACCAAAATAGTAAACCCCAAACCAGTTAATCTAAACCCTAAGTATTCCTAAACCCTAATTCCCTCAAAACTAATACGTAAACCATAGTTTTCCTAAACCCTAATCCTTAAAACCTTATGAACCTAAACATTCAAACTTAATACAGTAAATCAAAAACAATAATCCAGTAGCTAAGAATTATAAACCTAAATGTTTAAATATTTTAAAACCCTAATTTTATAATTTACCCCTAAACCCTAATTTGATTCATCAAACCCTAATCCATTCCAATTTTTCAAAACCCTTACAGTAGACTAAACAAATAATAATAATAATATTAAGATTCCAAAACCTTAAATATTAATTAAAGAACTTTAAATAGAAACAGTAAACCTCAATTTGTATCTTTACTTGCTTTATTTTTAGATCTGATTATGTAGTTTATTATATGCTTTGATTTATTTAATTTATCATGGATGAATATTTATTATATATTTTCATTGATGTTTAAAATCTTTGATGAATGATTTATTTATGATGAATGGTTATTTAATTTTATCAATTTTTTTTATTTCCAAATGTTGTAAGAGGTATGTTTCCACTTTGTAGGTACCTTATTAATTAAATTCTATGTAATTTAAATTGCTTTTATATTTTATACCAATGTAAAGGACATGTTTCTACCTTATGGTGGGTGTCCTATTTAGCTTGGACATGGATGATGCAAGGGCATGTTTCCGTCTACAGACGGGTGTCCATTTATTTATTTAGCTTGGACATTGCTTTGATTTTTAACATAATGATGCTTTATTTCAATTGTTGCATGTAATATAGATAATATTGTTATACTTAAGAATTTTATAATATTTAGACCTATAAAGGAGACCAGTTCCAATGAACAGGGCGTTGTGGGGGCGCTGGACCATTTCTCACCTTCCCCACACGTACCCAACTTTCTGAACCCAATAGGGGTTTGGGGATTCCTTTGGAATCGAGTCATCCACCCCTTTCTTTTTCTCGGCCCATCTGGGTGACGACTCCATTTTCTCCGGACCTAAGTCCGTGTTCTCTAAGGCCCCGAGCCTAAACAATGCCAAAGTCGCAAGAACCATTCCACCGGGAGTGGGGGCAAAAATCCCCACTCATAGACATATTTGGTATTATTATTATATTATTTAAATGCTTGGTGGAGAGTAATTTAGCGAGATGTCACTACAAAAAAAAACAGCAATCTGCGACGCAATTAACGACGAAATCAACGACCAAAATACGATAGCGACAATATCAGCGACGAACAGCGAGAAAAATCAAGCGGACAGTAATGTCCTGGTCGCTAAAAAATCAACGACAAATCAGTGACCAATTGTGCGTGTTGTTGATTAGTGACAAATCAGCGACAAAACAGAGACAAATTCAACGACATTTTCATTTTTGGCGGGAATTATTTATTCCCGTTGAAAGTCATCGCTGATTTAGCTTTGGTTGTTGAATTGTCTCTGTTTGGGTCGTTAATTTAGTCTCTGAATTTGTCGCTAATTTGCTCGCTAAATTTTGTCGCTGATGTGTCGCAGAATATGTCGCAATATTTTTCTCGTTGTTTCAGTCGTTGATTTATCGCAGAATTCAATATTTTTTTTGTCACCTTTGGTCGCTGATTTTGTCGCAATTTTGTCGCAATTTTGTAATTGTTTGGCTATATTTTTCCAGTATTCCAAATTTTTTTTGTCTACACATTTTCAAGAACCTGTTGAATTTCAAATATAATATCCAAACCTGTTTATAAAATAGTCATTCATTACAATAATAATCAAATAACACAACATTCATAATTAAGTTATTAGTGGCAATAAGTATACATAAACAATTTGAATGTAAAGTTTACCCCTTAAGAAAGTATATTGAACACATAAGGTCTTAATAATCAGTCACTCCAAACACAAACAAAGAGAACACCAACTATAATAATCCGACACTCCAAACACAAACAAAGAGAACACAAACTTTAATAATCCGACACTCCAAACACAAACAAAGAAAACACCAACTTTGATAATCCGACACTCCAAACACAAACAAAGAGAACACCAACTATCAAGTATATCCTACATACGAACATCGTCTTCCTCCACATTGTCATTTGCCGGAGCAGGAGGAGCATTTGTTTTCCTTCGTTGCTCAGATAAGAATATTTCTCCTGCCAAAGATATATGCAAATCAAATTACATTTTTAACTATTTAATCTAAAATAGGATAAAAAAATTAAATTAACTTGAGAAGAAACAAAGTCATACATAAACTAACTCGGAGCGCTTATCAATGAAGACTTTATTTCTATCGGTTTTGCTTGTGTAACCAAATAAGAAAACCTCTCCAAGAAAAACTTCACGTCCCAATTATTTACTCTGTCAAGTGATTCCTAAAGTAAGAAATATATTCTTTCAGTTGTGTAAGCCTTTCAAATATAAAAGCAGACTATAATTTGGGCGTATAGTATCACAACTAATGACCTGATTGTCGGTCAATGCCTCCTAGATGAGGAGCATCAAAATGCATTTACATGGAATTTAATTATTTTAACATATAATTTTTTTAAATGTATAAATCGATTGTGGATTATGAATTTTTAGATTTATTGGAAAAAGAGACTTAATTGTAGTTAATGTAAATTGCATCAAAAAAAAATTTTATTTTATTTTTATTTTAATCAATTGAAAAAAAAAAATAAAATTACCTAATAATTTTAGGCAAAACAAGGTTTTTCTAATTTTATGATGTACCTTTCTAATGCTTAGATAACTGCATCAACCTACCAAGCTTGCATTGAGAATAGGAATGGCTTGCAAATTTTGTTAAATGAGATTGAATTTTAGATTTATAAAAAAAAGATTGAATTTTAGTATTTAGTTCATAATAAAACTAATTTTTATGAGTTTTCTTATGAATTCGTCGTATGGTAGGAAGGTACATCATATCCTTGAGAAGAAAGCACTTGGTTTGATAGCATACCATAACATTATCGGGTTAGAGATATAAGGAATGACTGCCTGATGTAGATTAACAAGGACCTGAACATAAATAAAGCAAGTTAGAAAAAAGAGAGAGAGAGAGAGCATAATATGAACTATAGGCTATAACTGTGGAGCAAGAGACTTGCTAAATGGAAAAAAATAAGGCATAAGTTAAAACTTCTTCTTGAAGCATACAGTAATAAAGCTTTCAAGCATAGAGCCAGGAGATTAAGTTGATACTAAGTAGATGAATTAACTAACAACTAGATCACAGTTTCCCTTTGTCAAAAACCTAGGACCTACAGCATCCTAGCCCAGCCCAACCCCACCCCACCAACCCCTTTCAACGCAAACCAACGCACAACAAAACATTCATTGGAATTGAAAACACTTAATGGAAGTTCCAAGTATAAACAGAGGCCTACCTCTTTGTACACATCAACAAGAAGTGGTAACCTGAGAAATGAAATCCATGCCTTTGTGAACTTTAATTTCATCTTTTTCTTGATATTGACAGCAGATAAACCCTGAATTAATGGCAGGTGCAAAATGAGGAACACAGATGAATATATATAAAAAGATACATGAGAATCTAACATATGCAAAAACAGAGAGGAAAACTTGAAACTGAAAATGGGAAAAAAAATCTGCATGAATAAGAATTGATCACTCACATTTTTATTATGTTTCTCAGATTTGAGCTGTTTATCTTCCTTTTGGGGGAGCTCAGAAAGCTCCTCAGTCTCATCTTTTTCTGATGAGAATTCTGGTGTGCACAGAAATTATGGAACTTAAAATTTTAGGTAAAGAAGAAAGTTTGTAAAACGAAGTTGATGAAGGGGGAGTATGCATGTGAATTTACATGCATGCATAAGTTAATCCTAAAAGAACTGAGAAAAAAACCACAAGGAAATCACCTGAGCCACTCCACATATCATAATCAGAATTCACCTTTGGGTCCTCTAGAGTGGGGATATGTGATATAATATAATGTATCTTGTGAATAGAGTGATCCGTGCTGGAATAAAATACATAAATAGTTGAATGTTGAGTTGACTAAGCAGCATTAGAACAATTTTTACACAAGGAACACAGTCAACCTTGAGCAATTTTATTATCGTAAAATAAGAAAAGAAAGTGAAAAATACATTATAACATTCGATTGAAATGATCAAGTTTAAAAAATTATAGTAACAAATGATGACATCACATGCCAATTATATAGAATATTACCAGTAATAAATAGACATGAAATAGTTTTCCATTTAAGGATAAAATAAGGGAATACAAATTGACTTGGGTCGTTTCATATGATGCAAGGACCCAGCAATGCGCCTACCAGAAAGACTTAACATTTGAGATAGATATAGTTAAGAAGGGCAGGGATATGTCTAAACTAACATGAAAATGAGTTAACTTGAGATTAAACCTTTCTTGAGTTGAATTGTAAAATTCATTTGGAAGTAAATTTCCATGATATGACAAATTAAAAATGTGGAATTCCACAACATTCATGTTTGTAACAAATCTATATTCAGAACATATATGATAATTGTCTAAAAACCTTGGGAGAGAGACTCGAAAGTGTGAAGGAGATAGGGCCAGTCCAAAATTTTAAACTGTAAAATTCATTAGAAATTCCAACAATTTTGAGGGAACATGATTTAGTTATGTTCAGTTCCACATATCCTATAATTGAAATGATCCTTTTTTTCACATACTAAACATGAAAGTGTCAGATTTCAATTCAATTCCACAAGTGGAGGTGATGGCAGACTTGCACTATTATGAAGCAATATGTGATAAAAAAATATATATATATATATATATAATTAATGGGCAAATGACAATAAGCCTACAATATTATGAAGTAATCTGTGATATATAGCCGAATAAAACCTTCCTCCATTCCTGAGCTTCACCAACTCCATAAGTGAATCTAACATAACTTCCTAATAAAATAGTTTAGGAAATAGCAACACAAGCAAGAAAATTAGGCAAACCCATAAAGAAATAAACAATTTAAAGCTCGTTTTGAAAGCAAATGTGGAATGGGCATTTTATAAAATTAAACAAGATAATGCAAATAAGATCACTTTCAAGGCTTCCTCAGCCTGCTCTGACAAGAGAAGATCGATAAGCAACTTTACGAACTCATCGAACTTAGAATGAAGCCAAGTCCTATAAATAAGTTCAGCATCATCCTCATCCTTTGTCGTCGTTTTTGCCTTCTTGGTAGAAGAAGAAGAAGGGAGGGAGGGGAGGAGAGGGGTGAAAAAGGATTGGAGAGAAAGAATGGATTCAAGAACGTATTGAGGAGGGACATTTGAGGAGATGAAAGTGAGAAGGAGAGGGAGATTATTAATATGAGTTCTTGAAGAAAGAAGCTGTTGCCCTAGGGCTTTCATCTCTTTCAGTGTGTATTTTGATTTCAATTTCGATTTCCATTTTGATATTGATTTTGATTGTTTGTCCATTTTAAGAGTTGGTGTTTGGCGAGAAAGAAATATCAGTAATTGATTCAGAGATAGGAGGTGGTGGTGTGGAGGCGGCAGCGAAAGGAGACGAGAGGAGGAGGGGTTTGGGTTTTAGGGTGGTTTATATAGTATTATGCAACACGGCGTCACATGATGAAGGCTTGCTAAACGACACTATTTTGTGAATTTTTTGAAGTGGAATTAGCGAAGCACAAGTAGATTTAGCAATGAAAACAAAAACAAAGAGTAAATTAGGGCTCATGATGTCAGCAGCAGAAAAATAATAATCAAAACCAAGAATTTAATAATCAACCTAACAGAAATTATCGCATTCAGATTTTTCTCTTCGCTTTCGTTTGGCTGTAATTTGTTAATTTTCTTTTCTAAACTATATATATATTCATTCCAAATTTTAGATTTTAATTAATATTTAGTTTTCATAATTATACAATGAAACGTAAATGTCAAAACTTATATTTTGAAAGTTTTGCAATATAATGAAATTCACAAGTTAAATTCCATATTTTGAACAATAAATTTGATTATTATTTGGTTTTTTGTTTATTAATAACGGAATTCCTTTATCAAAATTTAAAATTTTGAATTATTAATCCATTTAAAAAAAGTTAAATATACTCAAATTAAAATACTTTAGTAAAATAAAAAATATTAAATTTTGTTTTACATTTAAATGTTTGTTTTAACTTTTTTTTATTTTAATTAGAAAAGGTTTCAAGTGATGTTGCAATTATTTTTGCTAAATATGTATATACTAATTTCTATTTTATTTTCTATTCTCCTCAAATGTCCCTCCTCAATACGTGAAAATAATTTAAAATAGAAAATAATATGTATATACTAATTTCTATTTTTTTATTTTCTACTTTAAAATAGAAAATAAAATTAATTTCTCGCTAATGGGTCGCTATATTCTCGCAAATTAATGATAATTCTGCGACTAAATATTTTTCTCGCAAATCAGCGAGCCATTTAGCGACTAATTAGCGACCAATTACTTTAAAATAGAAAATAAAATTAATTTCTCGCTAATCCGTCGCAATATTCTCACAAATTAACGTTAATTCTGCGACTAAATATTTTTCTCGCAAATCAGCATGCCATTTAGCGACTAATTACTTTAAAATAGAAAATAAAATTAATTTCTCACTAATTGGTCGCTATATTCTTGCAAATTAACGATAATTCTGCGACTAAATATTTTTTTCGCAAATCAGCGAGCCATTTAGCGACTAATTAGCGACTAATTACTTCAAAATAGAAAATAAAATTAATTTCTCGCTAATCCATCACAATATTCTCATAAATTAATGATAATTCTGCGACTAAATATTTTTCTCGCAAATCAGCGAGCCATTTAGTGACTAATTAGCGACCAATTACTTTAAAATAGAAAATAAAATTAATTTCTCACTAATCCGTCGCAATATTCTCGCAAATTAACAATAATTCTGCGACTAAATATTTTTCTCGCAAATCAGCGAGCCATTTAGCGACTAATTAGCGACCAATTACTTTAAAATAGAAAATAAAATTAATTTCTCGTTAATTGGTCGCTATATTCTCGCAAATTAACGATAATTCTGCGACTAAATATTTTTCTCGCAAATAAGCGAGCCA
The DNA here is from genome assembly GCA_947685225.1 of Garcia nutans. NCBI lineage: Eukaryota > Viridiplantae > Streptophyta > Magnoliopsida > Malpighiales > Euphorbiaceae > Garcia > Garcia nutans. The sequence goes on along the minus strand of CANTUV010000037.1, from coordinate 7,650,304 downwards.
TTTAGCGACTAATTAGCAACAAAAAACTTTCCAATAAAAAATAAACACATTCTTTACTAATTTGTCGTAAATTAGTTGTAACGTCGTCGCTGATTGTCGGTGCCAAAATTTGGCGCAAATTCAGCGACACATTCAGCGAGAAACTACTTTTTATCGCTATTCAGCGACAGATTCTACGACCATTTTTTTGTCGTTAATCAGCGACCCATTCAGCGACGGAATGTTGGAAAGACGCTTATCTTGATTCTTTGTCGTAAAGTTGTCGTTGATAAAGTCGCTAATCAGCGACGAAATAAGAGTTGTCGCAGAATACGTCGCTAATTGCGCTTTTTTTTTGTAGTGTGTGTTCTGTTAAAAGAGAAGTGTGTGGTTGACTTTCTTTTTCATCTTCTTCTTTCTTCTTTGGACCGGCCACCACCATCTTCATTAAGGGAGAGATTTTGCTTCTTGCTAACTCAAGAATTTGAAGGATTTCAAGTGATCAAGTTGGAGTGTTAAAGATTTTTCTTCATTTTTGGTCAATTTCCAACTTGTTTCTTTGATTTCTTTTGAGTTTGTGTTTATGAGTTTGGTGAATAGTTGTTGTAGATGTGTTTATGGCTGATTTGGTATGTTTGAAGTTTTTTGTCTTATTAACTTTGATTTTTAGTGTTGGATTGAAGAAAAGGGTTAAGTTTGGTGAAGAAAGCAAGAGTTGTGGGTGTTGTGACTTTTAGTTGTGAAAATGGTTGTGTGTGTTTGATGCCTGTAATTGAGTTGTTTAAATGTTTATGCAAGTTTATTATGGTTTATTGATGGATTTGGTTGATTTGTGTGGTTTTGATAAGGTTAAAGAAAGATGTTTGTTGGATGTGGCATTTTTGGTGTCGATTTCAGGTTTTTGGCCTTACATGGCCAGTAACATGACCATGTCTTTGGGCGTGTCATTGGTTCTATTTTTTATGTGGGTGACGCGAGCAGTGACACGCCCATGTCACTAAGTGTGTCATATCTTATGTGTTGTTGAAAGATTGACACGTCCAATGACACGCCCATGTCATTGAGCGTGTCATAGCTTCTGTGTTGGAGGAGGATTGACACTTGCAGTGACACACCCATGTCACTGAGCATGTCAAAGTTTCTGTGTTGTGGGTTTAGGGCACGTCCATGAACATGCCCGTGTTGTTGAGTGTGTCAAGTGTAGAGTTTGCCCTAGATAGTTGTTATACTTATTTCCTTATGTGAACCACTTAGTGAGTATGTATAATCACCTTTGGCTTAGGTTTTGAAGAGAATTGAGTTACCCAATCCAAGTGTTGAAGGATTCTTTGAAGAGGAGGTTGAATTGGTGTTTGTTGCTTTTAGAGATAAGTACAAACTTTTAGTGATTGCATACATTTACATGACATTGGGACTTAACACATTTGGTTGGAGAAATGTGTTAAGTTACTTAATAAATTGTTGATGAATGAGAAGTATGTTATGATATGTAAATATGAATTATGTTGATGTATCAAAGAAATTGAGTAATGTCTTGTAAATGAACAGAAATGTGGAATAACGTGATGAAATATGTGAAAACATAATGTAACCAATTAATATTGATACAAAAGAGAAAAATGAGAAAAATATGGTATAGTATAAGGCAATGTGCCTAGTTTGATTATAAGAAAATGAGAAAATGAGAATGAAAGTATGATAGTATTTGATAATGAGATAAATGAATAAATTGTGTGCCTAGTATGTTATTCAATTTTTAGAGTTCTGGGTTTGCCAGCATGCCTATGAATTGCTGGGCAGGTGAAAAGACCGGGTTGTAAACTGGGCCCAGCTGATAAATGTGATATTTTTGGGGGTGAAAAGATCGGGTCGTAAGCCTAAAAAATAAATTCTTGAAGTTAGAATGAGTGAAAAGACCTGGTCGTAAGCTCAAATCCAGTTGGATTATCCATGGATATATATATTGCCTATGGGGCTAAACACAAGGTGTCATTATGGATGAAAGTAGTAACTTTGAAATTTGAATAGCATATTAGATCCTTTTTGGGCTCATTCTTGTCTTTGCTTTAATGTAAATTATGAAATGTGATGCAAATGATTAATATAATGTTATGAGTTGTGATATATATAATGTAATGAGTTGTTATATTCATATGTGTTGTGTATTAGCATCTCATTGATCTATTTTGATTAAAGTTTGTACCACTAAACTTTTGGCTTAGCATGATTGTGGTTCATCGCGCAGGTGGCAGGGTAGATCCGGTTGTGCCGGAGAGCTCGTCTAGACTGAGTCGAGTCTAGGCTTGAGACTTTAGGATTGGAGTTATCAGTAGACATCAAGATCAGAGGCGAACTGCCAGCATGTATATATTTTAAATTTTTGTATTTAAATATATTATTTTTGATGTATATAGAAATGTATATTTCGCTTTCAAAATAAAAAATGTTTTGGATAAACTTTTGGATAATGAAGATATATATATGTGTTTTAACAAGAAATGTTTCCTCTACTATTTAAATGATATCAATTGAATTAAATGTTTTAAGTTTGTACAGATTTTACAAATGTGAATTGATTCTTTCAAAAAGGTTGTGACATTCTTGTATCCTCTATACATATATTACATATAATGAGTATATATAGTGTGCGTATGTTGGGTATAGGGGTGTTACAGTCATGGCTATCTCAAGCTTATCTACACTATCTTCACTATCTTCTTTGGAGGGCATGTTATAGATTTCAGAAAGTTGTATACCTTGCTTCTCATCCTTCAATCTACTTGGGAATGGAATTGGTGGCATATAAGGATTTGGAGGCTCATGCAATTTTGATGAAGTTGATGCTTCTAAATTTTCCTCCTTCTTTGATTGACTTGGTTACTCTATGTTGGGTTGTATCTCCTCACCATTTTCTTCATGATTAGTACCTGCACCAAAGGAATCAAAAAATTTGTTATATACCACCTATTCACTCCTCAAAATTGTGGTTGCATTGATTTGCTCTAATTGGCTAGGAAATTCCACTTTTTGGTGTGCTTGGAGTTGATATGCCAGTTGCCCAACTTGAGTTTCCACCTTCTTCAATGATACTTCCAAAGAATCAAACCTCTTATTGCTCACATCCTGATTTTGTGTGCTAATATGAATGAAAGCATTCAAATTATCTTCCAATGTGGGTCTCTTAAGTTGATCTTGATTTTGTGTGCTAATTTGAATAAAGTCATTCAAATTATCTTCCAATGTGGATTTCTGAAATTGATCTTGATTTGAAAATTGTCCTTGAAAGTAAAAACTTCTTTGGTAAGATTGAAAAAATTATTGAGGAGGAATTTGCTACTTGTTTTTCCAAGAAAAATTTAGGTAGTTTCTCTAACTTGTATTATAAGGATTGGAATATGAGTCATTTCTACCCCTGGGCTGGAAACTTTCAAAGGCATATTCTTCCTCTTGCCTCTCTTGGTATTGTTCAAAACCAAATAAACACATGTTTGCACTATGTCCTACAATGCCACATGCTGGATATTCTTCTTGACTAGGCATATGTGCTCTTCCTCTTGAATTTAGCATTTTAAGTTGACTTGTTAATTTTGCTAAATGCCATGCCATTTCGGAATTAGCATTCACATCATAAACTCCCTTGTGCCTTGAAAACTACATCTTTATAATAAACACTTAGTAATTCAAAATGAAACACTTAAAACAATTAAATAATTTAAATAAAAAAATCAAACTACTAACAACAATTGCCTTCCCTGGCAGCGGCGCCAAAAACTTATTACGCTCGATTAATTACTACTACAAGCAAGACTCGCAAGTATACGAGGTAATTATAGCAACAGTGATCGCCCCAAGGTTGTCGCACAAGGAAGGAATTGTTTTGCAATAGTTTGATAGACAAGTAAATTTAAAAGCAAGAGTGAGATATGTTGGAATGGTGAAAAGCAATTTAAATCTAAAAGTAATGTGTGTAATGGTTGTACAAGATTAATTCAATTCTAGGAGTGGTGCCTAGGGTTATAGATTAATTTAATCAAAACTTAATTCTCAAATTATCCATTAACATAACCTTGCATTTGAATTTGTTCCTTGAGTTTAATTAGTAATTACCAATTCATTAGTTTTCACATTCATGAATTAACAACAACCAATTGTTTTGAAATTACAAATTAATAAAACCCTAGACCTTATATTTCTAATTCATTCTTAGGGTCATTGAATGCATAATTCCAATATCAAATTTCACCTTTCGGTCCTTCATTCAATATCTAAAGATCAATAGGTAGCTAATCTATCAACCTAACATTCAATCCAATACAATCAACTAATAACAAGGTATATTAATGGAAATATCAAATCAAGTCATTCAATCAAATCTACTACAAATCCTAGGCATGAGTAATTTAGCTCATCATCATCAATTTAAAACAAATATTCATCTCAATATAAATCAAATCACAATTTTCCATTGAAATATTAAAGTTCTTAACAAACAACAACAATCTAGAAATGAATTAAAAGAGAGAATATAAAAACCCCTTTGAAGATGCTAAGAGTTGAACTTCTAGTCTTCCTTCTAGCTCCACTTTGAATATGATGAAGAACTAACAAGCCTTCTTCAACCAATGGCTCCCCTCTTGAATGATGGAATGGTAACTCTCTCAAGCTCCCAACTCCTCAATCAAGCTTTCTTCAAACCCTAACCTTCATAAGAGCTTGCTCACCCAATTATATCCTAAAAATGTTATGAATCTTGTCTATGGAAGAAATAGAAGGTGAAGATGAAGGTGATGTTCATGGTCTCTCTCAAGACCAAAAATAAGAAGATGAACCAAAGGAACTAGATCCTTAGCACCAAGCCCCCAACTTGTATATGTATCTCCTCTTTCCATTCTTTTTAATTTCTTAAGACACAAAGCATGTCTTGCCAACTCACACACTCCACTTTGTCTCCCAATTTTTTCAATATTTAAATCTTCATCCCATGAATTAGGCAACCTTTTCTTTTTTTTATTATTTCTTTTTAAAAGATAGCACTTGTTGTCCCCATTTTGTCCCCCATTTCATGTAAAAAAAATTAAAAGAATTATCACAAGACACGGCCAAGTCATGATTGACTTGGCCATGTTACTCATTTTCTTATGGATATGGCCAAGCCATGTGGCTGTGTCCATGGCTGCCTAAATATCTTCTCCCTTTTCTAAATGAGACATGGCCAAGGCCCTGGCCGTGTCATGTGACATGGCCAGTGGCTTGGCCGTGTCTCTTGAGTGTGTTCTCTACTGTCTCTATCTTTGCTTTGCTCTTTATATGGGAAACGACCAAGGCCTTGGTCGTGTCATATGACATAGGCAATGGATTCGCCGTGTCTCTTGGGTGTGTTCATTTCTGCATATCCTCCTTGCCACTTCTTTACTTTGTTCTTTTGGTGAGACATGGCCAAGGCCTTGGCCGTGTCCCATCTAAAGAGCAAAGCAAAGATAGAGACAGTGGACAATACACTCAAGACACATGGCCAAGCCGCTGGCCATGTCACATGACACGGCCAGGGCTTTGGCTGTGTCTCACTTAGAAAAGGGAGAAGATATTGAGGCAGCCATGGACATGGCCATATGGCTTGGCCATGGTCATATGAAAATGAATGACACAACCAAGTCACTCATGACTGAGCCATATCTTATGAGAATTCTTTCAATTATTTTGCATGAAATGGGGGGACAAAATGGGGGACAACAAGTGCTATCTTTTAAAAAGAAATAATAAAAGAAGAAAAAAGTTGCCTAATTCATGGGTTGAAGATTTAAAAATTGAAAAAAGTAGGGACAAAGTGGAGTGTGTGAGTTGGCAAGACATGCTTTGTGTCTTAAGAAATTAAAAAGAATGGAAAGAGGAGATACATATACATGTTGGGGGCTTGTTGCTAAGGATCTAATTCCTTTGGTTCATCTTCTTGTTCTTGGTCTTGAGAGAGACCATGAAAATCACCTTTATCTTCACCTTCTATTTCATCCATAGACAAGATTCTTAACATTTTCAGGATAAAATTGGTTAAGCAAGCTCTTGTGAAGGTTAGGGTTTGAAGAAATACTGATTGAGGAGTTGTGGGCTTAAGAGAGTTATCATTCCATCTTTCAAGAGGAGAGCGATTGATTGAAGAAGTCTTGTTAGTTCTTCATCATGTTCAAAGTGGAGCTAGGAGAAAAACTAGAAGTTTAACTCTTAGCATCTTCAAAGGGGATATTCTCTATTTTAATTCATTTCTAGATTGTTGTCGTTTGTTAAGAACATTAATATTTCATTGGAAAATTGTGATTTGATTTATATTGAGATGAATATTTATATTTGATTGATAATGATGAGCTAAATTACTCATGCCTAGGGTTTGTAGTAGATTTGATTGAATCACTTGATTTGATATTTCCATTAGTATACCTTGTTATTAGTTGATTATATTAGATTGAATGTTATTAGCTACCTACTAATCTTTAGATATAAAATGAAGGACCGAGAGGTGAAATTTGATATTGGAATTATGCATTCAACTACCCTAAGAATGAATTAGAAATATAAGTTCTAGGAATTTATTAATTTGCAATTTCAAAATAATTGGTTATTGTTAATTCATGAATGTGAAAACTAATGAATTGGTAATTACTAATTAAACTCAAGGAACAAATTTAAATACAAGATTATGTTAATGGATCATTTGAGAATTAAGTTTTGATTAAATTGATCTGCAACCCTAGGCACCACTCCTAGAATAGAATTAATCTTGTAAAACCATTACACATATTACTTTTAGATTTAAATTACTTTTCACCATTCAAACATATCTCACTTTTGCTTTTAAATTTACTTGCCAAACAAACTATTGCAAAATAATTCCTTCCTTATGAGACGATCTTGGGGCGATCACCGTTGCTACAATTACCTCGTATACTTGTGAGTGACGCTTGTAGTAGTTATTAATCGAGCACAACAGTAGAGTCTATTAGTGGAGATTATTTAGATAAGCATGCATATGAGATAGATAAATTTAAAACACAATGAGACCTTTGGCCAAGTGTGAGCGGGGATTTTCGCCCCCACTCCCGGTGGAATGGTTCTTATGACTTCGACACTGTTTAGGCTCGGGGCCTTAGAGAACACGGACCTAAATCCAGAGAAAATGGAGTCGCCACCTAGACGGGCAGGGAAAAAGAAAGGGGTGGATGGCTCGATTCCTAAGGAATCCCCAACCTCCTAATGGGTTCGGAAAGTTGGGTACGTGTGGGGAAGGTGAGAAATGGCCCTGTAGACCCTTAATTTTTGACCTAGTCCGATCCAATATATTTTAATTAGTCCAAAATTATTTTTGTGTTGTTCAATATATTTTAATTAGTCCAAAATAATTTTTATTATCTTAAATAGATAATATTTCCTTTAGTATTTAATTTTTATAATTAATAAAAATAAAAAATAATAATAATAAGCAAAAAATAAAAATAAAAATAAAAATAAAAATAAAAATAAAAATAAAAATTGGTGACGAAAAAATCATCGCCGAAAATCAACGTGGGACGAAATGGCCGTGGGACATTTCGCCGGTAGGAGTTTCCTACGGGCAAAATGGCCCGCAGGCCAATTTTCACCTGCAGCCCGCAGCCAGCTGCGGCAGCTTTTTTGCCAGCTTAATTTTTCCGCAGTAGTTTTTTTCGCCAGCACAATTTTTCCGCAGTAGATTTTTTCGCCAGCACAATTTTTTTGACGTAAATTTTTCTGAAACCAAATACAATTAGGTTTCGGTTTTCTTTTCTTAATTAATGTTAGATTTTGTGAATAACTAAAATTAACCATAAAATTCTTCTATAAATAAGGACTAAAACAACACAAAAAGTGGATCGAATTTTAGAGGAGATTTTTGAGACCGAAATTAAGGAGGAAAACTTTGAATTAATCGGACATTTAGAGAGAGAAAACAAGCAATTCAATCCATCAAAGGCAGCAGAGCTTGTCTTTGTTCTTGTTCATCCAAGAAAAAATTTTTGGTGGAACCAACAAACGAAGGTATGAATTTCTTTATTTGTTTCATTAATTTATAGTAGCTTCATCACTCAAGGTCAAAAATTGTTTTTGTTTCTTCAAAATCAAAAAAACCCTAGAACCTTAATTTAACTTTTCTAAAGCTTAAAAACCTTAATTCATCTCTTTGTTTTTCAAAAATCTTAAAATAGTTGTTTTGTTTCTTCAAAATCTTAAAACCCTAATCTGCCTTCCAATTTTCCAAAACCCTAAATTGAATCTGTTTCTTTCCAAAAACCCTAAAAAATATCTTTTCTGTTTCTATAAACTTTAAATCATTTTGTTTATTTTCATAAAGTTTCATAAAATTATCAATTGATTTTCAAATCCTAAAACCTAATGCATTCTCCGAAACCCTAATTCTAAAATTCTAAAACCCTAATTCAACTCCAAAACTCAAAACAGTAAACCCTAAACTAGCTAACCTACACCCTAATTTTTCTAAACCCTAATTTTTAAAACCTTAAAACCATATAAATATAAATGTTATAATTCTACACAGTAAGCTAAAAAACCATAATTCAGTAGCTGTAAATCATAAATCTAAATGTTTTAAAGTGAAATTTCACTTCTCAAACACTAATTTGGTTAATCAAAGAACTTTATTAACCTCTTAAATTCTAAAACTTGGCTCCATCTCAATTCTTTTAAAATTTACAGTAGCTTAAACCCATGAATTCCCAAAACCCTAAACACATTAAATAAAGAAACTTAAAAAGAAACAGTAGCCCTAATTTGAATCTTACTTGCTTTATTTAATTTTATCTTTAATTATGTAGTCTATTATATGCTTTAATTTACTTTCAATGCTTTGTTGATTTATTTAAGTTCAATGCTTGATTTATTTATTTTATCATGGATGAATATTTATTTTATATTTTGATTAATACCTTTGATGAATGATTTATTTATGATGAATGGTTATTTACTTTTATCGATTTACTTAGATTTTCAAATGTTGTAAGAGGTATGTTTCCACTTGGTGGGTACCTCATTAGTTAAATATCATGTAATTTAAATTGCTTTTTCTATTTTAGAAACAATGTAAAGGACATATTTCTACCTTTCGATGGGTGTCCTATTTAGGCATGGATTATGTAAGGGCATGTTTCCATCTTCGGATGGGTGTCCATTTATTTGTTTTATTTGGACATTGTTATGATTTTCAATATATCGATGCTTTATTTTAATTATTGTGTGTAATATGGATAATGTTGTTATATTTAAGAATTTTATAATATTAAGACCTGTAAAGGAGGTCGGTTCCAATGAACCGGGCGTTGTGGGGGTGCTGGGCCATTTCTCACCTTCCCCACACGTACCCAACTTTCCGAACCCATTAGGGGGTTGGGGATTCCTTAGGAATCGAGTCATCCACCCCTTTTTTTTATGGCTCGTCCGAGTGGAGACTCCATTTTGTTCGGACTTAGGTCCGTGTTCTCTAAGGCCCCGAGCCTAAACAGTGCCGAAGTCGCAAGAACCATTCCACCGGGAGTGGGGGCAAAAATCTCGCTCACAGTGGCGACTCCACTAGGGATAAGAGAAGATGATTCTGTTGGTCTTTATATTAATCTATTCTTTCTTATAATGATATTATCCATTGCATCATATTAGATTGCATCGTGTGTGTGAGTTAGGACGCCTGTTTTACCCGTGTTATGTTATGTAAGGGATACCATACTTTCACTCAAGGTATGGAGATCGAGCATTGTATTACCACTCATAGTCTCGTACCATTTGGTATATACTTGCTATGGGAACCTAAGCCTTTTTCCCCAAAGACTAAAGCTCATGTAATTGGCCTAGTTACTTTCCTTAGGTTTTACCCCAAATGCATGTTGTTTGACTATGGTTAATTTATCTTGGCTTAAATCATGGCTTATTTGGTTTGCTCTTTTTCTAATATGACCTAAGTTTATTGTAAGCTAAAAATAAATTTTTCTTTAAAATCCAAAAGACCAAAGCTATTTTCAAAATTTTCAAGATGGTCTTTGGACATAAGACTTTTCTAAAAATAAATCAAAAATTCTTTTGCTCATGGCCCAAATACTAAGCCCAAAATATGTTTTTTCTAAAATCTTATTACAATGGGCTTAGAAACAAAATTATTTTCATCCAACCTTTCTTACAAAGAGCTTGCAAAAATATTTAGGTCAATTATGAAATACCAAAGATCAATTGTGAGCTTAGTTTATACTAAGAAAAATTAATCATGGGCTTATTTTTGGCATGAATCATTAGTTACCTTTTTCAAGTGCGAAATCTATTAATAATAAACCTCTTAATTTTGTTTTATTCTAACATAGCATAAAAGCTACATTAGTTGGTTAAATGGATTAAAACCTAATTAATGGGAATTATCATAAGTTAATTTCCATTTTAGAAAATATGACTATTGGTTGAAACGTCCGAGGGAATTATTCAAAAACAAGATGCCCCATGTTGGTATTTTGTTAACCATATACTTAGAAAAAGAGACTCGCCATTCGTGTGTGGAAATTATAAGGTTGGAAGGAATGTCCTTGTTTGTCTATTGTTTGTGCACACATGCATACATGCATACATTTACATCTCATATCATTGATCCTCTCTGGCTCACAGCCCTGGATTATGATAGTTCAAAAGCTTACGACAATCCGACCTACACCGGAGATGAAGTATCTAGCAATGACTCAATCACTTGCTCGCCAAAAACAATGGATCCTGAGCAAATTCAAAGAATTGTGGATGATGCCCTCAATGCCAAGATGGAAGAAATAAAAGAGGCCCTAGCAGAGACCATGAAGAACCAATTGACTGAAATCTTAGAAAATCATGCCGAGGCATCTGCTAGCACTAAGAAACTAAAGGACAAAGGGAAGACTAAAGTTGGTGAAGTAGTTTTTGATGACGAAAAGGTGATCATTGATGATGATGATGATTGGACTCAATACTACCAAGATGCTCAAGAGAAGAAAAAAGAACCGAAGATTGTTGAAAGATCAACTATGGAGAAGACCAAAACTTCTGATGTTGAAAAGATGATTGATGATTTAGAAAAGAAATTTGAGAAGAAATTGAAAATTGAGGAAATGTCCGAGGCTGACAAATTATTTGGGCTAGATGAAGAATTCCCGTACAAGTTCAAGATGTCATCTTTTGCGAAGTTTGATGGAACCAGAAATCCTCATCTCCATGTGAAGCAGTATATCACTGCTATGCAATCTACTCGAGCTACTAAGGATCAAACCCTAAGGCACTTCATGCTCTCATTGGATCCTGTTGTCCAAAATTTGTTCAATACCTTAGATGATGGAACACAAAAGAGTTGGGATCTGCTTTACAAAGCCTTCATCCAACAATATGGGTATAATGTCGAGATGGAAGTTACCTTAATGGAAGTGGAGTCCATTAGACAAAGGCCAAATAAGAATTTTGTAGATTATGTGAAGAGATGGAGAAACAAGGCTGCTTTACTCAAGAAGAGGCCCGATGAATCCGATCAAATAAGGATGATTGTGAGAGGGGAGTTGCCTAGTCTTCATGAGAGAATGTCTCATACACTCATCCGTGATTTCGAAGACCTTCTCTAAGTGGGTTTGCAAATTGAAGAATGGGAGAGAGAGAAGAATCATTTTTCAATAAGAAGGAACGAGAAAGGGAACTATCAATCTGGTAGCCAAAGCATGCAAAAGGCAATCACTGTCAATGCTACTAACCAGGGAACAAGGAGACAATTTTTGGAATTGGGGAAACCGATGTCTTGGGTTCTTAATAAAATTCAAAGAAAGGGATTGCTACAACCTTTAAATCCTCGCCCTTTGCCTAACCCTATCCCACCTAATTTCGACACTAAAGCATTTTGTCAATTTCACCAAATGCAAAGGCATGACATGTAATATCCCAAAGTATACCCTAAAAGTTTTGGAGTTATTGTTGTATTTGGATTTAAAGTATATGTTTAATGGAAGGAAGATAAATTAAGAATAAAGGAAATATTATAATAGATAGGTGTATATGGAGGATAATATGTATACATATGGTATTTGGAAAATATGGAAAATATAAAAGCAATATATAAGAGTTATACCTATACCAACATATACATCACATATACATAATGTATACATTGGTGTAGGAAAGTAAGTATATATAATAATAATAATAATAATAATAATAATAATAATAAATGTAATAATAATAACAAGAGAAAAAGAAGAAAGGAAAGTCAAAGGGAAGGATATGTGGTGGAGGATTTTTGTAATATTTATTTTATTATTATTATTATATATATATAAGATAAGTTTAAAATAAAGAAAGAAGATTTTCTTTCTTTCTTCTTCTTCTTGTTCTTGAACGTGGAGAGAGAGAGAGAGAGAGAGAGAGAGAGAGAGAGATGTGATTTTACTTATATACACATCAAATCCATAAGGATTTTGAGAGAATTGAAGATGGATATTGAAGATTTGGCATAATATTCAAGTAAGTATTCATTTTCTTGTATTGATTTCTATTGATTGAGTTTATATTTGATATGGTTGGTGTGTGATGATGATGATAATGAAAGATTGAAGTATATAGATATGTTGAATTGGTATTTAGATGATGATAATATGGTTATTTGTGAGGATGATGATGGATTGTTGAGATTGTTTAGTAAGGGTTTCATATAAATTAATTGGGGAATTGAGTAGTTGATACATGGTGATGTATATAATGATTATTATTATGATATATTGAAGTTATATTAGTGTTAAATTGATAGGTAATTGATGAATATAACCAAGATATTGATTAAGGGTGATGTAGTATGGGTTTTGAAGTGTTTGTGTTTACATGTAAGAGAGTTCGAAATGCATGATTTTTGTATGACACGGCCAGTGACACGACCATGTTGTTGGGCGTGTCAACGGTACTGAGTTTGACGTTTGTGACACGACCATTAACACTGCCATGTTACTGAGCGTGTTATAGCTACTATGAGAAAAAAATAATTGACACGGCCATGAACACGCTTGTGTTGTTGGGCGTGTCAATGTTTCTGTGAGGCAGAATGAGTGACACGTCCATTGACACGCCCATGTTACTAAGCGTGTCAAAGTTTCTGTATTGTTAGTTTAGGGCACGGTCAAGGACACGCCCGTGTTGGTGAACATGTCATGTGTAGAGTTTGCCCTAGTTTGTTATCATTCTTATTTTCTTATATGTATAATTATCTTTGGATTAGGCTTTGAAAAGATTGTGTTGCCTTAATCCAAGTGTTGGAGATTCTTGGAAGAGGAATTTAGATTGGTGTGAGTTCTCTAGAGGTAAGTACAAACTTACATGAATGCATTCTTTTACATGATTTTGAGACTTAACACATTTAGTTATAAATGTGTTAAGTAATTTACTATATTGTTAATACAATGTGACTAATGTTATGACTTGGATAGTGTGAAAGCTATGATGATCATTCAAAAAGGTATGTGCAATGTAATTTGTTATGATAAATATTTTAATGATGAATTGCGTTAATGTGTCTTGAGAAATGTTGAGATGTGATGCCATTGTGATTGACTATAATGATTGAAATGAAATAAATGGGCATGTTGCCTATATGATGATGAATTTAAGATATATGTTCAATGTAATTGATTATGTATACTTGAATGATAAAGTATTATATTGTGAATTGAGATATGATAAGATGTGAAGCCATTGTGATTGGCTATGATAATTCAAATGAGATGTGAAGCCATTGTTATTGGCTATGATGATTCAATTGAAATAAGTGGGGCATGTTTGCCTAGATAATGATGAGAATTGAGAATGGAATTGATAATGAAATAATAAATGAATTGTGTGACTAATGTGTTATTCCATTTTCAGAGTTTGTTGTTGGTGGCATGCCTATAGTAATAATCTCTTGAAGTTAGGTTGGGCTTGATCCTTGAAGCCAAGTTGGGTAGAAGTTTAGCATGCTTAACTCCCCTTGAAGCTTGGTTGGGTCTAGTCCTTGAAGCCTAATTGAGATGTTACAACCCTTGAAGCTAGGTTGGGTTTGGTTCTTGAAGCCAAGTTGGGTTGATACTTAGCATGCTTTGTTCCCCTTGAAGCTTGGTTGAACCTAAATTGTAATATCCCGGAATAGACCCTAAGAGTTTTGGAGTTATTGTTGTTGTATTTGAATTTAATGTATATGTGTATATGTGAAATATAAGGATAATATATGTGAGACATATACATATACATCACATATACATGGGATATATAATGGTGAAGGATAAGTGAGTTATATATATTTGTATAACTAAATAATAATAATGATAATAAGGACAAAGAGAAAAAAAAAAAAAAGAAAGTCAAAGATTGGAAAAAAGATGTGTGGTGGAGATTTGTTGATATTTATAATAATTATTATTATTATTATTGTTATTATTGTTATTGTTATTGTTATTATTATTATTATTATTAATATATATATATATATATTTTGGGATAAGGATGAAGGAAAGAAGTAGAAACTTCTTTTTCCTTCTGCTCCTTCTTCGTCTTCTTCGTTCTTCTGGCCGAGAGAGAGAGAGAGAGAGAGAGAGAGAGAGAAAGATGTGATTTTCTTACCAAATTTCTTAAGGAATTCAAGAGATTTGATGATAGAGATGAAGATTTGATAAAGGATTCAAGTAAGTATTTATTTCTTTAAATTGATTTTCATTGTTTGAGTTGGGTTTGGTATGGTTGATGTGTGATGATGATGATATTGAAAGATTTAAGTATATATATGTGTTGATTTGGTAATTGGATGATGATAATATGATTATTTGTGAAGATGATGATGAATTGTTGAATAAGGGTTGAGTTTAATGAAATTTGGGGATTTGATAAATTGGTGTATGAATGATGTTTATAGTGATGATTGGTGTGTGTTTTGAGTGTTGTTGATGTTTTGGTAAGGTTGTTATGGTTATTGGGTGTGTTTGATGAAGATTGTTTGAAGTGATTAATGATAAAAAGATGGGTTTTGTTGGATGTTGTTGTGTATTGATCGGAATCTGGGTTTTTAGTCGGACACGCCCAGGGACACGGCCAGTTTGTTAGGCGTGTCGTTGGTTCTGTTTTCTGAAGTTGGTAGCACGAGCAGTGACACGCCCGTGTTATTGAGCGTGTCATAGCTACTGTGAGTTTGGAGAATTTACACGGCCATGAGCACGCTCATGTTGATTGGACGTGTTGATGTTTTTGAGATACAGAATGTATTACACGCCCAGTGACACGCCCGTGGTTATGAGCGTGTCAATGTTTCTGTGTTGTTAAGTTAGGGCACGATCAGGAACACGCCCGTGTTGATGAGCGTGTCATGTGTTGAGCTTGCCCTAATTGATTCTTATTTGTATTATCTCTTGTGTATCTCTAAGTAAGTGTTTATGATTACTTTTGGATTAGGTTTTAAGAGATGGAATTGCCCCTAATCCAAGTATTGAAAGATTTATGGAAGAAAAGTTATATGGGAGTGAGTTTCTTTAGAGGTAAGTATAAAATCCTATTTGATTGCATATAATTATATTGTTAAGATAAATACGAATATTGTATATGCAATGAAAAGATAAGAGATATGATAATACATCAATATATATGAGATGTGAAGGCATTCAATATATATATGTTATGAAATGTGAAAGATGTGAGGATATGATTTGTATGATGTGTATTCCAATTTATATGGTAATGCAATTGATTGTGCATACTTGAGTAATGCATGATTATATATATAAATATCAAAGATGAACTATGAAATGTGATATTGTGATACAATATGGAATATGAATGATATAATATTGTGATGAAATATGAAATGTGAATTGAGATATGATGATGTATAAAGCCATTGTGGTTGGCTATGATATTGAGAATGAGATAAATGAGACATGCTTTGCCTAAATGATGCCATTGTGGTTGGCTATGATGATGTAAATGATGATTGAGGCATGTTTGCCTAAATGATGATAAGAATGAGACTGAAATTGATAATGAGATAATGAATGAATTGTGTGGCTAATGTGTTATTCATTTTCAGAGTTTTGTTGTTGGTGGCATGCCTATTAAGTGTAACAATCTCTTGAAGTTAGGTTGGATTGAATCCTTGAAGCCTAATTGAGATGTTACCACCCTTGAAGCTAGGTTGGATTAGTTCTTGAAGCCAAGTTGGGTTGATGCTTAGCATGCTTTGCTCCCCTTGAAGCTTGGTTGAACTTAATCCTTGAAGCCTAGTTGGGTATATGATATTGATAAATGTGATAACAAAACCAAGGCATTAACTCTGAACTTTGAATGACATATTAGTGTTGGTTGGGCCCGAGTCTGTCTTTGTTGTTAATATGATATACAAATGTTGAAATAAATGAGTAATAAGACCTATGGTTGACTTTGTTGGCAATGTGACTTATGATTGATGAATTGTAAACAAAATCATGCTATGAAGTATGTTGTGTAATGTTTGTGTGTTGAGATGTTAACTGTGAATGTTAGTGATGTATTCTGGTTGGTGCATTGTGAATTAAACAATATTATGAAGTATAATGTGTAATGTGTAATGAAACTATGTTGAAAGATGTGATTATGAAATATAATATGACATATTATGTGTATATGAGGTGTAAGTGATAAGTATCATATTAATGAATATCCTACTAAATTATTGAAATATATTTGATAGTAATGCTATATATATGGATATGCATATAATGTATGAGAGGTATAGGAATATATGAAGAATGTATTGAAAAAGGGGAACACAGAGTAAGAAAATAATAAAACATGAGACTAAACATATGAGGTATGTTTCCTTTATATTGTATATTTTAATGGTTACTTGTACTGCTAAGCTTTCGAGCTTAGCGCGGTTATCTTAATCGCGCAGGTATATAGGTGATGAAGCTGGTGATAAGCTATTATGTCACAACGAGGACAAGTATAGTTCAAGACCAACTAGATGGTGGTGCATGCATGTAATTTCACTGTATTTTCATAAGAATGTATTCATTTGTATAAATGAATCTTTGGAAGAAACAATGTAACTTATACTTATGTATTACCATGATAAGAATAACCATTTTGTAAATACTTTCATATGATTTAAATGTATTATGGTTTTAGAAGTAAAGTAAAGAAATTTAATGGTAATGAAAAGTGACATTCTTATACTCAATATATATATTGTATGTGTACCTGGTATATGTATAGTATTTATATGGGTATCGGGGTGTTACAATTATTTTGGTATCAGAGCTTAGGTTTCGAGATTCTCGGCCTAAGTAAATTTACAAAGAAAAGTTTTTTTTTTTTTTTTAAAAAAAAATGATGATAAATGAAAATAAAAAGAATGAAAATTTTGATACATGCACATGCATTAACACCTAGGTTGGTCTCGGATGTGGCATAATATGATTTGTAAAATATTTGTGTTACATGAGATGTTTAATATAGTTGATGATATATGTGTATACTATGTTGATGTGAGAAGAAACCATGATTGTTGGCAATGATGTTGGAAATGAATTATAATTGAGGCATAGTGCCTAATTATTTATGAGAAATGAATTACGAAATGTAATGTGAAATATGCATGTTGATGAGACATATGAAAAATGTTATGTCATGTGCAACATGGAATGTAATATTGATGTTTATGAGTAATATTATGTATGACATAATATGAATTGAAAAATAAAGAAATGGAAAGGAAAATAAAGTTGGAAATGAGTTGAAAATCAAATTAAGATAAGAGTATGTACTCTTTCTTCTATACTTTAAACCTCTTTATAAGAAAGTTTATGTTGAGTTTGCTAGACAGAGGAAATAATGTCGAATTGTGAGTATTGAAAGTTATGTTATTTAAATGAAGAGAGTATGGTGGTATATTGAATGAGTTGATGGGTATAGACAAAGTTTGATCATTTATGATTTGAATATGTAAAGTTAAAGTTTTTAAAAGAAAAAGAGATGATGTTGGTTAAATAAGGAAATATAATGGTGTTGTTGCATTGCTGTTTTAAATGCAAACATTGTGATTTTAATGTTAGAAATGTGATACGCTTGAGTGTTGTTAAAGCTCATATTAATGGTGGAAAGATGTGATAATTAGATTTTTGGAAATGAGCTTTAATATTTGTGAAAAGAATATACTTTGAGGTTGTTTTGTAATGTGTATATATAAGATGTTTTTTTTAAGTTGATATTAAGAACATAAGATGAGTGAATGGAAGTTTAAGTAAAGTAGTAAGTTGTGAAATTATAGTGTTAATGGAATTTGGGTAAAGACTATTTGAGTATTGATAATCTTAATGTAAGTTAAACCCATGAGCTTGTGGAATGAATATTACTGTATATGAGAGTACTATTAAATTGAATAATGTGATTGATAGTATGAGAATGATTATGCTTGCATTGGCAAACCTGAGCAAAGCTAGGTCATGGGATAATATTGACAGTAAGAAATGGGATGGATCAATGTGGATTTAAGAAATTGAGATTTGTCATAATTAGACTTGGAGAGTATAAAGAGATTATTGAGCCCAATGTATATATGAGTGGAAGTAATGTACATGTGTATAGATATGTGAGTAATATATATATATATATCTATGTGTTGAAGAATAAACAAATGGATGTATAGATGGCATACTAATGCATTTAGAAATATATGTGAGAGAGATGTCACCTTAGTAGCGTGACTAAGATTTTGTGAAGTAATATCATGGTGATAATGTATATGTGTGGGGTTGATAAACAACTTAAGTCATGTCAAAAAGGGATAAAAATGATGTTGTTCACGGAATAGTAAAATGTTAAATTGTGTTGAAAATATGTAAAAGAGGAATTAAATATCATTGTATGATTATGTGTATACATGTATAGAAAATGTGGAATGAGTTTTTGATATGAATGTAATTGTAAAATGTAAGAAATGTGGAAAGTAAATCACATTGTGAATGTGATCTATGGATGTGTTATATAATTGCATATTTGATGTATTTTGGAAATGACATTGCATGTAGTAGTGGACCCAAGAGAGATTAGGCCTTGATTGACGTAAAGAGTATGTGATGAAATGAAAATAAGAATAAACTTAAGAAATGTTGGATAGTGAAATGGTTATGGAAATAAGGATTAATTTGGGAAATGGTGGACAGTAATATTATTATGAAAATAACTGAATTTGGCTATCATAAATGTTATGAGCCAAAGTATTTGTGTGAGGAAATGTTCTGTGTATATAAATTTAATAAGAAATTATAAGGAAAAAAGAAAGTATAAAGAATGGAATTTATGTAAGATCTGTATAAGATTGAATGATGTGTGAAGGAGAGGTTAAGGATAATATTGTTGTATATGAGACATGCAAATGGTGATCAAACAATTAAGAGTAAATTGCGTTGAGATAGAGTTGACATGTGTTAATTTTGGATGTAGTAAAGTTTGGAGAATGGAGATATAATATTTGTGATGCAATTTAGCAGTATAATTGGAAAGTTGGAAATAAAATAATAGAGGAACAGTATTGATTTATAAGTTTCAAAAGTGATCATTAATTTCCTATGGCCATATGGTGTATTTATGGTATTTGGCCGATTAACTTTGTTATCCACAGAATCGAGACTAAGAAAGTATAACTGTAATACTACTCTAGTAAGATTGATAATTATGTTTCTAGAAACATGATTAACGGTTATGATTGATGAAGTGTATTTTATGGTGTTTGTGTTAGCAATTTGGTTATAATTCTGGAAAAGAAAAGACAGAAAGAGAACTGTGGAAATACTTTAAGTTATGAGTAATGTGAGAAAAAGGTAATTATTATAGATATAGTAATGATATGAAAGGTGAGGAAATGATAATGAAAGAAGATTGCAGAATGTAATTGAGAACTATATTGAATATGTTTATGGTATACGATGAATAAGTGGATGGGTTTAAAATTTGAGTGAGTAAACTATGAATGATAAGTATGGTATGAGATAATTATGAAATTTGGTGGATTTGTATTGAGATAATGAAAGATAAACTATGTGTATATTGAAAGATAAATTAAAGTGGATGGTTATTCATGATAAATTTAGATAAGTGAACTATTGGGTTGAATCAAACAAAATTGTGATGTTAGTACATTGTGGAGAATAAATCAATTGATCTGGATTTTTGCCATAATTGTGAATTATTATTGAGATTTAATATGTATGGTTGTGCTAAAGGCATAAGAGATAAATAATGATGTATACAATGTAAAATTTTGATAGACGAACGGACATGAATCAATTGAATTATATCAATTATAATGATGAGAAAAGGGAAGAAGTTGATTTCCTGTAAAGTAAGTTCAAAAGCATTGTATTAATATTGATGTTAAGTGAGAAAATACTAGAGAAGGAATGAAGTGTATGAGAAATAAGAATATTATTATCAATGAAGGTTTGATAAATGTTTGTTTGTAAGGATGATTGTAATGATGGGATAATTAATATTAAGAGATAAGTTTATGATCTTGAAAGTTAAAGTTAAGAGAATAGTTATAAAGAGATGAAGTGATAAAATATTTTGAATGTAATAATGGAATGTAACATAAGTATGTTAAAGGATGATTGAATTTTTGCATATAGATAAGGTATTTGAGAGTATAATGAGTTATTTTGAATATTGGATGAGAATGTAATAATGTATAAAGATTTTTATCGTGACAAGTTGTGGAATTGAATAATATAATTGACTCTAAGGGGGAGAGTGCAAACTATGTGATTTGATGAAAATTTTAAATGGTATATTGGTAAGAATGGAATGTTATTGTACTGAGTAATTTCGAGGACGAAATTATTTAAGGGGGAGAGAATTGTAATATCCCGGAATAGACCCTAAGAGTTTTGGAGTTATTGTTGTTGTATTTGAATTTAATGTATATGTGTATATGTGAAATATAAGGATAATATATGTGAGACATATACATATACATCACATATACATGGGATATATAATGGTGAAGGATAAGTGAGTTATATATATTTGTATAACTAAATAATAATAATGATAATAAGGACAAAGAGAAAAAAAAAAAAAAGAAAGTCAAAGATTGGAAAAAAGATGTGTGGTGGAGATTTGTTGATATTTATAATTATTATTATTATTATTATTGTTATTATTGTTATTGTTATTGTTATTATTATTATTATTATTAATATATATATATATATATTTTGGGATAAGGATGAAGGAAAGAAGTAGAAACTTCTTTTTCCTTCTGCTCCTTCTTCGTCTTCTTCGTTCTTCTGGCCGAGAGAGAGAGAGAGAGAGAGAGAGAGAGAGAGAGAGAGAAAGATGTGATTTTCTTACCAAATTTCTTAAGGAATTCAAGAGATTTGATGATAGAGATGAAGATTTGATAAAGGATTCAAGTAAGTATTTATTTCTTTAAATTGATTTTCATTGTTTGAGTTGGGTTTGGTATGGTTGATGTGTGATGATGATGATATTGAAAGATTTAAGTATATATATGTGTTGATTTGGTAATTGGATGATGATAATATGATTATTTGTGAAGATGATGATGAATTGTTGAATAAGGGTTGAGTTTAATGAAATTTGGGGATTTGATAAATTGGTGTATGAATGATGTTTATAGTGATGATTGGTGTGTGTTTTGAGTGTTGTTGATGTTTTGGTAAGGTTGTTATGGTTATTGGGTGTGTTTGATGAAGATTGTTTGAAGTGATTAATGATAAAAAGATGGGTTTTGTTGGATGTTGTTGTGTATTGATCGGAATCTGGGTTTTTAGTCGGACACGCCCAGGGACACGGCCAGTTTGTTAGGCGTGTCGTTGGTTCTGTTTTCTGAAGTTGGTAGCACGAGCAGTGACACGCCCGTGTTATTGAGCGTGTCATAGCTACTGTGAGTTTGGAGAATTTACACGGCCATGAGCACGCTCATGTTGATTGGACGTGTTGATGTTTTTGAGATACAGAATGTATTACACGCCCAGTGACACGCCCGTGGTTATGAGCGTGTCAATGTTTCTGTGTTGTTAAGTTAGGGCACGATCAGGAACACGCCCGTGTTGATGAGCGTGTCATGTGTTGAGCTTGCCCTAATTGATTCTTATTTGTATTATCTCTTGTGTATCTCTAAGTAAGTGTTTATGATTACTTTTGGATTAGGTTTTAAGAGATGGAATTGCCCCTAATCCAAGTATTGAAAGATTTATGGAAGAAAAGTTATATGGGAGTGAGTTTCTTTAGAGGTAAGTATAAAATCCTATTTGATTGCATATAATTATATTGTTAAGATAAATACGAATATTGTATATGCAATGAAAAGATAAGAGATATGATAATACATCAATATATATGAGATGTGAAGGCATTCAATATATATATGTTATGAAATGTGAAAGATGTGAGGATATGATTTGTATGATGTGTATTCCAATTTATATGGTAATGCAATTGATTGTGCATACTTGAGTAATGCATGATTATATATATAAATATCAAAGATGAACTATGAAATGTGATATTGTGATACAATATGGAATATGAATGATATAATATTGTGATGAAATATGAAATGTGAATTGAGATATGATGATGTATAAAGCCATTGTGGTTGGCTATGATATTGAGAATGAGATAAATGAGACATGCTTTGCCTAAATGATGCCATTGTGGTTGGCTATGATGATGTAAATGATGATTGAGGCATGTTTGCCTAAATGATGATAAGAATGAGACTGAAATTGATAATGAGATAATGAATGAATTGTGTGGCTAATGTGTTATTCATTTTCAGAGTTTTGTTGTTGGTGGCATGCCTATTAAGTGTAACAATCTCTTGAAGTTAGGTTGGATTGAATCCTTGAAGCCTAATTGAGATGTTACCACCCTTGAAGCTAGGTTGGATTAGTTCTTGAAGCCAAGTTGGGTTGATGCTTAGCATGCTTTGCTCCCCTTGAAGCTTGGTTGAACTTAATCCTTGAAGCCTAGTTGGGTATATGATATTGATAAATGTGATAACAAAACCAAGGCATTAACTCTGAACTTTGAATGACATATTAGTGTTGGTTGGGCCCGAGTCTGTCTTTGTTGTTAATATGATATACAAATGTTGAAATAAATGAGTAATAAGACCTATGGTTGACTTTGTTGGCAATGTGACTTATGATTGATGAATTGTAAACAAAATCATGCTATGAAGTATGTTGTGTAATGTTTGTGTGTTGAGATGTTAACTGTGAATGTTAGTGATGTATTCTGGTTGGTGCATTGTGAATTAAACAATATTATGAAGTATAATGTGTAATGTGTAATGAAACTATGTTGAAAGATGTGATTATGAAATATAATATGACATATTATGTGTATATGAGGTGTAAGTGATAAGTATCATATTAATGAATATCCTACTAAATTATTGAAATATATTTGATAGTAATGCTATATATATGGATATGCATATAATGTATGAGAGGTATAGGAATATATGAAGAATGTATTGAAAAAGGGGAACACAGAGTAAGAAAATAATAAAACATGAGACTAAACATATGAGGTATGTTTCCTTTATATTGTATATTTTAATGGTTACTTGTACTGCTAAGCTTTCGAGCTTAGCGCGGTTATCTTAATCGCGCAGGTATATAGGTGATGAAGCTGGTGATAAGCTATTATGTCACAACGAGGACAAGTATAGTTCAAGACCAACTAGATGGTGGTGCATGCATGTAATTTCACTGTATTTTCATAAGAATGTATTCATTTGTATAAATGAATCTTTGGAAGAAACAATGTAACTTATACTTATGTATTACCATGATAAGAATAACCATTTTGTAAATACTTTCATATGATTTAAATGTATTATGGTTTTAGAAGTAAAGTAAAGAAATTTAATGGTAATGAAAAGTGACATTCTTATACTCAATATATATATTGTATGTGTACCTGGTATATGTATAGTATTTATATGGGTATCGGGGTGTTACATAAATCCTTGAAGCCTAGTTGGGATAATGATAATGATAAATGAGATAATTAAACCAAAACATTAACTCTGAAAGTTGAATGGCATATTAGTGTCTTTTGGGCCCATGCATGTCTTTGTTTTAATGTGAATCATGGAATGAGATGTATACAATACATAAGTAAATTATTGAATGTGAATATGGCTTGAGAAGCTCTGTTGAATGATGAGTTTATGAAAATATAATATGATGTGTAAAATGTTTATGGATGTGGAAATCGTGAGAATTATTTCATGAAGGTTTTGATAAGTCATTGAATTGTGATTTGTTGAAATGATGTATATGTGTATGTATATATAAATTATGAGATTGGTGGAAATATATAGAGAGTGCATTGAAAAGGGTAAATATGATAAGAAAATGGTAATACATGATGTTAATATATGAAGTATGATTTATTTGTAATGTATATTTTAAATTATTTCTTTGTACTATTAAGCTTTCTAGCTTAGCGCGGCTGTGTAAATCGCGCAGGTGATTAGGTGGTTGATCTTAAGTCAAGTCGTTATGCCACGAGTAAGATAAGAATATTTCGAGAGCAACTAGAAGGTGATGCATACATGTACACTTTTAATTATATTGCATTTTGATAAAAATGTATTTATATGTATAAATGAATTGTGGTAAAGATAAGATCATTATATATATATATAATATCATTAAAGGTAGAATGAATTTGTAAGTGTTCTTTAAATAAAATGTGTTACTGTTTGGAACTAAAGGAAAGGTTTTTAATCTGAAATGAAAAGTGACATCCTTATACTTTATATACTTACTGTATGTATACAAGGTATATGTATAGTACTTCTATAGAGAATCGGGGTGCTACATGACATGGATAGATGTGTGAGGTTGAGACATGAGATCCAAAATCTAATCGATAATGGGAAACTGCCCGAGCCCAATAAGCCAAACACCAAGGATAATCCCTTACCAAAGTTCAATAGGGTACCACCACCGGCAACCTTCATGATTGGAGGAAGTTTGCATAAGGATTTTGTCATGTCTTCTTTTCAAGATGTGGGTAGATAAGCAACAAAAGAAGACGGGGTATTTGGCAAAATTAAACAAGCTATGGTGGGTGAAGAAGTAACAATTTGTGTTGTCAATGGGTTTTGGGATTCAAGCAATAGTGATGATGATCTTGTATCCAAGAAGGAGGAGTGGACTTGGTTTGAGCTCGAAGAAGATGAAGTAATGAACACTAGATCCATTAAGCCTTATGCAAGGCCACCACCTAAGGAGGTAGAAACTAATAAGGGAAAGGAAGTTGAAGTAGGAAATAAAGAAGAGGAAGATGATGCTGTGCTCAAGCAATTGAAAAGAACCCAAGCAAGTGTTAGCATTTGGGACTTATTAGCTACTTCTAAAAAGCACCGAGAAACAATGGCCAAAACCTTGGCTAGCATGCCAATTTCTACCTCCACAACACCGGAGGAGCTGATCAACTTCATAAAAATTGGAGGGGTAATGAAATGTGAAGAGGTTCAAGAGAAGAGTAAAGTTAATATGGGAGCAGTTTCTTTTTCAGATGCGGATTTACCAGAGGTGGGGAGAGATCACATCCGCTCTCTCTTTATCAAAATAGAAGTCAAGGGAAAGAGGACTCCATGTGTAATGGTCGATGATGGGTCCACCATAAATGTCTGCCCACTTAAGATATTGCCAAAGCTAGCCATGTCAACAAGGGATCTAAACCCGACTGAAGTAACAATTCGGGCTTATGACAACACTAAGAGACACGCCGAAGGGACTTTCAAAGCTGCTATCAAGGTTGGTCCAATTGAATCTATTGTTGAGTTTGTTGTTTTAGACATACCAGCTACCTTTGCCTTACTCTTGGGGCGACCATGGTTTCATCCTCTTGGTGGAGTTGCTTCCACCCTTCATCAAAAGATCAAGTTCCCCAACGGAGATGAGACAGTGGTCATTGAAGATGAAGATAATGAGATTGTTAACACTCTAATGATTGAGAGGTCTCTCAATGGTTTCCAAGTAGCTGTAATTTCTAATGATGAAGTAGTGGACTCCAAAGTTTTGAATATGATGAAGAACATGAACCACCTTCCCGGAGCTGGTCTTGGAAAGGGTAAAACCGGTTTGACAAAGCTGCTAGATTTTAGAACTCAAACTTCCAAGAAGGGGTTGGGATATAATGAAGCCAACAATGTCCAGCCAAAGAAAAATGAGAAGATGGGCTTCCCACCACTTGAAGAAATCTTTGTCAAAACTCCAGATATGGGACCACTCCAAGGAAAGCCCGAGCCGATCATGTTCATGGGTAAGTTAATCCTAGGATTTGAAATTTTTGCAGATGTGGCCGAGCTAGTCGACCAAGTGAAGAAAGAGCTCACCCTACCAAGCAGCAAAGAATCCAATCCAAAAGAGATGAATGAAGCTGTCCTAAAAGCCGAGAAGACTCCAGAGGAGATTGCTGCCCTGGTTGAAGAAAAGTTTGAAGACATACTGCCTTTTGATTTTGAGAATAATGATCTTGATTTTGATTTTAATTTGTCTGCCTTGTATGAGGATGATGATGTTTTCTTTTCCAAATGAATGCAATAAAGTCTGATTTTGCTTACTTGTGTGATGTTTCTCCTGATGGTTGCATACATTCAAATAACAGTTACATGAGCATCTTTAATATTAATTCTGTTAACACACAATCATTAAATTTGAGAACAGCCAAAAATCCTAAAAACATTAGCATAGCATCCGACCTTACTCATAAGGAGAGAGAGAGATTTGAAAAAATATTCAAAAAATATAAAGAAGTATTTGCTTGGTCTTATGAGGATATGCCTGGAATAGATCGAGACATAGCCGAGCATCATATTCCTACTTACACTCACATGAAACCTGTCAAACAAAAGCTTAGGTGATTAAGACCTGAGTGGGGTGAATTGGTTAAAGAAGAGGGCACTAAGCAAATACAAGTGAAGTTCCTTGAAGTGATAGACTACCCAGATTGGCTAGCCAACATAGTACCTGTGCCAAAGAAAGATGGAAGAATAAGGGTCTGTGTGGACTATAGAGATTTAAACAAGGCTTCCCCTAAAGATGATTTTCCTTTACCTCATATAGATGTCCTCATTGATAGTGCAGCCTCTAGCGTGCTACACTCGTTTGTAGATGAATTTTCTGGATACAATCAGGTGTTAATGGCCTAAGAGGATAAAACCAAAACTGCTTTCATTACTACATGGGGTATATTTTGTTATAGGGTGATGCCATTCGGCTTAAAGAATGCTGGGCAACCTACCAAAGGATGGCCACCACACTATTTCATAACATGATGCACAAAGAAGTTGAAGTATATGTTGATGATATGATGGTGAAATCGGATACAAGGGAACAACACTTCCAAAACTTAGAATTATTCTTCGATAGAGCTTTGAAATATAAGCTAAGATTAAACCTGAAGAAGTGTGTGTTCGGTGTTACCTCAGGTAAATTATTAGGACATGTGATTGGTCCGAATGGCATTGAGATTGATCTTGACAAAGTTAAAGCAATCAGGGATATGCCAGCCCCAAAGACGGAGAGAGATGTTCGGGGATTTATTGGTAAATTATAATACATTAGCAAATTCATAGCGAAACTCACAATAATTTGTGAGCCTATCTTCAAATTGCATAAAAAGAATCAGCCGGTCATTTGGAATGAAGAGTGTCAAAAAGCCTTTGAGCGAATAAAAGAGTATTTATTGAATCCACCTGTTTTAAAGCCACTTAAAACTGGCAAACCTCTATTACTATACTTAGCGGTAAAAGAAGAGTCGATAGGAGCCATGCTAGCCCTAGCAGATGAGTCATGGATTGAGCGTGCAGTTTACTATTTGAGTAGAAAGCTCCTACCTTATGAAATTAAGTATAGTATCATTGAAAAGACCTGTATAGCCGTGGTTTGGTCTTCTAAGAAGTTGCGGCATTACTTTCAATCGTATAATGTGCAAGCAATTTCCAGGTTGGATCCAATGAAGAACTTAAGGGAGATACCCTGTTTGATTGGGAAATATGGTCGATGGTTGATAATATTAGAAGAATTTGAGATTGAGTATGTAACAGGGAAAATAATCAAAGGTAGAGCGGTGGTAGAATTCCTGGCCCAACAACCATTACCAGAAAGCGAAGAGGTAATCTTGGAATTTTCGGATGAACATTTAGAAGCAATTGAAGTACAAGGGTGGAAAATGTATTTTGATGGAGCAGTAAACAGGAAAGGAGCAGGTTTGGGAGTTATACTAGAATCGCCCGAAGGGGAACTTATCCCTTTAGCCAAAAAGTTTAAATTTAGGGCAACCAATAATATGGTGGAGTCTTGTATTTTTGGTTTAGAAACCCTAATGATTATGAAGGTGGATAAGGTGGAAGTTTGGTGATTCATTGCTAGTAGTATCCCAAGTAAATGGAGAATGGGAGTTGAAAGATGAAAAATTAAAACCATACCACCATTACTTGACCATGATGAAGAAGAACTTTAAGGAGTGTGGGTTTGTACACCTATTAAGAGAAGAAAATTAGATGGCTGATGCCCTAGCCATATTGGCTTCGGTATGGGAAATTGATACAGACCATGATGCGTGGTATGATACTATAAGGCAATTTTTGGAAGAAAGAGAATACCCGCCGGGGGCAACAAAGAAAGAGAGAAGAGCCATAAGGCAGTGGTCATTGCAATACATCACATTCCATGGGGAGTTATATGGAAGATGGCCTGATGGGGTGCATTTAAGATGTTTAAGGAAGCCTGAAGTGGAGCGTATCATGTCAGAAATACATGTGGGAAGTTGCGGTTGACACATTTGTGGTTTGGCCCTAGTTAAGAAGATTATTCGATGGGGTTATTACTGGTTAACCACGGAGAAGGATTGTATTGAGTTTGTAAAGAAGTGCCAACAGTGTCAGATGTATGGTAACTTGAATCACATGCCTCCTGAAGAATTGCATTCTATGTCTTCGCCCTGGCCCTTTGCCAACTGGGGTATCAACATTATAGGAGAGATACATCTGACAGCCTCAAACGATCACCGTTTCATTGTGGTAGTAGTAGATTATTTTTCAAAATGGGTCAAAGCTGAATCCTTCAATAAACTGGGTGCAAGCCAAATGGCTAGATTAATTGAAAAGAACCTCATCTGCAGGTATGGGGTCCCGCACAGTGTGATATCAGACAATAGGGTACAGTTTCAAGGAGCAGTTAAGGAGTTATTCTCAAAGTACCGAATCCAGCATCATAAATCCTCTCCTTATAGACCAAAGGCTAATGGTGTAGTAGAAGCAACAAATAAGACAATTAAGCAAATTATATCCAATATGACCAAGACTTACAGGGATTGGTCAGAGATGCTTCCCTTTGCTTTATGGGGATATAGGACAAGTGTACGAACACCTACTGGAATGACACCATTCTCTTTGGTTTACAGGATGGAAGCAGTGTTGCCAATTGAAATAGAAATCAAGTCATTGAGAGTAGTCTTGGAAGCTGAACTGCCTAAAATGAAATGGGTAGCGAGCAGATACACACAGTTAGCTTTACTAGAAGAGAGAAGGTTAAAGGCACTGTATCATTACCAACTGTATCAAAAGAAGATAGCTCGGGCCTACAATAGAAGGGTTAAAATCAGAAAACTCAGAGTCAGGGATTTGGTGTTGAAGCAATGTAAGCTTAATGTATCTGATCCAAGAGGAAAGTTCAGGCCTAGCTGGGAAGGGCCATATCTGAGTTTAGTGATGAACAAAGGTGCGGTGAAGTTATCAAACATGGACGGGAATGAGTTTAGTGAGCCAGTAAACATTGACAGGTTGAAGAAGTTGTATGTATGATATAAAAAAAGGAGAGAAAAAAGAGCTCGCTAGGTTGAAAACCCAAAAAGGGAGGCCTAGGCAAACGTTAGAGCAGTCCACTAGTTCCAAAAACCCGAAAGGGCAGGCTAGGCAACAATTAGGGCTAAATTAGAGAAAATCATCAATTAGAATACCCGAAAGGGCTAGTTGGCAATAGGAGTGATCTTGTGTATGCTGGCTTTATGTTTGGTTGTTCCCTAATTTAATAAAACAGAATCAATGTTAAAATTATCATATGTGCACTGTTAAGATAGGCATGTCTAAATCGGTAGTAAAGTCAGAATTGTGAGGCTCAGCTCCGTACTGATGGCCAAGTCAGCGAGGATCATAGCATGTACCTTGAAATAGAGCAGCAAGGGTAACATACATCAAGTATGTCGGCATGGTGATTCGAGTAATCTTCCACCAAGGTACCAACCAACAAATATTGACTTCAGCGCGTGAGTGGATCCAGTCAACCTAGTCAGCATATGAAGAAGCAGGATGGCATAGTTTCCTAGTAGAATGATGACATGGCAGATATCTAGCAAAATCCATGGATGGAGTATCAAGCAAACAATGATGCTCCTAAAGCCAAATTTGTGAAGAAAGAATAAAAAAAGAATTAAAAAAAAAGTCCGGTAAGTTGAAAATTCGCAAGGGCAGCTTAGACAAAAATTAGGACAGCTCGCTAGTTTTGAAAACCCACATGGGTGGACTAGGCAAAATTTAGAGCAATAAAAAAATATAAAAAAATAAAAAAAAGATTTTGCTAAGTTGAAAACCCATAAGGGCAGCTTAGGCAAAAATTAGGACAGCTCGCTAGTTCCAAAAACTCACATGGGCAGACTAGGCAAAAATTAGAGCAATAAAGAAAAGAAAAAGAAAACCTAAATTGAAAACTTGAAAGGGCAGTTTAGGTAATTACCTGAAGCAGCAACGGACTACCAGTCAGTCTCTTTGTCAATCCTAATTTAAGTCGATCTAATCCAGCTAAGGTCTCGGCTAAGATCATAGGTACCGGTGACAAGCCTCCTTCCATTTGATCCATAATATCCAATACTCATGGATCAATATCACCATCAGAAGAAATAAGCAAGAATTGGCCAAGCAAGCAAAGATAAAGCATACGTCCCCATGCCTTAGTAGGAGCCAAATGAGAGAGACAAAAATCAATCAAGGGAGCAAGTAGAATTTTTTCACCTCTCATCAACTGAAGAACTTTGGGTTTTGGAATTTGAAATAACATCTGCATCTTCTATTGAGTTTTGGAAATCAATGTGGGTAACACCATTTGTTGATTATTTGGATATCCAAGGATGGCCTCAAATTCTTCAATCAAGGGACATATTTCAAAGCCATTAATTGTAAATGCCCTAGAATCCATATTCCAAAAGGAAGACATGGCATGTAAGAAAGAGTGGTCCAATTTAACATTTTGAAAACAATTTAAAATATCAAGTTTTGACTACAAAATTTGCTTCCAGTGAATGGCATCCATATTCAGAATGATGTTCGGTCATGGTGGATGAATGAAGACAAATTAAAATTGTTAAAGGAGTCTTTATGTTGAAATGGAAAATATTTTGGCTTATGTATTAAATTAGGCGTAAAAGGTGATTTATATAGAAGAAACAAGCCTTTCCAAAATTGATAAGGAAAAGGTGATGGGGTGAGACCATATGGCATAAGGAAAGGAATTAGCAACAAATTTCCTTTATCGCATTGAATTTGGTTTAGCAAAGTGATGTGGCTGTGAATTATGAAATTGTGATGTACTGTGATAAAAAAAATATGAAAAAGAAAGTTTAGCAATTATGATGGAGTACTATGAAAAGTGAAAAAAAGGTTACAGTAAAGATGGAAATTGTATCTTTTATTATTCTACAATATTTATACAATTGATACAATATTTATACATTACTAAGAGGGTGGTGGTAGGCCATCAAATAAAGCCCTGAAAAAGTCGTCGCTTGTTGGAGGAGGGGGCAAATTACTCATCCCGGGATCACCTGAAGCAGGAGCACCAAAATCTCTATTACCTTGAAGTTTCGATCTGTCATGGTCCTCATCAGAAGCAGACGAAACGATCTCATGGACATCAGTCTGGGGGCCTCTTGATGAAGAAGCGCTAGGATCCCTCATCCCCTGAAATCGGAAGTCTCAAAATTTTGTTCGGATTGATGATACAAATTTTCAAAATGAGAAGCCTGCTGACAACTTACAGCCAACTCTTCTTGAAGTTTCCTATTTTATTCTTAAAGCATCCATTGTGAGCCAAGAAGGAAAAAGGTAAGAGCATATATAATCATGCATACATATAGCATGAATTACCATGAAATAAGGAACTTACCAGGTAATTCATATCAATGCCCTGCGGATGAGATGGCATATCTGGCAGACTAGAATAAGCAAATGAAGGAGCAGTAAAAGAAGGTCCAGCCTCATGATCAAATGAGCCAACAGCCTGCAACAATCATTAAAGAATCAAAATAAGATAAGAAAGAAGCAGTGGTAAAGGAAGAATGGTAAAAGTTTTACCTGAGAAGTACTAGCCCCGAGATGTGGAACAAACAATACAGAAAAAGAAAGTACAGCCTGCATCTCCGTGATGTTCCTCTTCATCTCTACCCTCATTTTATTTGGGAATCTCTCTCACACCAATAGCAGATACATCAAAGTTCAAGAGCCTTCTTTGAATAAAATGGACATAAGATGCACTCGGCGGATAGAGAAATCCTTCAATACCATAACCATACCGAGCCGGCCACCATGCATCCTCCGGCATCGACATAATATTTAAAGTGTATTCCAGGCAAGGCATCAGAATCCTCCGCTGCTTTGGACCGAGAAACTACTCATAAACTCTCTCTCTGAGAAACCAGCCACTAGAAACTGGGCCGGCGATGACTCGGCAAGAATGCTGGAAAGATAACGCAGCCCTCATGAAAGGAGACCAGTTTGTCCGCTCTTCTGGGTTCCACCACACCAAATTCACCTGCAAAATAACATAAGGTAAGTAAACTTTCACATAAAATTTAACGTATACTAATGTTATTTTACCTTGTCCTAGGTTAAGCGACTCAACACAAAGCGGTGAGTACGCATATGGTGAGAGTCGCGAACGTCCACATGATCTGACAACTAAAAATTTAATCTCGGATACCCGATTCTCTCTCGAGAAATACCAGGTACCCTCACGAGGTTGTGTTCATATGCCCATGCCTATAATAACAATAAAGATCAAATTCATGCAAGAAAAGAGCAGAATTGACATTGGTAGAAGAAGAATTTCTCAACAACTGCCATTAAGCCGACAAAAGACTTCTTATTTCGGCAAAGTTTATCAAGACCATGGTAAAGACAGGCGAGACCAGCTTCACCCCAGCTAGAAGATGGTACCATTCTGAAATAAGAAAGAGCCTTCAACACTGACAAGTGGATGGAAGATTCACTGCTACCTAAGATGGTCGACCCAAGAAAATATAACAAAAATCCTCGAGAATATTGTTGGGCCGTGTCTCTGTGAATCTGTCCTTCATAATTCATCCAATAACTACGAATCGGTTCAATTTTTATCTTAAAAGGTCCTTTATATGATGGTTCCATACTAATTAATTTCTGAATTTCTTCAAATGTTAAAATATCATTGGTCAGAGGAACTGGAATACCATCATATCGAAGGCCGGTCATAGCAGTAAAATCAACCGGACCAATTGTCATCTCTCCAATGGGCAAGTGAAAAGTGTGGGTTGTGTCCAACCATCATCTGCAAGTGCCTGGACTACTCTCTGGTCTATTTGATACTCTTCGGATGGCAATTGTAAGATGAAGTGCTCAAAGCCGCAATCTCAGATAATCTGCCTTACCTGAGAAGGCACTACATCATACCACTGTCGGGCTTTGTAGATACACCCTCCGGCTAGAACAACGCAATGATCATGCTAACACAGAGCCAGGTAAGTTAATACCAGGTAAGTACATATTATCCTATATGCTTAAATTAATATATTTTTCCTAAATTTTCTAAAAAAAGATAATAATATGAAAATACAAAATAAAAAAATAATAATAAAGGCAAACACAATAATAATAAAAGAGCATAATATAAAAACATAAATCAAAAATAAAAAATAATAATAAAATAATAAAAAATATATATAAAAAAACAAAAACAACAACAACAAAACAGAAAGACAAAAAAAATCAAAAAGAAAAATAATTACCGCGCTCTTTTGGTTGGAACTTCGATGAAGCGGCATCCCGGCTAGTAGATCTATATTTCCATCTTCATGATGCTGAATAAACTCTAATAACTCAGTATTAGAATGAGTTCTTGACCTTGAAGCATGCATTTCTTTTTGAAAACTATGTGCTAAATTTGAAAGAATTTGAGAGAATTATGAGAATTATGGATTTAGTTATGAATAAAATGAAGGATTTCGTTGGTTTATATAGAGAAACGACAAGGAAAAAAATAAAATTCAAAAGTAAGTTTTACTGTTCATAAATAGTAAACTTTACTATTGATGAATAGTAAGTTTCATTATTCATAAATAGTAAATTACTATTTCTAATAGTAAATTCTATTTACTACTATTTATAAATAGTAATTTACTATTTATGAATAGTAAATAATGCATGAACAGTGACTACACAGTAAATAAACAGTAAATTCATTTATTCACTTTAATCATTCAAATGCTTGCGTGTGTATAAATATTTTTACACGCAGGGGGCAAGAAGAAAATATATGCATAAAAATTAGCCAAACTTTTTGAAATAAAAAATTTTTAGCTCGGGTCCAGAATCAAAATTTTTTTTAGGTCCAAAACCTAGAATCTTTTTTAAGTCTAGAACTTAGCTCGGGTCCAGAACCCAAATTTTCCTTAGGTCCAGAACCTAGAATCTCTTTTAAGTCAAGAACTTAACACGGGTCTAGAACTCAAATTACCCATAGGTCTAGAACCTAGAATCTCTTTTAAGTCCAGAACTTAGCTCGGGTCCAGAACCCAAATTTTCCTTAGGTCCAGAACCTAGAATCTTTTTTAAGTCCAAAACTTAGCTTGGGTCTAGAACCTAAATTTTCCTTAGGTCCAGAACCTATAATCTCTTTTAATTCTAGAACTTAACTCGGGTCCAGAACCAAAATTACCTATAGGTCCAGAACCTAGAATCTCTTTTTAAGTCCAGAACTTAGCTCGGGTACAGAACCCAAATTTTCCTTAGATCAAGAACCTAGAATTTTTTTTAAGTCCAGAACTTAGCTCGGGTCCAGAACCCAAATTTTACTTAGGTCCATAACCTAGAATCTCTTTTAAGTCCAGAACTTAACTCGGGTCTAGAACCCAAATTACCCATAGGTCCAAAACCTAGAATCTTTTTTAAGTCCAGAATTTAGCTCGGGTCCAGAACCCAAATTTTCCTTAGGTCCATAACCTAGAATCTCTTTTAAGTCCAGAGCTTAGCTCGGATCCAGAATCCAAATTATCCTTAGGTCCAGAACCTAGAATCCTTTCTAAGTCCAGAACTTAGCTCGGGTCCAGAACCCAAATTTTCCTTAGGTCCAGAACCTAAAATTACGCTTAGGTCTAGAACCTAAAATTATCCTTGAGTCCAAAACTTGAACTGGGTCCAGAGCCTAAAACCTCAACCATCTAAAAAATTAAGTCTTATTGCTTTTCACTCTCTTTCACTAAAGTCTCAGATCATTCAAGCAGGGGAAAACTATAGACCCTTAATTTTTTATCCAGTCTGGTCCAATATATTTTAATTAGTCCAAAATCATTTTTGTGTTGTCCAATATATTTTAAATAGTCCGAAACAATTTTTGTTATCTTAAGTAAATAATATTTGCTTTAGTATTTAATTTTTATAATTAATAAAAAATAATAATAATAAACCAAAAAATAAAAATAAAAATAAAAATCGGCGAAGAAAAAATCATCGCCGAAAATCAGCGTGGGACGAAATGGCCAAAGCCATTTCGCTCGCACGAAAATCTCGCCCGCAGGCTAATTTTTGCCAACAACCCGCAACCAGCTGTGGCAGCTTTTTCACCAGTGCAATTTTTTCGCTGTAGTTTTTTTTCGCTAGCAAATTTTTTCTACGAAATTTTTCGAAACCAAATACAATTAGGTTTCGGTTTCCTTTTCTTAATTAATGTTAGATTCCGTGAATAACTAAAATTAATCATAAAAATCTTCTATAAATAAAGAAAAAAACAACACAAAAAGGGTATCGAATTTTAGAGGAGATTTTTTAGACCAAAATTGAGGAGGAAAACTTTGAATCAATCGGACTTTTTGAGAGAGCAAACAAGCAATTCAATCCATCAAAGGCAGCAAAGCTTGTCTTTGTTCATGTTCATCCAAGAAGAAATTTTTGGTGGAACCAACAAACGAAAGGTATGAATTTCTTTATCTGTTTCATTAATTTACAGTAGCTTCATCACTCAAGGTCACAAATTGTTTCTGTTTCTTCAAAATAAAAAAAAACCCTAGAACCTTAATTTACCATTTCTAAAGCTTAAAAACCTTAATTCCTCTCTTTGTTTTTCAAAAATATTAAAATAGTTATTTTGTTTTTTCAAAATCTTAAAACCCTAATCTGCCTTCCAATTTTCCAAAACCCTAAATTGAATCTGTTTCTTTCCAAAAACCCTAAAAAATATCTTTTCTGTTTCTTTAAACTTTAAATCATTTTGTTTGTTTTCATAAGTTTCATAAAATTATCAATTGATTTTCAAATCCTAAAACCTAATGCATTCTCTGAAACCCTAATTCTAAAATTCAAAACCCCTAATTCAACTTCAAAACCCAAAACAGTAAACCCTAAACTAGCTAACCTAAACCCTAATTTTTCTAAACACTAATTTTTTAAAACCTTAAAACCATACTAAATGATATAATTCTACACAGTAAGCTTAAAAACCATAATTCAGTAACCGTAAATCATAAATCTAAATATTTTAAAGTGTTCAAACCCTAATTTCATGATTTCACTTCTCAAACACTAGTTTGGTTAATCAAAGAACTTTATCAACCTCTTAAATTCTAAAACTTGGCTCCATCTCAATTCTTTTAAAATTTACAGTAGCTTAAACACATGAATTCCTAAAACCCTAAACACATTAAATAAAGAAACTTAAATAGAAACAGTAGCCCTAATTTGAATCTTTACATGCTTTATTTAATTTTATCTTTGATTATGTAGTCTATTATATGCTTTAATTTACTTTCAATGTTTTGTTGATTTATTTAAGTTCGATGCTTGATTTATTTAGTTTATCATGGATGAATGTTTATTTTATATTTTGATTAATACCTTTGATGAATGATTTATTTATGATGAATGGTTATTTACTTTTATCGATTTACTTAGATTTCCAAATGTTGTAATAGGTATGTTTCCACTTGGTGGGTACCTCATTAGTTAAATATCATGTAATTTAAATTGCTTTT
This sequence comes from Garcia nutans, assembly GCA_947685225.1. NCBI lineage: Eukaryota > Viridiplantae > Streptophyta > Magnoliopsida > Malpighiales > Euphorbiaceae > Garcia > Garcia nutans. The sequence goes on along the minus strand of CANTUV010000037.1, from coordinate 7,612,957 downwards.
CTATTTTAGAAACAATGTAAAGGACATGTTTCTACCTTTCGGTGGGTGTCCTATTTAGGCATGGATTATGTAAGGGCATGTTTCCATCTTTGGATGGGTATCCATTTATTTGTTTTGCTTGGTCATTGTTATGATTTTCAATATATTGATTCTTTATTTTAATTATTGTGTGTAATATGGATAATGCTATTATATTTAAGAATTTTATAATATTAAGACCTATAAAGGAGGCCGGTTCCAATGAACTGGGCGTTGTGGGGGTGCTGGGCCATTTCTCACCTTCCCCACAAGTACCCAACTTTCTGAACACATTAGGGGGTTGGGGATTCCTTAGGAATCGAGTCATCCACCCCTTTATTTTTCTCAGCTCATCCGGGTAGCGATTACATTTTCTCCAAACTTAGGTCAGTGTTCTCGAAGGCCCCGAGCCTAAACAGTGTCGAAGTCGCAAGAACCATTCCACCGGGAGTGGGGGCAAAAATCCCCGCTCAAAGGCCCAGCACCCCCACAATGTCGGTTCATTGGAACCAGCCTCCTTTACAGGTCTTAATATTATAAAATTCTTAAATATGACAATATTATCCATATTACATGCAACAATTGAAATAAAGCATCATTACATTAAAAATCGAAGCAATCTCCAAACAAAGCAAATAAATGGACACCCATTCGAGGATGGAAACATGTCCTTACATCACCCATGTCTAAAATAATAGGACACCCACCAAAAGGTAAAAACATGTCCTTTACATTGGTCCAAAATATAAAAGCAATTTAAATTACATGATACTTAATTAATGAGGTACCCACAAAGTGGAAACGTACTCTTACAACATTTAGAAATCAAAATAAATCGAAAAAAGTAAATAACCATTCATCATAAATAAATCATTCATCAAAGATATTAAACATTAATCAAAATATATAATAAAAATTCATCCATGATAAATTAAATAAATCAAGCATTGAAAATAAATCAAAGCATATAATAAACTACATAATCAAATAAAGTAAGTAAAGATACAAATTGAGGTTTACTGTTTCTATTTAAAGTTCTTTAATTAATATTTAGGGCTTTAGAATTTTAAGATATTACTATTTTTATTTGTTTAGGCTGCTGTAGATTTTAAGAGAATTGAAAGGGATTAGGCTTTTTATAGATTTATGAAATTATTAAGGTTCTTTGATTGATCAAATTAGGGTTTGAGGGGTAAAATTATGAAATTAGGGTTTGGACACTTTAAAACATTTAGCTTTGTAATTCTTAGCTACTGGATTATTATTTTGGATTTACTATATTGGGTTTGAATGTTTAGGTTTATAAGGTTTTAAGGATTAGGATTTAGGAAAACTAGGGTTTACGGTTTTGGGGGAATTAGGGTTTAGGAAAACTTAGGGTTTAGATTTACTGGTTTGGGGGTTTACTGTTTTGGTTTTGGAGTTGAAGAAAATAGTTTAGTTTTATAAAGTAGTTATGATTTTTTAGAAACTGTAAAGTAAGTTAGGGTTTGGAGATTTAACAAAATATTTGGGAATTTTTGAAAAAAGTTCGAGGAAAATAGTTTAGGGTTTTTAAAGTTTTTGGAAATAGACAAAACAATTTAAGGTTTTTGGAAACAAAAGAAACAAATTAGGGCTTTTAAGATATTTGGAAACAGAAGAAATCATTTAAAGTTTTTGGAAACAAAAGAAACAAATTGGGGTTTTTAAAGTATTTGAAAACAGAAGAAATCATTTAAGGTTTTTGAAACAAAGATCAATGTTACTACATATTTATAGATCAAGGTTTTGTGTGTATATTCATATGAATCAAAGAAACAAAGCTACTGTGAGGGAAAAAAAAGAAATTAGAGATTCAAACCTCCGTTTGTTGGTTCCACCAAAAATTTCTTCTTGGATGAACAAGGACAAAGGCAAGGTTGCTGCCTTTGATAAATCATTGATGGTTTTGCTTGTTCTTCTCAAATCTAAAGTCCTAAGTTCAAAGATTTATTCCTCAGTTTTTCTCCCTCGATCCATCAAAAAGCCTTCAAAAGTCTGATCAATTCTTAAAGTTTGATCCTCGTCCCCTTTCTGTGTGTTTTTTTAGTGTTATTTATAGGAAATTTAGAAGATTCATTCCAATTGTTTAAGGAAACTACATTTAATAAGGAAAAGAAAACCGAAACCAAATAGAATTTGGTTTCGAAAAAAATTCAGTTGGAAAAATCTCGCTGGCAAAATTTTCTACGGGTTGCAAGGGATTGCAAGAGAAATTGGTGCTGGTGGGGTGCCAGGCCATTTCACCCGCGGGAAGCTCCTGCGGGCGAAATGGCCCAAGGCCATTTCATCCAATTACTTTCGGCGATGAATTTTTTCATCGCTGATTTTTTCGTCGTCGATTTTTATTTTTATTTTTATTTATTTAGTATTATTTTTTATTACTATAATTATAAAAACTAAATACTAAAACAAATATTATTTAAATAAGATAACAAAAAATTATTTTGGACTAAATAAAATATATTGGACCGGACTGGGTCAAAAATTAAGGATCTACAGTTTGCCCCCTGCTTGAATGATCTGAGACTTTAGTAAAAGAGAGTGAAAAACAATCAAACTTAATTTTTCTGAGATAGTTGAGGTTTTGGGTTCTGGACCCGGTTTGAGTTCTGGACTCAAAGAATAATTTTAGGTTGTGGACCTAAGGGTAATTTTGAGTTCTGGGCCCGAACTAAGAGATTTTAGGTTCTAAAACTAAGGATAATTTGGGTTCTAGACCCGAGCTAAGTTCTGGACTTAAAAGAGATTTTAGGTTCTGGACCTAATGGTAATTTGGGTTCTGGACCCGAGCTAACTTAAAAGAGATTTTAGGTTCTGGATCTAAGAATAATTTGGGTTCTGGACCTGAGCTAAGTTCGACTGACCTTTTATCAGTTGAGAAGTCTGATTGCTCCGGCTGTTCTATGCACTGTGGTTCTTCACCCTCAAAATGGATCTTCATCGTTGGACCTTGGATCTTCATCCTTAGCATCGGATCTTCAACTTTGAAAATGGATCTTCATCCTTGGAGATCGGATCTTTGCCCTTGTAAAATGGATCTTCATCCTTGGACATCGGCTCTTCACCCATGTAAATGGATCTTCATCCTTGAAAATGGATCTTCATCCTTTGAGATCGGGTCTTCACCCTTGAAAATGGATCTTCATCCTTGGAGATCGTGTCTTCACTCTTGAAAATGGATCTTTATCCTTGAAAATTGGGCATTCACCCTTGAAAATGGATCTTCATCCTTTAAGCTGGATCTTCATCCTTTGAGATTGGGTCTTCATCCTTGTAAATGGATCTTCACCCTTGAAAATGGATTTTCATCCTTTGAGATTGGGTCTTCACCCTTGAAAATGGATCTTCATCCTTTGGACGTTGGGTCTTTACCCTTGAAATTGGATCTTCATCCTTTAAACTGGATCTTCATCCTTGGCATCGAGTCTTCACCCTTGAAAATGGATCTTCATCCTTTGGACGTCGGGTCTTTACTCTTGAAATTGGATCTTCATCCTTTAAACTGGATTTTCATCCTTGGCATCGGGTCTTCACCCTTGAAAATGGATCTTCATCCTTTGGAAATTGGGTCTTCACTCTTGAAAATGGATCCTTATCCTTGAAAATTAGGCCTTCACCCTTGAAAGTGGATCTTCATCCTTGGAATCAGGTCTTCACATTTGAAAATGGTTCTTCATCCTTGGAAATCGGGTCTTCACCCTTGAAAGTGGATCTTCATCCTTTAAACTGGATCTTCATCCTTGGAATCAGGTCTTCACATTTGAAAATGGATCTTCATCCTTGGAAATCGGGTCTTCACCCTTGAAAGTGGATCTTCATCCTTTAAACTGGATCTTCATCCTTGGAATCAGGTCTTCACCTTTGAAAATGGATCTTCATCCTTGAAAATCGGGTCTTCTCTCTTGAAAGTGGATCTTCATCCATTGGAGGCTAGGTCTTTACCCTTGAAACATGGATCTTTATCCATTGAAAATCGGGTCTTTACCCTTGAAACATGGATCTTTATCCATTGAAGGTTGGGTCTTTACCCTGTCTTTAGCTCTTTTAGCTGAACTAATCTTTTTATCTTTTGCAACTTCATTCTTTTGAGAGTTCTAATGTTCCATTCCTTTGTTCTTCCTTTTTGCAAAAATTCAGCTATTTTTAGTTGGACCTTATATCTTCTCCTTGCCCCCTACATGGTGAAATGTTTGCAAGTGAGTCCCAAAATATTTTGTTCATGTATAAACACAAAATTTGAAAAGGAGAAACTTTGCCCCCTGTGTAGGCTCAAACCCATGATTTTTCTATGCGGGCTCTGATTGATGTTTTTGTTGTCTAGTTCTTCGCACAAGCACGCATTTCTTCTCTTTGCAAAATTACTGAACTTTTTCAAGCAATGGGCCTTCTATGCCCCCCTGATTTGATATCTTCTTTTGATTGTTTACTTCGCAGGGTGTTTGCTGTTTACTTTAACAAGGAATAGATAATACAAGACAAGAAAGTGTGATGTGATATGCTCATGTATGCATGATATGCATGAATAATACTTATAGTTGTTCCATTGTCTCACAGACCGAGGTGATCAGCAGAAGTATTCTCATTGACTCTTTCCAGATGCCCATTTAGGTCTTGCACTGGAATGGCAGAAGGCTTCACTTTTATGGCTTTTATCTTCAAGATGTTGAAAACATGAATAATGGAGGCCCCAAACAGCAGAGATACATCCATTTCAAACTATGTTTTGGCATGTCAGCTGGTAGCTTCTTCATGACCTTGCCAATAATCATTTCCTTTGCCCACTGTGTCCTTCGAGTTTTGAAGATGCAACAAACTTCTCTTAACTTGAAGGCTTCGTGTGACAAAAAACATTTTTTATTTTTTGAATTTAGATTTTGAAATCAAATGTTGGCTTTACCAAATCAATGTCAATGTACCTCAGGACTTGATTTTTCCAAATTAACATATCTATAACATGACAACCCTAGTTACCGTACTAAATTTGAGAATAATTTCTATTTAAGCAAGAATTATTGCACTACAGATAGGCACATACACATTACTTGGCCAAAGGTCTCATTGAGTTTGAATATTGTCCATCTCATATGCATGCTTATCCAAACTATCTCCACTAATAGACTCTACCTACAAAGAGACGTCAATAGGTCTTTGATAGGCTTAAAATGGGGTCTATAAGGGACATGGGTTAAATGAAGGCCATTTGTAAGTTGGAGCCGATGTGACACAATGGACAAACCTTTACACTACAAATTTCTTATTTGAACTTTAGGTAGCTGGAAGCAATCTTGCTAGACTCTAAATTCCTTCTATCTTCTTAGCATTAATCTGGATCTTGATTAGGACAGTTTTTGCCCTTGCAAAAAGTTTGGAACCCAAATTCACTTCGTTTCTTCTTCTCCCTTTTCTTTCCTTTTATTTTTCTTACTTTTCCCTTTCCTTGAGCATTTTATCATTTTGTTCTTCTTCCTTGTAGGACTGTCAAGTACAAAACTTTCAAGAATTGGATGCTCTTCCTCCTTTTTTCTCCAATTTTGATTGAATCTTTGGTTGGGTTGGACCAATTCAAGTCAAACTGTCCTTATAAACCAAATGGAAGCCTTTTGCTGCTTTAGGTAAAAGACAACTCAGTTGGCTTTCTGAACCTCATTTTTAGGTTTTATCTCTTTTTTTTTGTTTTTTCTTTTTCTTTCTTTCTTTTTGTTTTTCTTCTTTCTTTCTTTTTTTTTGTTTTTTTTTTGGGTTCTAGCTCTAATAGAGTTGTCTTGTTTGTACCAACTTATATTTCTAATACTAGATGAGTTGAGTGGTATTAATCTGCTCTAGTCTTGACTTGATTTGTGATATTTGGTCTAATTCAGTTGAACTTCAACTACCTTTATGGTCTTGAGAACTTCAACTGTCTTCATGGTATTGACTATTCATTTCTTTCTTTGATCTTCTTGACTCTTCATCTTAGTGATCATAAGACTTGTCAAAAGTATCACAGCAGCTCAGGGTAGGTTATTGGGGTTTCTAAGCCAATGAAAAGAAAGCTAAAATTTTATGAAGGCTCAAAGGGACAACTAGGGATTGATATTTAATAGGGTGGATAATAGTTGGTGGCTAACCAAACAATGCCTAGATAATTTCTCTCTTAAATAAGTAGAGTTCAATTTCGCCTCAAAATTTTATAGAAGCATGTTCTAAGATTGACTAGGACCTAGACAAAGGTCATTATGCAGGAGCCCTCTCTAAGTAAGCATACACAACTCAATGCTATAGAGCAATTCCCTTATCTAGTAAAGTCATTCGAATCATGATGCCTAGATATGCTAATTCATAAACATCAAGCTAGATTCCTCATTGGTTGAGCACCAAAAAGAATAACAAAAATTTTGAGCAAAGTAATTTATTTCAAGCAACTTTAAATTTGAAAAACACAATAGTTCCAAAATATTAAAGAAAGTAAAATTGAAAAGCAACATTCAAGCTAAGGAAAGTTTGTTGAGTTTAAGCTTCTTTTCCTTTCACATCTTCAATATTTCCATCTTGAAACGATGATAAAACAAAATCTTCTTCCAATCCTTTTCCTACCATGAAGGTTGCTGGTGGAGGTACTCTTCCAAAGTTAGGCAAAGGGTTATTCTTGATATTGGGCTTATCCAGCTCGGGTAGCTTACCATTATCAATTAAATTCTGGATCTCATGCCTCAACTTCATACAATTGTCTATTTCATGTCCAGGTCCTTGATGGAATTGGCAAAATGCATTAGTATCAAAGTTAGGTGGAAGATGATTAGGCAAAGGATGAGGAGTCAAGGGTTGTAACAATCCCTTCTTTTGTAGCTTTTTGAGAACCCAAGACAGCGGCTTTCCTAATTCTGAAAATTGCCTCATTCCTCCTTGACTAGTGGTATTAACATTTACTTCCTTTTGTGTACTTTAATTGCTAGGATGATAATTCCCTTTCTCATTCCTTCTTGCCGAAAAGCGGTTCTTCTCCCTTTCCCACTCTTCAATTTGTAGAGTAGCTTGGAGGAGATCTTTGAAATCACGGATGAGTGTATCAGACATCTTTTCATGAAGACTAGGCAACACCCCTCTCACAATCATCCTTATTTGATCAGATTCATCGGGCCTCTTCTTGAGCAAAGCAGCCTTGTTTCTCCATCTTTTCAAATAGTCCACAAAATTTTCATTTGGTCGTTGCCTAACGGCTTCAACTTCCATTAAGGTAACTTCCATTTCAACATTATACCCATATTACTGAATGAAAGCCTTGTATAATAGATCCCAACTCTTTTGTGTTCCTTCTTCTAAGGTATTGAACCAATTTTGGATAACAAGATCCAATAAGAGTATGAAGTACCTTAGAGTTTGAGCTTTAGTAGCTCGGGCAGACTACATGGCAGTGATAAATTGCTTCACTTGGAGATGAGGATCTTCGGTTCCATCAAAATTTGCAAAAGATGGCATCTTAAACTTATACGAAACTTCTTCATCTAGCTCAAATAATTTGTCAACTTCAGACATTTCTTCGGTCTTTAGTTTCTTCTCAATTTTCTTTTCTATGTCCGCAATCATCTTTTCAACATCAGAAGTTTCAGTTTTCTCCATAGCTGACCTTTCAACAATCTTTGATTCTTTCTTCTTGTCTTGAGGATCTTGGTAGTATTGAGCCCAATCATCATCATCATCAATGATCACCTTTTCATCATCAAAAACCACTTCACCAACTTTTGTCTTCCCTTTGTCCTTTGGCTTCTTAGAGCTAGCAGATGCTTCGGCATGATTTTCTAAAATTGCAGTTGTTGCGCTCGAATTAACTCTACCACAAAGCATCACTCGCAAGTATACGAGATAGTTGTAGCAAAGGTGATCGCCCCAAGGTCATCTCTCAAGGAAGCTAAAGTAGCTAATTGATTATCAGATTATAAATATCAAGCAATGAATAAATTTAAATTGCTAACAATTAATAAAGACAGATTGATCAAAGTTTAAAACAATAAAAGTAAATTGAGCTGATGTTTTGATTCACTTAATAGAAGGGTCTAGGGTTTGCACTTCTCTGCTACTTATATGTATGAACGGTTATTCCTCTTAACCAATTTAATTTCAAAGATTAAATCTCAAGGAACTTAATTAATTTAATAAAGGAAATAAGCTCTTGCATTCAAACCTCTCTCAAATAATCTTGTTCCAATTGACATAATCTTTTCCTAGGTTATATCTCTAATTCACCTAAGTCCTTAATTGAATTGTTCCAGCATTAGACTTCATCTCTCAATCCATCATCTAATACCTAAAACACATAATTTGTGGCCAATCAATTATATATTACCAATAATTCATTCAATAAATGCTTAAAGAAATAATTGAGTTAAGAGTAATAACCAATTCATACAATCATAGCAGATCCATACAAACCCTAGACTAGATCAAATTAGTTCATATGGCTATCAAACATACTCATCTCATTAATATTCAAAGAAATCAATTTAGACATGATAATATCCATAAATACAATTCCAATGAAAATAAAGAGATAAAGTTCAAGAACAAAACCAAATTACAAACTCCCTGAAGCTTCTGAAGAATCTCTTGTTCAAATCTTGCAAGAAGGATGTATCAATGGATAGAACAATCTAATCTAAGCTAGATTAATCAAAGTGTAATCAAAATCAAAGAAAACAAATGCGAAACCCTAAGTTCTTCTCTTTGACGGCTGATCCAATCTCAAACTCTCAACTTTAAGAAAACCCTAACTTTCACATTTATACGAAACCACCGCTTTAAAAAATCCACTTGTCTTTGGTCCATGAGAGACACGGCCAAGTTGGATGAGACATGGCCGTGTTGGAGGTGAATTGGAGGGACACGGCCACAAGCTTGGCCGTGTCCCTTGCTTGTGTCTTCTACTGATTGATTTTCATTCTTTGCTTTGGACTTGAGTGCGACACGGCCAAGTTGGATGAGACACGCACGTGTTGGATGTCTTTGGAGGGACACGGCCACAAGCTTGGCCGTGTCCCTTGAGTGTGTTCGCTTCTGTGAGTGTTTCTTCTTTTCTTCTTTGGAGTGATTGAGTGATACGGCCAGTTGCCGTGTTGGACAATTTTGGAGGGACACAGCCACAAGCTTGGCCGTGTCCCTTGCATGTGTCACCTTCTGTGTCTTGTGGCTTCTCTTTAGCTTGATATGGGACATGGCCAGTGGCTTGGCCATGTCCTCTGCATGTGTTAGCTACTGTCCAATTTTTCCTTCTTCTTGGTTCCTTGGCTTTTTAACCTAAAACAAAACTTGAAACAAACTTTAAACAAGAAGTAAATAAACAATAACCAACAAAACATAAACACCGCACTAAAAACTAGGACAAAAATAACAAAAACACTAAAATAAATTCAACTACCAAAATTATTGAAAACACTAAATAAACCGATTGAAACTACCAAAATACCTAAAGAAAACAATAATTATCATAACAAATAAGATATAAATCTATAACAAAAACTAATAAAACAACTACCTCACTCTTAAAACTTTGCTTGTCCTCAAGCAAATTCACGTGGCATAAATTAAAAACTCAAACAACCTTAACTATAATTCCAGTATATAAGATGAAATACTTCAAGACTCAGACATAAATAATTGCAATTTCCTTCAATCAAGATTTTCTTAACTCATTCATTAATCAAGACATACAAATCTCATCTCTCTTCTAAGTGTTTTACTCGATTTCAAAGGTTAATTCACTCATACCACTCATGACTGCATACTACCATAAACTTGCTTAATTATCCAATCTCCCTCTCTGATTTTCTCAGGAAATAATCCGAAGGTCTTTCATTTGGATGTAATGGGGCTAAGGTGAAGGTGTGAGAAAAGACATTTAAGCTGGAGCATCAAGAAATGGAGTATCTAACTTAGACAATACTCTTGCTCAGAAACTCATAACTCCCTCAAATGGCATACTCACCAATCCCTTGATACTTTCACATACTTGCATACTTCAAGAAAAATACATGAGTCAACATTCCTCTTTTGCTAGAAAATATATGAATTTTGTATATATATATATCTTTTTTTTATTTTCATCATCATTTTTTTTAATATATATATACAAAATATAAACTTGCATGGAACATCTAGCTTAAAATGTAGAGGAAAAGAATACTCGACTCGTAATCAAATACAATGTGCAAAGTATGTATTTCAACCCCAAATAGCAATACCATTTTTTTTTAATTGCTTACCCCACACTTTTGAATTAAACAACCCTATTGTCATATCATAAGAACTCCATTCCTTAATGCAGGTATGATGATAATAAGCAAAAGTTGAGTTGTGAATTGTGTTGATCAATCAAGAAAAGGTTAAAGGCTCAACTTGGCTCACTAAGGAATTCATAATTAAGGAAGGTCTTTCTAAGCTAAAGGGCTATCCTAATTTGCCTTCATCAATTTAAAACTTGAGATGAAATCATAATGTGAGTTCAATTAGTATGCAAAAGCAAGCTCTAGAGATGCAAAATCATGAAGGTGCACACTTAAGAAAAGAAAATCAATTGACACTAACATTTAATCTATAAGGCTCAAAACTCACAAAGGTGGGTTCACAAAGATTTATATGTCATGAATTGCAGAATGTGAAAATTGATCATGAAAGAATTAAAATGCTAATCTCTATGCTGATACTAAAGTCTCAACTATAATGCTTGAATCAAAGAAAAGTTAATGAGTTCTCAACAATTATACCATGCACAACACATAATATAACATACCAAGACAAACAAAACAAAAATTAAAGAAAAGCTAAAAGATTACCCCACACTTTAGAATTTACATTGTCCTCATTGGAAAACAAGAATAATAAAGAGAAAGAGTTAAAGGACAACCTGTCTTCCATCGTACCCTGGTGAGGCAAAACCCTAACTTTTCATCACAAACACAAATGTTCAAAAACAAAATACAATATATAAGAATAAAATATCCAAAATATAAAACGTTAACATTAAAACAAAAAGGAAAAATAATAACAAAAATACACTAAACACAATAAAGCAAGGAACTCAAAATCTACGGTGAAGGCAGGTGTGAAGATGATGCAGCCGAGGGGTGGAGACTCAAGATCTTAGCAAGGTTGCTATTAATCTGATCCAACTGTTGCAAAATCTCAGCATGGTTATGGTCCACCTTACCCTCCAATGTCTCAATCCTATTAAGTATTTCTTGATTACCCGAGATCGGAGCATCTTCATCTAAACCAAGAGAATCCAAATCGGACTCCTCTTGGACTCGTGCTCTCTTCTGTCTGTCCCCCGGTACTTCTGGTTCAGTTGAAGCCATCATATAAGCCCCTCTCCTGTGCACCACCATATGCATCTTCTCTAATGTGGCCAAATCCAATGAGTCATTACCCAAAATTCTAGTCATGCAACTGGTACTCGGGTCAAAATCATCAAGAAGGGCTACTGCTAATGCGGTAATCAGTCCTCCAATACAAATTGCCCCCCTCCTTTTATTGGCCACACTATCAAAAACATCGGCTAACCAATAGCCAGAACTAGTGGGCATGGCATTACATCCGGGCTCTCCTTCCTAGCAAAGAATCTGCAGGACATAAAATGATGCAAATACCTCAAAGCGGGATTGCTCCATTTAGATGCTTTGGCTGATTTGGCCACATAAGTCCCCGAGCCTAATGCTCCCCAAGCAAATTGTTGTTTAAACTCTTTAGGTACCGACCTTTCCCCATGTTGATGGAAACCATATATATCATTCAATTGTTCAATATTAATCACAAATGATTTCCCAAGCAATTTAAAACTCATCCTAGAGCAAATTTTTTGTTCATCTCTTTCAACCTTAAGAGATGTCAAAAATTCCAAAGTCAGCTCTTGAAACTGCAAAGGTCGTAAGGAGACTAGGTTCTCCCACCCAAGAATTTGCACATAACGATAAAAATTAGTCCTAATTTGCAGAGCATCAAGGGATTCATCATTAACATACCTCGTCGGGAAGAAACCCCGAGCCAAAAGATTCACTCTCTTCAAAGATGAAAATGATGAAGATGAAGAAGCCCCTTCAGTTGTAGGTCTCTTCTTCTTGCGGTGAGAAACTATCTTTGTTCTTGGCATCTTGAGAAATCTGAAAAATTTAACACCAAAACTTGATTAAATTGATCTTTTGTGAGAGAAAAAGAAGTTTTAACAGATTAATTCTAGTTTTGGTGAAGAAAATTGAGCTTTAATGGAGGTTTTTGGAGCTTGTAAACACAAGTAATGGAGGTTGCGAGAGAGAGAAAACGAGAGAGCGAGAGAGAGAACAAAAAGAAAATTAGGGATTGAATGGACAAAACTGTGCAAAAATCATGTTTTTAAAGTGGAAAAGTGGAGAGACAAGGCCAAGTTGGGGTGAACACGGCCGTGTCTTGTGTGTTTTGAAGGACACAGCCAATGACTTGGCCGTGTCCCATGGGCGTGTCTACTACTTTAAGAAAAGATGCAAAATAAAAACAAAGAACAATTTGGTGAAGCTTGGCCGTGTCTCATGTGACACGGCCAAGGGACACGGCCAAGCTCCTTGGTCGTGTCACCCACTGTGACAATTGTGCAAAAATCAAAATAAAACCAAGTTTTTGTTGAGGCTTGGCCGTGTCCCATGTGATACGGCCAAGTTCCTTGGCCGTGTCACCCTCTGCTAGTTTTAATACTTTTTTATTTTTATTTTTATTTTTATTTTATATCACCAAATCTCAAAGAAATTGCAAACCTCTTCTTCGATCAACCCTGAAACACATTAGAAAAATAAAAATTGATCAAAGCACCCATTCCATTTATTTAAACCAAATATAAAATCAAAATTTGCTAAATTTAAAATTACAACTATGAAAACGAAATGCAATCCGATGGGTTGCCTCCCATTTAGCGCTTCTTTAATGTCATATAGTTGGACATCATTGCAAGGTCTAGGGATCGTGGATCAAAGTGCTGTCAATGATCCTCACTTCATGAAATCCTTCTTTATATGGTTTAACTCTCTGTCCATTTACTTTAAAAGTCTTATTGGTTCGAGAGTTAAGCAATTCAATGGCACCAGAAGGACATACCTGAGTTATCTCGAAAGGACCACTCCATCGAGACTTGAGTTTACCTGGAAACAGACGGAGTCGAGAGTTAAAAAGTAAAACTTTCATACCTGGACTCAATGTCTTTCGCACTATAATTCTGTCATGAAGTGCTTTAGTGCGATCCTTGTAAATCCTCGAGCTCTCAAATGCCTTTGGGTTAAGGCACCTTTGGGTCTCCCCCACTAGTTTAGCCCCCTCTTCTAAGGTCATTGTCAGCTCCAATTTATCCGAGGAACCTGTCTGCAAGAAAACATCTGAAACAACTGCGTCAACACAATTAATTAAAGAACAATCCTCATATAAAGCAGTTGTAGGAATGGGAGAAGTGTTAAAAAGAGAAAAATCAACAGTTTGTCCCAAGACAGTCATTGATAATTTACCATTTTTAACATCTATTACAGTGTTGGTAGTAGCCATAAAAGGCCTACCCAGCAAAATAGTGTGTGCTGATAGTGTAGGGTTACTTCCTTCCATGTCAAGAACTATAAAATCCACAGGTACTATCAACCGTCCAACCTTAACTAACACATCTTCTATAACCCCTTTCGGGAATCTAAGAGATCTATCAGCTAATTGCAACACCATTTTGGTTGGTTTAAGTTCCCCTAGTTCTAATTCTTTATACACAGAATAAGGCATCAAATTTACACTGGCTCCTAGATCACACATGCCATCAGTCCCCTTTCCATTCCCCACAGTAATTTGAATTATAAAGCTACCAGGATCCTTTAGCTTGGGAGGTAGTTTATGCTGCAGAACAGCACTAGCTACCTCTGAAAGTATCACCTTTTCATTCGGCTCATACCTCTTTTTCTTGGTGATCAGCTCTTTGAAGAATTTGGCATAAGCTAGCATGTTCTTTATTGCTTCCAGTAAAGGTAAGTTAATACTTACCTTAGACAGCATGTTGAAGATGTTAGAAAATTACTTATCTGGTTTATCATCCTTCAACCTGCTGGGGAATGGTATAGGTGGCCGGTATGGATTGCTTGCCTTGTGTAAATCTGCTGAAGGGGACTTCTTCATTGATCTATCTCCAGCACATTTGTTCTCTGGTTCTCCTTCCTCCTTGTTCTCTTGGTCACCTGCATTCCCGGAATCATTTTCAACATTATTGTTAATTTCCTTACCACTTCTAAGAACAGTCACTGATTGTGCCTACTCAGGTTGACTTGGGAATTTCCCCTTTTGTTGAATCTGCATCTGTTGTGTAAGTTGTCCCACTTGAGTCTCCACTTTCTTAAAAGATGTTTCTAAGGAATCCAGCCTTTTGTTGGTCATCTCTTGATTTTTAGCACTGACTTGGATGAAAGCTTGTAAACTTTCCTCCAAACTCTCTATCTTAGACTGCCCTTAATTTGAAGATTGACCTTGCTGTTGGTTCTATCTCTGGAGCAAATGGAAAGGCTGTTGAGAATTATTTGTTGCCCAGGAAAAATTTGGATGACTCCGCCAACCAGGATTGTAAGTATTGGAATAAGGATCATTCCGGGCCCTTGGTTGAAATCCCCCCATAGCATTGACTTGGTCAGCTTCATTACCAAAAGACTCATATACAGAGGGACATATATTTGCTCCATGCCCGAAAGTTCCACAAATTCCACAAGCTTCTTGAGTTGATGAAGAAGTATTGTTCTTCATATTTAGCATCTGCACTTGCCTTGTCAATTCAGCTATCTAATTGACCATCTCACTATTTGCCTCCAATTGGTTCACCCCTTTACTTCTTCCCCTTACACTTTTCTGTTGAGAATTAGCTCCCAACATCTCAAAGATCTCATAAGTTTCATCAGCTGTCTTTTCTCCCATAGCTCCCCCAGCTGCGTTATCAACAGTGTTCTGAAATTGCAAGGTTAGACCATCGTAGAAAAACTGATTAAGAAGTTGAAGTGGGTAGTGATGATGTGGACACTGGATCAATAACATCTTGAATCTGTCCCAAGCCTCATGAAATGGCTCTCCTTCAAATTGAGAGAATGTAGCAATCTTCCCTCTCAATTCAGCTGTCTTTTGCTGAGAGTAAAACTTGCCCATGAACTTGTTATAAACTTGCTCCCAAGTTGTCAAAGAGTTTTCGGGCAACATCATAAGCCAGCTCTTTGCCCTATCCTTCAAAGTATATGGAAAACATCTCATGCTCAACTGATCTTCTGTTAGTCCTCCCAATGGAAAAGTGTTGAGGGTAGAATAAAATCCCGAATAAAGTTCAAAGGATCTTCATTTGGAACTCCATAGAATGATGGCAGCATATTGTAATGGATGTTCTTCAATTCATAGTTTCTTGCTGCATCTGTCAATCTTATACAAGATGTGGAAGTTCCAATGACAGGTCTAGCAAAATCTCTCATAGTCCTTTGTCTTTCTTCTGCCATTTTAATAGATTGTGCAGATTCCGACTCAAAATCAGAAGTGTCCTCCTCTGTAGTATCAAATCCAGTGTACAGTTCAAACTCTTCCTTGCTCCTTTTCACTCTCTGAATTTCTGGAATGACTGGGTATAGCTCTCCTCCAAGTGATCTCCTACCTTGCATAAATAAAATTTCTAGAAAAAGAAATTATTAAAAGCAATAGACAAAATAAAATAAAATGAAAACAGTGAAAAATAATCTAGAATATCTATTACTAATAAACAATTACGCCAATTAGCCTCCCCGGCAGTGGCGCCAAAAACTTGTTGCGCTCGAATTAACTCTACCACAAAGCGTCACTCGCAAGTATACGAGGTAGCTGTAGCAAAGGTGATCGCCCCACGGTCGTCTATCAAGGAAGCTAAAGTAGCTAATTGATTATCATATTATAAATATCAAGTAATGAATAAATTTAAATTGCTAACAATTAATAAAGACAGATTGATCAAAGTTTAAAACAATAAAAGAAAATTGAGCTGATGTTTTGATTCACTTAATAGAAGGGTCTAGGGTCTGTACTTCTCTGCTACTTATATGTATGAATGGTTATTCCTCTTAACAAATTTAATTTCAAAGATTAAATCTCAAGCAACTTAATTAATTGAATAAAGGAAATAAGCTCTCGCATTCAAACCTCTCTCAAATAATCTTGTTCCAATTGACATAATCTTTTCCTAGGTTATATCTCTAATTCACCTAAGTCCTTAATTGAATTGTTCCAGCATTAGACTTCATCTCTCAATCCATCATCTAATACCTAAAACACATAATTGGTGGCCAATCAATTATATATTAGCAATAATTCATTCAATAAATGCTTAAAGAAATAATTGAATTAAGAGTAATAACCAATTCATACAATCATAGCATATCCATACAAACCCTAGACTAGATCAAATTAGTTCATAATGCTATCAAACATACTCATCTCATTAATATTCAAAGAAATCAATTTAGACATGATAATATCCATAAATACAATTCCAATGAAAATAAAGAGATAAAGTTCAAGAACAAAACCAAATTACAAACTCCCTGAAGTTTCTGAAGAATCTCTTGTTCAAATCTTGCAAAAAGGATGTATCAATGGCTAGAACAATCTAATCTAAGCTAGATTAATCAAAGTGTAATCAAAATCAAAGAAAACAAATGTGAAACCCTAAGTTCTTCTCTTTGACGGCTGAACCAATCTCAAACTCTCAACTTTAAGAAAGCCCTAACTTTCACATTTATACGAAACCTCCGCTTTAAAAAATCCGCTTGTCTTTGGTCCATGAGAGACACGGCCAAGTTGGATGAGACATGGCCGTGTTGGAGGTGAATTGGAGGGACACGGCAACAAGCTTGGCCGTGTCCCTTGCTTGTGTCTTCTACTGATTGATTTTCATTCTTTGCTTTGGACTTGAGTGAGACACGGCCAAGTTGGATGAGACACGGCCGTGTTGGATGTCTTTGGAGGGACACGGCCACAAGCTTGGCCGTGTCCCTTGAGTGTGTTCGCTTCTGTGAGAGTTTCTTCCTTTCTTCTTTGGAGTGATTGAGTGACACGGCCAGTTTGGAGTTCCCTTGGCCGTGTTGGATAATTTTGGAGGGACACGGCCACAAGCTTGGCCGCGTCCCTTGCATGTGTCACCTTCTGTGTCTTGTGGCTTCTCTTTAGCTTGATATGGGACACGGCCAGTGGCTTGGCCGTGTCCTCTGCATGTGTCAGCTACTGTCCAATTTTTCCTTCTTCTTGGTTCCTTGGCTTTTTAACCTAAAACAAAACTTGAAGCAAACTTTAAACAAGAAGTAAATAAACAATAACCAACAAAACATAAACACCGCACTAAAAACTAGGACAAAAATAACAAAAACACTGAAATAAATTCAAACTACCAAAATTATTGAAAACACTAAATAAACCGATTGAAACTACCAAAATACCTAAAGAAAACAATAATTATCATAACAAATAAGATATAAATCTATAACAAAAACTAATAAAACAGCAGTAAATTGGTTCTTCATGGTCTCAGCTAGGGCCTATTTTATTTCTTCCATCTTGGCATTGAGGGCTTCATCCACCAATCTTTGAATTTGTCCAGGCTCCATTGCTTTTGGTGAGCAAGTGATTGAGTCATTGCTAGCTTCTTTGTTTCCGGCGTAGGTCAGATTTTTGTAAGCTTTTGAATAGTCGTAATCCAGGGCTGTGAGCCACAAAGGATTAATGATATGAGATGCAAATGTATGCATGTATGCATGTATGCACAAAAAATCAACAAAGATAAGTAGAACATCTCTTCCAACCTTATAACAACCACACATGAATGGCGAGTCTCTTTTCCTAGGTAGTATGGTTAACAAAATACCAACATGGGATATCTTGTTTTTGAATAATTCCTATGGACATTTCAACCAATAGTTATATTTTCAAAAATGGAAATCAATTTATGATAATTCCAATTAATTAGGTTTTAATCCATTTATCCAACTAAAGTAGCTTTTATGCTATTTTGGATTAAAATTAAATTAAGAGGTTTATTATAAATAGATTTCTTTCTTAAAAAAGTAACTATTGATTCATGCCAAAAACAAGCCCATGATTAATTATTTTAGTACAAACTAGGCTCACAATTGATTTTTAGTATTTCATAATTGACCTAAATAATTTGCAAGCTCTTTGCAAGAAAAGGTTGGATGAAAATAATTTTATTTCTAGGCCCATTGTAAAAAGATTTTAGCAAAAAATGGATTTTGGGCTTAGTATTTAGGCCATGAGCAAAAGAATTTTTGATTTGTTTTTAGAAAAGTTTTATATCCACAGACCATTTTGAAATGTTTTGAAGATAGCTTTGGTCTTTTGGACTTTTAAGAGAAAAATTTATTTTGAGCTTACAAATGTACTTGGGTCATATTAGAAAAAGAACAAACTAAATAAGCCATGATTTAAGCCAAGATAAATTAACCATAGTCAAACAACATGCATTTGGGGTAAGAACCTAAGGAAAGTAACTAGGCCAATTACATGAGCTTTAGTCTTTAGGTTAAAAGGCTTAGGTTCTCATAGCAAGTATATACCAAATGGTACAAGGCTATGAGTAGTTATGCCATGCTCGATCTCCATACCTAGAGTGAAAGTATGGTATCCCTTACATAACACAACACGGGTAACAAGGGCATCCTAACTCACTCACACGATGCAATCTAACATGATGCAATGGAGAATATCATTATAAGAAAGAATAGAATAATATAAAGACCAACAGAATGAACTTCTCTTATCCCCAGTGGAGTCGCCACTGTGAGCGGGGATTTTTACCCACTCCCAATGGAATGATTCTTGCAACTTCGGCACTATTTAGGCTCGGGGCCTTAGAGAACACGGATCTAAGTCTTGAGAAAATGGAGTCGCCACTCGGACGGGCCGAGAAAAAGAAAGGGGTGGATGACTCAATTCCTAAGAAATCCCAACCCTCTAATGGGTTCAGAAAGTTGGGTATGTGTGGGGAAGGTGAGAAATGGCCCTAAGAAATCCCAACCCTCTAATGGGTTCAGAAAGTTGGGTATGTGTGGGGAAGGTGAGAAATGGCCCAGCACCCCCACAGCACCCGGTTCAATGGAACCGACCTCCTTTACAAGTCTTAATATTATAAAATTCTTAAATATAACAATACTATCCATATTACATGAAACAATTGAAATAAAGCATCGTTATATTAAAAATTGAAGCAATGTCTAAACAAAGCAAATAAATGGACACCCATCCGAGGATGGAAACATGTCCTTACATCACCCATGTCTAAACTAATAGGACACCCACCAAAAGGTAGAAACATGTCCTTTACATTGGTCCAAAATATAAAAAGCAATTTAAATCACATGATACTTAATTAATGAGGTACCCACAAAGTGGAAACGTACTCTTACAACATTTAGAAATCAAAATAAATCAATAAAAATAAATAACCATTCATCATAAATAAATCATTCATCAAAGATATTAAACATCAATCAAAATATATAATAAACATTCATCCATGATAAAATTAAATAAATCAAGCATTGAAAATAAATCAAAGCATATAATGAACTACATTATCAAATAAAGCAAGTAAAGATACAAATTAAGGTTTACTGTTTCTATATAAAGTTCTTTAATTAATATTTAGGGCTTTGGGATTTTAAGATATTATTATTTTTATTTGTTTAGGCTACTGTAGGTTTTAAGAGAATTGAAAGGGATTAGGTTTTTTATTAATTTAAGAAATTAGTAAGGTTCTTTGATTGATCAAATTAGGGTTTGAGGGGTAAAATTATGAAATTAGGGTTTGGACACTTTAAAACATTTAGCTTTGTAATTCTTAGCTACTGGATTATTATTTTGGATTTACTATATTGGGTTTGAATGTTTAGGTTTATAAGGTTTTAAGGATTAGGGTTTAGGGAAACTAGGGTTTACGATTTTGGGGGAACTAGGGTTTAGGAAAACTTAGGGTTTAGATTTATTGTTTGGGGGTTTACTATTTTGGTTTTGGAGTTGAAGAAAATAGTTTAGTTTTATAAAGTAATTATGATTTTTTAGAAATTGTAAAGTAATTTAGGGTTTGGAGATTTAACAAAACATTTGGGAATTTTGGAAAAAAAGTTAAAGGAAAACAGTTTAGGGTTTTTAAAGTTTTTGGAAATAGACAAAATAATTTAAGGTTTTTGGAGACAAAAGAAACGAATTAGGGTTTTTAAGATATTTGGAAACAGAAGAAATCATTTAAAGTTTTTGGAAACAAAAGAAACAAACTGGGGGTTTTTTAAAGTATTTGAAAACAAAAGAAATCGTTTAAGGTTTTTGAAACAAAGATCAATGTTACTACATATTATAAATCAAGGTTTTGTTTGTATATTCTTATGAATCAAAGAAACAAAGCTACTATGAGGAAATAAAAAAAAAGAAATTAGAGATTCAAACCTTCGTTTGTTGGTTCCACCAAAAATTGCTTCTTGGATGAACAAGGAAAAGGCAAGGTTGCTGCCTTTGATAAATTATTGATGGCTTTGCTTGTTCTTCTCAAATTTAAAGTCCCAAGTTCAAAGTTTTATTCCTTAGTTTTTCTCCCTCGATCGATCAAAAAGCCTTCAAAAGTCCGATCAATTTTTAAAGATTGATCCTCCTCCCCTTTCTGTGTGTTTTTTTAGTGTTATTTATAGGAAATTTAGAAGATTCATTCCAATTGTTTAAGGAAACTATAATTAATTAGGAAAAGAAAATCGAAAACAAATAGAATTTGGTTTCGAAAAAAATTACGTTGGAAAAATCTCGCTGGCGAAATTTGTGACAGGCTACGAGGGATAGCGAGCGAAAATGGCACTGGCGGGCTGCCAGGCCATTTCGTCCAATTAATTCATCGCTGATTTTTTCGTCGCCGATTTTTATTTTTATTTATTTTTTTATTATTATATTATTATTACTATAATTATAAAAAATAAATACTAAAACAAATATTATTTAATTAAGATAACACAAAAATTATTTTGGACTAAATAAAATACATTGGATCGGACTGGGTCAAAAATTAAGGGTCTACACCAAGTAATGTGTATGAGCCTATCTGAAGCGCATAGTTCTTGCACAAATAGAATTGATTCTCAAGTTTAGTTTGGTAACTAGGGTTGTCATATTATAGATATACTAATTTAGGAAAGTCAAGTCATGAGGTAAATTAACACTGATTTGACAAAGTTAACATTTGATTTTAAAAAATGTTATCTTGTTATATAAACCTTCAAGTTACGGAAAGTATGTTGCACAGTCAAATCTCAAAGGACAAATTAGGCAAAACAAATAATCATTCTCAAGGTTATGAGGAAGCTGCCAACCTATGTGCTGAATCATAGTTTGGAATGGATGTATCTCTATGCTGCTTGGGCCCCACCATTCATGTTTTCAACATCTTAAAAGCCATAAATGTAAAGTCTTTTGACATTTTAATGCAAGACATGAATGAGCATCTTGAAGGAATCAATAGAGGCACTTCAGCTAGTCACATCAGTCTGTGAGTCAGTAGAACCACTGTAAGTATCACCCATGCATACATGATCATATCGCACTATCATGCATACATAAGCATATCACACTATATTTTTATCTTGTATTACCTATTGTTTATCAAAGTGAACAACAAACACCCTATGCAGTAAATAATCAGAAGCAGGTATGGAATCAGAGGGCATAGAAGGCCCATCATTTGAGAAAGATCTAGTCACTTTGTAAAAATGAAGATGCACGCTTGTGAAAGGAAACAAACAAAATGCAAACATCGATCAAAGCCTGAATGGGAACAAAATCATTGGTTTGAGCCTACACATGGGGAAAAACTTTCTCTTTTCAATTCTTGATTTTAAGCATGAACAAATCATTGTCAGACTCATTGTGAGCGGGGAATTTCGCCCCCACTCCCGGTGGAATGGTTCTTGCGACTTCGGCACTATATAGGCTTTGGGCCTTAGAGAACACAGACCTAAGTCCGGAGAAAATGGAGTCACCACCCAGACGGGTCGGGAAAAAGAAAGGGGTGGATGACTTGATTCCTAAGGAATCCCCAACCCCCTAATGGGTTCAGAAAGTTGGGTACGTGTGGGAAAGGTGAGAAATGGCCCAGCACCCCCACAACGCCTGGGTCATTAGAACAGGCCTCCTTTACAGGTCTTAATATTATAAAATTCTTATGTATAACAATATTATCCATATTACACATAATAATTAAAATAAAGCAGTGTTATATTAAAAATCAAAATAATGTCCAAGTAAACAAATAAATGGACACCCATCCGAAGATGGAAACATGCCCTTACATCCCATGCCTAAATAGGACACCCACTGAAAGGAAGAAACATGTCCTTTTCATTGGTTCAAAAATAGAAGAGCAAATTAAATTACATGGTATTTAACTAATGAGGTACCCACCAAGTGGAAACATACCTCTTACAACATTTGGAAATCTAAACAAATTGATAAAAGTAAATAACCATTCATCATAAATAAATCATTCATCAAAGGTATTAAACATCAATAGAAAGTAAACATCCATCCATGATAAATTAAATAAACCAAGCATTGAACTTAAATAAATTAAAGCATATAAAATAAATCAAAGCATAATCAAATATAGAATTGAATAAGGCAAATAAAAATCCAATTATAGCTACTGTTTCCATTTAGGGCTCTTTATTTCATGTGTTTAGGGTTTTGGAATTAATGGAATTTGGCTACTGTGACTTTAATAGAATTAAAATAGACTGAGGATTTTATGTTTTAAAAGGTTGATAAAATTCTTTGATTAACCAAACTAGGGTTTGTTATGTAAAATCATGAATCTAGGATTTGGACTCTTTAAAATACTTTTGATTTATGGTTTCAAGTTACTCATTGAATTATGTTTTAAACTTACTATGTAAAGTTGTAAAATTTGTGTTTTTATGGTTTTAAAGGATTAGGGTTTATAAAAAATTAGGGTTTAAGGTTTTAGGGGGTTAAGGGTTTACTATTTTGAGTTTTGGAATTAAATTAGGGTTTTAGGATTTTTGAATTTAGGGTTTCGGTGAATGTTTAGATTTTTTAGAATTTGGAAAAAAAATTGGTAATTTCATGAAGTTTTATGAATTTAAACAAACGATTTAAAGTTTACATAAATAAAAACGATATTTGTTAAGGTGTTTAGAAAGAAACAGAATCAAATTTTGGTTTTGAAGAGAAACATGTTCAATTAGGGTTTTAAGATTTTGAAGAAGTAAAAATAACAATTTTAAGCCTTTTTGAAAAATAAAGCAACAAATTAGTGTTTTTATCTTTTTGGACCGAACTAGGTCAAAAATTAAGGGTCTACAGTTCTTGGGTTCAGGACCTGAGCTAAGTTCTTGGACATAGAAATAAATTCTAAGTTCTGGACCTAAGGAAATTTTGGGTTCTGGACCCGAGCTAAGTTCTGGACTTAGAAATAAATTCTAGGTTCTGGACTTAAGGAAATTTTGGGTTCTAGACCCGAGCTAAGTTCTGGACTTAGGGATAATTCTAGGTTATGGACCTAAGAAAAATTTGGGTTCTGGACTCGATTCGAGTTCTGGACTCAAGGATAATTCTAGGTTCTGGACCTAAGGAAAATTTGGATTCTGGACCCGATTCGAGTTCTGGACACAAGGATAATTCTAGGTTCTGGACCTAAGGAAAATTTAGATTCTGGACCCAAGCTAAGTTCTGGACATAGAAGAGATTTGAAGTTCTGGACCTAAGGGTAATTTGGGTTCTGGACCCGAGCTAAGTTCTAGACTTAGAAGAGATTCTAGGTTCTGGACCTAAGGGTAATTTGGGTTCTGGACCCGAGAGATTTGGATACTCAATCCTAAACTAGACTCGGATACTCGATCCTAACTAGATTCGGATACTCGATCCTAACTGGATTTGGATTGGGATACTCGATCCTAAATTGGGTTCGGATACTTGATCCTAATTGGATTTGGATACTCGATCCTAAACTGGATTTGGATACTTAATCCTAAATATGGTTGGATTGGGATACTCGATCCCAACTGGATTGGGATACTCGATCCTAAACTGGATTTGGATACTCGATCCTAAATTTGATTGGGATACTCGACCCTAACTAGACTTGGATACTCGATCCTAAATTTAATTGGGAAACTCGATCCTAGCTGGATTTTGATACTCGATCCTAAACTGGGTTTGGATACTTGATCCTAAACTGGATTTGGATACTCGATCCTAAATTAGCTTTGGATACTCAATCCTAAACTAGATTAGGATACTCGATCCTAAATTGGCTTTGGATACTCGATCCTAAACTGGGTACTTTAACTCGAGATTTGAATTTGATTTGGGTACTTGGACCAGTGATTGAACTGATTTGGATTTAATTTGGGTACTTGGACCCGAGATTGATTTAATTTGGGTACTTGGACCCGAGATTGAATTAATTTGGGTACTTAGACCCGAGATTGGGTACTTGGACCCGAGAATGAATTTGACTAACCTTTTAGTTGAGAAGTCTGATTGCTCCGGCTGTTTTATGCATTGTGATTCTTCACCATCAAAATGGATCTTCATCCTTTGAGATCGGGTCTTCACCCTTGAAAATGGATCTTTATCCTTTGGACTTCGGGGCTTCACCCTTGAAAAATGGATCTTCATCCTTTGGACTTCGGGTCTTCACCCTTGAAAATGGATCTTCATCCTTCGGAGATTAGGTCTTATATTGGCTTCAGTTCTTTTAGCTAGACTGATCTTTTGTCTTTTGCATCTTCATTCTTTTGATAGTTCTAATGTTCGATTCTTTTGTTCTTCCCTTTTACAAAAATTCAGCTATTTTTAATTGGACCTTATATCCTCTCCTTGCCCACCCAAGAATTTTTCCTTTCATGCCAGCTTTGATTGATGTTTTTCTTGTCTAGTTCTTTGCATAAGAACGCATTTCTTCTCTTTGCAAGATTACTCGGAACATTCTCAAGTAATGGGCTTTCCATTCCCCCCTGATTTGATATCTTCTTTTGATTGTTTACCACAAGGTGTTTGCTGTTCACTTTGATAAAGAATAGACAATACAAGACAAGAAAGTGTGACATGATATGCTCATGTATGCATGATATGCATGATAATACTCATAGCGATTTCATTGACTCACAGATTGAGGTGATCGGCAAAAGTATTCTCATTGACTCATTTTCAATGCTCGTTCAAGTCTTGCATTGGAATGATCGAAAGCTTTATATTTTTGGCTTTTATCTTCAAGATGTTGAAAACATGAATAATGGAGACCCCAAACAGCAGAGTTAGGGATTCATCTATTTCAAACTATGATTCATCACGTCAGTTGGTAGTTTCTTCATAACTTTGCCAATAATAATTTCCTTTGCCCAATGTGTCCTTTGGAGGTTCAACATACTTCCCTTAACTTGAAGGCTTTGTATGACAAAACACTTTTTTTTTAAATCAAATGTTGGCTTTGCCAAATTAATGTCAGTGTACCTCAGGACTTGATTTTCCAAATTAACATATCTATAACATAACAACCCTAGTTACCGTACTAAACTCGGGAATTATTTCTATTTAAGCAAGAATTGTTGCACTTCATATAGGCACATACACATTACCCGGCCAAAGGTCTCATTTGAGTTTAAATATTGTCTATCTCATATGCATGCTTATTCAAACTATCTCCACTAATAGACTCTACCTACTAAGAGAGATTAACAGGTCTTTGATAGGCTTGAAATGGGGTCTATGAGAGACACGGGTTTAGATGAAGGCCATTTTGAGATAGGAGCTTATGTGACACAAGGGACAAACCTTCACACTACAAATTTCTTGTGTGAATTTTACGCAGCTTGGAGACAATCTTGCTAGACTCCAAATTCCTTCTATCTTCTTGGCATTAATCCAAATCTTGACTAGGACAGTTTTTCCCTTTACAAAAAGTTTGGTTCCCAAATTCGTTTCTTTTCTTCTTCTCCCTTTTCTTTCTTCTTTCCTTACTCTTCCCTTTCTTTTATCATTTTGTCCTTCTTTCTTGTAGGACTATCAAGTATAGAACTTTCAAGAACTGGATGGTCTTTCTCCTTTTTCTTCTATTTTGATAGAATCTTTGGTTGGGTTGGACCAATTCAAGTCAAACCGTCCTTATAAACAAAATGGAAGCCTTTTGTTGTCTTAGGTAAAAGAGAACTCAGTTGGCTTTTTGAACCATTTTAGGTTTTCTTTTCTTTTTTTTCTCTTTTTTTTCCTTTTCTTTTTCTTTTCTTTTGTCTCTTTTTTTTTCTTTTCTTCTCTCCTTTTTTTTTGGTTCTAGCTCTAAAAGAGTTGTCTTATTTGTACCAACTTGGGCTTCCAATAATGGATAAGTGGAGTAACATAAATCTTCTTTAATAGGGATAAATCATTTGTTACTCTGAAATTGATGTTGATATATTGGAAATACTAAGGAGAACTTAAACTACCCTTATGGTATTGAGAACTTCAACCACCCTTATGGTTTTGAGAACTTCAACTATCTTCATGGTCTTGAGAACTTCACCTATCCTCATGATCTGGACTAATCATTATTTTCATTGATCTTCTTGCCTCTTCATCTTATTGATCATAAGACTTGCCAAAAGTATCACAACAGCTCAGGGTAGGTTGTTGGGGTTATATGCCAATGAAAAGAAAGCTAAAATTTTATAAAGGCTTAAAGGGGAAACTAGGGATTTAATTGGTTGGATACTAGTGGTTGGCTAACCAAACAATGCCTAGATCATTTCTCTCTTAAATAAGCAGAGTTCAATTTCACCTCGAAAGTTTGTCAAAGCATGTTTTAAGACTGACTAGGACCTAGACAAAGGTAATTATGCAGGAGCCCTCTCTAAGTAAGCATACACAACTCAATGCTATAGAGCAATTCCCTCACTTAGTAAAGTCATTCAAGTCATGATGCCTAGACACATTAATTTATGAACATCAAGCTAGATTCCTCATTGGTTGAACACCAAAATGAACAAAGACCAACAAAAATTTGGATGAAAGTAATTTATTCAAACAAATTTATATTTGAAAAACAAGATTGTTCCAATTAAATATTAAATAAAGTAAAATTGAAAAACAACATTCAAGCTAAGGAAAGTTCGTTGAGTTTAAGCTTCTTTTCCCT
This sequence comes from Garcia nutans, assembly GCA_947685225.1. Taxonomy (NCBI): domain Eukaryota; kingdom Viridiplantae; phylum Streptophyta; class Magnoliopsida; order Malpighiales; family Euphorbiaceae; genus Garcia; species Garcia nutans. Next base: position 7,585,731 of record CANTUV010000037.1, on the reverse strand, counting down.
CCATATCTTCAATATCCCTATCTTGAAAGGACGATAAAATAAAATCCTCTTCTAATCCTTTTCCTACCATGAAGGTTGCTGGTGGTGGCACCCTGTTGAACCATGGAAATGGATTACCTTTGCTATTGGGCTTATCCGGCTCAGGCAACTTGCCATCATCAATTAAATTCTAGATCTCATGCCTCAACTTCATGCAATTGTCCATTTCATGTTCAGGCCTTTGATGGAATTGGCAAAATGCACTAGTATCAAAGTTAGGTGGAAGAGGATTAGGCAAAGGACGAGGGGTCAAGGGTTGTAATAATCCCTTCTTTTGTAGCTTATTGAGAACCTAAGACAGTGGCTTCCCTAATTCTGAAAACTGCCTCATTCCTCCTTGACTTGTGGCATTAACATCAACTTCTTTTTGTGTGCTTTGATTGCCCGACTGGTAGTTCCCTTTCTCATTCCTTTTTATTGAAAAGCAATTCTCCTCCCTTTCCCACTCTTCAATTTGTAGACCAGCTTGGAGAAGATCTTTGAAGTCCCTTATAAGGGTGTGAGACAGCCTTTGACGGAGGTTGGGCTGGACGCCTCTTACAATCATCCTTATTTGATGGATTCATCGGGCCTCTTCTTGAGCAAAGCAACCTTGTTTCTCCATCTCTTCACATAATCTACAAAATTCTCATTCGGCCTTTGCCTAATGGACTCCACTTCCATTAAGGTAACTTCCATCTCAATGTTATATCCATATTATTGGATGAAGGCTTTGTAAAGCAGATCCTAACTCTTTTGTGTTTCATCATCTAAGGTATTGAACCAATTTTGGACAACAGGGCCCAATAAGAGCATAAAGTATCTTAGAGTTTGAGCCTTAGTAGCTTGGGCAGACTGTATAGCAATGATATACTGCTTCACATGGAGATGAGGATTTTCGGTTCCATCAAACTTCACAAAAGATGGCATCTTGAACTTGTACGGAGCTTCTTCATCTAGCTCAAATAATTTGTCAACTTCGGACATTTCTTCAGTTTTCAGTTTCTTCTCAAATTTATTTTCTAAATCGGCAATCATCTTTTCAACATCAGATATCTCAGTCTTTTCAATAGTTGCCTTCTCAATAACCTTTGGCTCCCTTTTGTTTTGAAGATCTTAGTAGTATTGAGCCCAATCATCATCATCAATGATCACCTTATCATCATCAAAAGCTACTTCACCAATTTTAGTCTTCCCTTTGTCCTTTGGCTTCTTAGTGCTAGCAGATGCCTCGGCATGATTTTCTAAGATAGCAGTCAATTGGTTCTTCATGGTCTCAGCTAGGGCCTCTTTTATTTCTTCCATCTTGGAATTGAGGGCCTCATCCACCATCCTTTGAATTTGTTAGGGCTCCATTATTTTTGGTGATCAAGTGATTGAGTCATTGCTAGATACTTCGTCTCCGGCGTAGGTTTGATTGTTGTAAGCTTTTGAACTGTCATAATCCAAGGTTGTGAGCCAGAAAGGATCAATGACATAAGATGCGAATGTATGCATGTATGCATGTATGCACGAACAATCAATGAAGAAAGATAATTAGGACGTTCCTTCCGACCTTATAACATGCACACATGAATGGTGAGTCTCTTTTCCTAGGTATATGGTTAACAAAATACCAACATGGGGTATCTTGTTTTTGAATATTTTCCTCGAACGTTTCAACCAATAGTTATATTTTCGAAAATGGAAATCAATCATGATAATTTCCATTAATTAGGTTTTAATCCATTAAATAAACTAAAATAGCTTTTATGCTATATTGGATTAAAACTAAATTAAGAGGTTTATTATAGATAGATTTCTCACTTGAAAAAGTAACTAATGATTCATGCCAAAAACAAGCCCATGATTAATTTTTCTTAGTATAAACTAGGCTCACAATTGATTTTTGGTATTTCTTAATTGACCTAAATAATTTGCAAGCTCTTTTTAAGAAAAGGTTGGATAAAAACAATTTTGTTTCTAGGCCCATTGTAAAAAGATCTTAGAAAAAAATGGTTTTTGGGCTTAGTATTTGGGCCATGAGCAAAAGAATTTTTGATTTATTTTTACAAAAGACCATCTTAAAAAGTTTTGAAAATTGTTTTAGTCTATTTGGATTTTAAAGAAAAATTTATTTTGAGCTTACAATGTAGTTAGGTCATATTAGAAAAAGAACAAACCAAATAAGCCATGATCTAAGCCAAGATAAATTAACCATAGTCAAACAACATGCATTTGGGGTAAAACCTAAGGAAAGTAACTAGGCTAATTACATGAGCTTTAGTCTTTGGGTTACAAGGCTTAGGTTCCCATAGCAAGTATATACCAAATGGTATGAGGCTATGAGTGGTTATGCCATGCTCGATCTCCATACCTTGAGTGAAAGTATGGTATCCCTTACATAACATAACACGGGTAACATGGGCATCCTAACTCACGCACACGACGCAATCTAAGATGATGCAATAGATAATATCGTTATAAGAAAGAATAGAATAATATAAACACCAACGGAATCAACTTCTCTTATCCCCAGTGGAGTCGCCACTGTGAGTGGGGATTTTCGCCCCCACTCCTGGTGGAATGGTTCTTGCGACTTCAACACTGTTTAGGTTTGGAGCCTTAGAGAGCACGGACCTAAGTCCGGAGAAAATGGAGTCGCCACCCGGATGGGCCGGGTAAAAGAAAGGGGTGGATGACTCAATTCCTAAGGAATCCCCAAGCCCCTAATGGGTTCGAAAAGTTGGGTACGTGTGGGGAAGGTGAGAAATGGCCTAGCACCCCCACAACGCCCAGTTCATTTGAACCGGCCTCCTTTACAGGTCTTAATATTATAAAATTCTTAAGTATAACAATATTATCCATATTACACACAATAATTAAAATAAAGCATCGTTATATTAAAAATCAAAACAATGTCCAAGCAAACAAATAAATGGACACCCATCTGAGGATGGAAACATGCCCTTACATCCCATGCCTAAATAGGACACCCACCGAAAGGTAGAAACATGTCCTTTTCATTGGTTCTAAAAGAGAAGAGAAAATTAAATTACATGATATTTAATTAATGAGGTACCCACCAAGTGGAAACATACCTCTTACAACATTTGAAAATATAAACAAATTGATAAAAGTAAATAACCATTCATCATAAATAAATCATTCATCAAAGGTATTAAACATCAATAGAAGGTAAACATCCATCCATGATAAATTAAATAAACCAAGCATTGAACTTAAATAAATTAAAGCGTATAAAATAAATCAAAGCATAATCAAATATAGAATTGAATAAGGCAAATAAAAATTCAATTATAGCTACTATTTCCATTTAGGGTTCTTTATTTCATGTGTTTAGGGTTTTGGAATTAATGGAATTTGGCTACTGTGACTTTAAGAAAAATAAAATAGATTGAGGATTTTATGTCTTAAAAGGTTGATAAAATTCTTTGATTGACCAAACTAGGGTGTAACACCCCTATACCCCATATACGCACACTACATACTACCACAATCGTAATATACGTATACTGAATATAGGAATGCCACAGTTTACTAACAAACAATTCATTCCTTTATACAAAAATATGAGCAAACTTAAAACATTTAAGTTATATTATAAACACAATAGATAAAAACGTTCATTCAATACGCAGATACGCAGCAAAAATTGTAGCGGTATTTACAAATACATAAACATCAAAAATCAATTTTTTCAAAACATAAAGTTTATACATGTTTGGCAGTTTGTCTCTGATCTTTAAGCCAATACTCAAAACTTCAAAGTCTAGACTCGACTCGGTCTAGATGAACTCTCTGGCTCTACCCTGTCACCTGCGTGATGAACCACAATTGCGCTAAGCCAACGGCTTAGTGGTACAAACCACAATAACAATATGCTTCAATGCAATGCCAGTGTCACACATTTCAACAAATAAGATAATATTCACAAATGATATCTTCATATTGTTCATAACACTACATTTCATTATTTTATTCAATTATTTCATCACTTATGATTTACATTGAAATAAAGACAAGCATGGGCCCAAAAGACACTAATATGTCATTCAACTTTCAGAGTTAATGTTTTGGTTTATTTATCACATTTATCATTATCCCAACTAGGCTTCAAGGATTAGGTTCAACGAAACTTCAAGGGGAACAAAGCATGCTAAGTATCAACCCAACTTGGCTTCAAGAACCAAACCCAACCTAGCTTCAAGGGTTGTAACTTCTCAACTAGGCTTCAAGGACTAGATCCAACCTAGCTTCAAGAGATTGTTACCATTAGGCATGCCACCAACAACAAAACACTGACAATGGAATAACACATTAGACACACAATTCATTCATTATTTCATTATCAATTTCATTCTCATTTTCTTATCATCATTTAGGCATCCATGCCTCAATCATCTCATTTGCATCATTATAGCCAACAACAATGGCTTCACATCTCATCAATAGAGTATACATAACCAATTGCATTGGGCATATATTTTAAATTCATCATCATCTAGGCAAACATGCCCCACTTATTTCACTTGAATCATTATAGCCAACAACAATGGCATCACATCTCATCATATCTCAATTCACATTAATCATTAAAGTATTCATCATAACCAATTGCATTGCACATACCTTTTTAAATGATCATCATATCTTTCACATTATGCCAATCATAACATTAATCAAATTGTATTAACAATATAATAAATTACTTAACACATTTATAACCAAATGTGTTAAGTCTCAAAATCATGTAAAAGAATGCAACCATGTAAGTTTGTACTTACCTCAAGAGCAACTCACACCAATCTATACACTTCCTCTTCCAAGAATTCTCAACACTTAGGTTAGGGCAATTCAACCTCTTCACAACCTAATCCAAAAAGAATAATACACACTTATTTACAAATACACATTAATTCCAATACAATTATTCACCTACTAGCCTAATACTAGACCCATGGATCACAAATTACAAACCAAAACCACTAACTAGGGCCCACGGTCATGGCCTCACAACCCCACGGCCGTGGCCTCACAACCCCCCACGGTCGTGGGTTAGCAAACGAACCTGTCCAATTTGCTTAACACCCCCACGGTCGTGTCATCCAAGGGCCACGGTCGTGGCATCAAAAATGCTTCTGTTTCCAATCAAACTCATGTATTCTATGTTTTCAACTTCAATAAACACAAGCATCTTGAAAATCTAAGATAATAATTGATCAAACTCACAACATACATCAATTACCAAATCCAAAACCATAACATAAACACAACTCTTACTCTTCCAACACCAAACCTAATTCCTTCTCTTCAATTCAATTCCAAAACCATAATCAATTAAACCCAACACACTCAAACACACCACAATCAAACATACACATGCTCTTGATAATCCAACACCAAACTCAAACACAACTTAAAAATAAAACAAGAGAATCAAGAAGAAACTTAACAAAGTTAATGAAACTTCTTAAATTTCCAACTTGATCACTTGAAATCTTCTTCAATTTTGAGCTTGGAAAACAAAAACTCTCTTTCTCTCTATTGCCTTTGATGCTCGGCCAACCAAAAAAAGAAAAAAAAATGAAGAAGAAAAATAGCCAAGTCAAACACTCAATCTCTTTAAATCTCCACCAAGCAAAAATAATATTAAAATAATTCAAAATATCCTCTTCCACTCACTTAATTCAATTTCCTTTTAATTAATTTAATTAATTATAAATAATTAATTTATCTTCTTTTGACTTTCATTACCTTGACTTGTATATATTGTATATATTTTGTAACACCCCGATACCCTATATAAGTACTATACATATGCCTAGTATACATACAGTAAGTATATAAAGTATAAGGATGTCACTTTTCGTTATCTTTTAAAAACCTGTAACAGAGTTCAAACCATAATACGTTAATTTAAATAACATTTACAAAATCATTATCTTTACCAAAACTTCATTTACACATATAAATACTCTCTCATCAGAAATACATCATAATTAAAAGTTATACATGTATGCATTACCCTCTAGTTGGTCTCGACAAACTCTTACTCTACTCGTGGCATAACAGCTGGACTTCCAGATCAACCGCATATCCACCTGCGCGATTACACAACCGCGCTAAGCTCGAGAGCTTAGTAGTACAATATAAAATATAAATATACATTATAGAAATTCTAACATATAATAATACTATATTCATTCCATATACCATTAGTTCTTATCATGTTTTTCTCTTTTTAATTTGCACCTTTCATATATCTCGACTAATTTCATATATTATGTACATATATACATACCATTATCACCAATTCCAACCCGTCACTAATACTCACAATCAATTTATCAATACACACATTATACATCATACCAATCATGAATCACATCTCCAATGAAGACAATCATTATCACCAACCACAACTCATTAATAGTATCCACAATCAATATATCAATACACACATTACATATCATATTTCATAACATTACTTTAATCATAATTCACCAATCATGATTCATCATTAATACTCACAATCAATATTTCAATACACACATTTCATATCATACCAATCATGAATCACACTTCCAATGAAGTTAACCATAGATCTCATTACTCATTTCTTTCAACACTTGTATATCACATTGACAACAAAGACAGGCTCGGGCCCAAAAGACACTAATATGCTATTCGACTTTCAGAGTTAATGCTTTGGTTTTATTATCACATTTATCAATATCATAATCCCAACTAGGCTTCAAGGATTAGGTTCAACCAAGCTTCAAGGGGAATAAAGCATGCTAAGTCTCAACCCAAATTGGCTTCAAGAACCAATCCAACCTAGCTTCAAGGGTTGTAACATCTCAATTAGGCTTCAAGGACTAGACCCAACCAAGCTTCAAGGGGAGTAAAATATGTTAAACTTCTACCCAACTTGGCTTCAAGGATCAAGCCCAACCTAACTTCAAGAGATTGTTACTATCATTAAGCATGCCACCAACAACAAACTCTGAAAATGGAATAACACATTAGTCACACAATTCATTTATTATTTCATTATCCATTTCATTCTCAAATGAATCATCATCTAGGCAAACATGCCTCATTTATCACAATTGAATCATCATAGCCAATCACAATGGCTTCATATCACATTTGAGTTATCATAGCCAATCACAATGGCTTCACATCACATTATATCTCAAATCACCTTTCATATTTCATCATTGATATATGCAACATCAATTATATTAACTAAACAAACATATCATTATTCAATCATACCATCTAGGCATACTTCAATCATATCATTCACCTCATTATAACTCAAAACATTAGTTTCACACTTCTTTATGTCTCAATTCACATTATACACTTCATCCAAACATACATAATCAATTACATTGCACATGTATCTTAAATTCATTGTCATATAAACCATATGTCCATTTATTTCATATTGATTATTATTATCAACCATGATAGCATCACATTCCATCATTTCTCAAGACACATTTACACCATTTATTATTAATACATTTATCATAACAAATTGCATTGCACATACCTTTTTGGATAATCTTCATATCTTTCACATCATCCAATCATAACCTTAGTCAAATATATTAACAACATAGTAAATCACTTAACACATTTGTAAACAAATGTGTTAAGTCTTAAATCATGTAAATAAATGCAATCATAAACATTTATACTTACCTCAATAACCATTTACATAACTCTAACACTTTCCTTTTTCCAAGATTCTTCACTTCCCAAATTAGGGCAAATCACCTTCTTTGAAACCCTAATCCAAAGATGATACAATTCATGAATTCTAATACAATTTATCACTTAATAACCTCTTAATAAACCCTTAAATCACAAATTACACTTCCACATCACTCACAAAGGCCCACGGCCGTGGCCACCTTCACCCCCACGGGCGTGGCTTAGAAATCATTTCTGCCTTCCTAGCTCCACTCCCCCACGGCCATGGTTCTAATTGGCCACGGCCATGGCCAACCAAGGCCACGGGCGTGGCATCCACAAGGCTACTGCCTTCGGCCAACTTCTCCATTCCAAGACCTACAACTCCAACAAACGCCAACCACATGCAAATCTATGAAAATACTTGATCAAACTCAAGTTATACTTCAATAATCACTTCAAAACCCTAATATAAACATAACTTACTCTTTTAATTCAAACACCAACTTAACTTCTCATCTTACAAGAAATTTCAACACTTAAAATCATACCACAACCAAACTTAATCATACTATCAACAAACCACAACCCCACTCAAACATAACTTCAAAAACAACAAAAGCAAACAAGAGAAAACTTACCAAAATAATTAAATTCCTTGAAATTCCAACTTGTATACTTGAAATCTTTCTTCAATTTGAACTTGGAACATCCAAAACCCTTCCTTGCTCTTTTGTTTTCCTTGCTTCTTTGATGAGCCGGCCACCCAAGGAAAGAAAATAGAAAATGAAGAGGAAAAGTCAAAGTTCTCTTCTCTTTAAATCTCCACCATGCATTCCAAAAAGGAAAATTACTTAAATGCCCTCATCCATTTAACTTAACCTCTTTTTCATATATGCCCTTAATAGTAATTTCACATACCACAAATAAATATCCTCTTGTATTGACCATCCATTTTGACTTATGTATATGTTATATTTATTACCATATACCCAACATATACACTTTCTCTCTACACATACCTTTCCTTTTTAAACAATACATAAACATTCTCTTTTCAATTTCTTTTCTTATCAACATAACATATACACATAATTCAAACAAACAACAATTATATCCAAACTTCTAGGGCATATATTGGGATATTACATATTTCTATATATACAACATATACACACTCTCTCTCTACTTCTTTTCTCTTTCCATATAAACATATACACTAAATCCAAATACAACAATAATACCAAAACTTTTAGTGTATACTTTGGGATATTACAATTCTCCCCCTCTCAAAAGAAATTTCGTCCTTGAAATTACCTGATATTAAGTCTGAAACAGTTGAGGATACTGATCTCGCATCGCTTGCTCACTCTCCCAAGTTGCCTCTTCCTTTGCATGATTCTTCCAAAGAATCTTTACAAGTGGCACTTTCTTATTTCTCAACTCTTTTACTTTATGTGCCAAAATAGCAATTGGTTCTTGTTCAAATGTCAGATCCGAACTTACCTCAATAGATTCAACTGGTAAAACATGAGATGGGTCTGATCTGTACCTCCTCAGCATAGAAACATGGAAAACATTGTGGATTCTATCCAACTCAGGTGGCAAAGCGAGTCGATAAGCAACCGGTCCAACTCTTTCTAATACTTCATAAGGTTCAATAAAATGAGGACTTAGCTTTCCTCTTCTTCCAACCTCAAAATCTTTTTCCAAGGAGATACTTTAAAAAATACTTTATCTCCAACATCAAACTCTATGTCTTTCCTCTTTAAATCTGAATAAGACTTCTGTCGATCTGAAGCTGCTTTCAACCGATCCCGAATTATCTTCACTTTCTCTTCCGTTTCTTTAATCAAATGAGGACCAACCAACTTGCCTTCTCCAACTTCATTCCAACACAGAGGCATTCTGCACCTTCTACCATATAAAGCCTCAAATGGTGCCATTCCAATACTGGATTGATGATTGTTATTATAAGCAAATTCCACAAGTGGCAAAAATCTGTCCCAACTTCCAGCGAAATCATTAACACAGCTTCTCAACATATCTTCTACAATCTGTATCACTCTCTCTGACTGCAGATGAAAAGCAGTGCTAAAATGCAATCGAGAACCCAAAGCACCATGTAAACTCTTCCAAAACCTTGAAGTAAACTGAGGATCTCGATCAGACACTAAAGAAAATGGGACTCCATGCAACTTCACTATCTCACTGATATACAGCTCAGCCAACTTCTCAAGAGAATAATCCATTCTAACTGGAAGAAAATGAGCTGTCTTTGTCAACCGATCAACAATCACCCAAATAGCATCATGCTTCTTCTGAGTCAATGGCAAACCAGATACTTCTTCTGAAACAGTTGAGGATACTGATCTCGCATCGCTTGCTCACTCTCCCAAGTTGCCTCTTCCTTTGCATGATTCTTCCAAAGAATCTTTACAAGTGGCACTTTCTTATTTCTCAACTCTTTTACTTTATGTGCCAAAATAGCAATTGGTTCTTGTTCAAATGTCAGATCCGAACTTACCTCAATAGATTCAACTGGTAAAACATGAGATGGGTCTGATCTGTACCTCCTCAGCATAGAAACATGGAAAACATTGTGGATTCTATCCAACTCAGGTGGCAAAGCGAGTCGATAAGCAACCGGTCCAACTCTTTCTAATACTTCATAAGGTTCAATAAAATGAGGACTTAGCTTTCCTCTTCTTCCAACCTCAAAATCTTTTTCCAAGGAGATACTTTAAAAAATACTTTATCTCCAACATCAAACTCTATGTCTTTCCTCTTTAAATCTGAATAAGACTTCTGTCGATCTGAAGCTGCTTTCAACCGATCCCGAATTATCTTCACTTTCTCTTCCGTTTCTTTAATCAAATGAGGACCAACCAACTTGCCTTCTCCAACTTCATTCCAACACAGAGGCATTCTGCACCTTCTACCATATAAAGCCTCAAATGGTGCCATTCCAATACTGGATTGATGATTGTTATTATAAGCAAATTCCACAAGTGGCAAAAATCTGTCCCAACTTCCAGCGAAATCATTAACACAGCTTCTCAACATATCTTCTACAATCTGTATCACTCTCTCTGACTGCAGATGAAAAGCAGTGCTAAAATGCAATCGAGAACCCAAAGCACCATGTAAACTCTTCCAAAACCTTGAAGTAAACTGAGGATCTCGATCAGACACTAAAGAAAATGGGACTCCATGCAACTTCACTATCTCACTGATATACAGCTCAGCCAACTTCTCAAGAGAATAATCCATTCTAACTGGAAGAAAATGAGCTGTCTTTGTCAACCGATCAACAATCACCCAAATAGCATCATGCTTCTTCTGAGTCAATGGCAAACCAGATACAAAATCCATTGTCACATGTTTCCATTTCCATTTAGGCACTAATAAAGGTTGAAGCAACCCTGTTGGAACTTGATGCTCAGCTTTCACCCTCTGACAAGTGAGACACTTAGATACAAACTCTGTTATGTCCTTCTTCATACCTGACCACCAATAATGCTGCTTCAAATCATGATACATTTTAGTACTCCCAGGGTGCATAGTAAAAATTGATTGATGTGCCTCTTCAAAAATAATCTTTCTTAAACTAGCATCATCAGAAACACACAACCTATCTTTAAACCAAAGGCTACCATCACTTTTCATAAGAAAATCTCGGTTCTCCCCATTTTGACAATCTAACACAACTTTCTGGATTTTCTCATCTGCCAATTGAGCCTCTTTAATCTGATCCAACAACATTGGCCTCAATTGCAACTGAGCCAACAACGCACCATCATTACAAAGCTCAAAACTAGCATGCAATGCTCTCAACTCAACAAGCAACAAGAGCGAATAAACAGTTAAACTTGGCAAAGACTTCCGACTCAAGGCATCAGCAACAACATTTGCCTTACCAGGATGATAATCAATCAAACAGTCATAGTCTTTGATTAACTCCAACCACCATCTCTGTCAAAGATTCAGCTGTCTCTGCACACCCAAGTATTTCAAACTCTTATGATCCGTATAAATGAAACACTTCTCCCCATACAAGTAGTGTCGCCAAACCTTCAAAGCAAACATTATAGCTGCCAATTCCAAATCATGCGTCGGATAATTAAGCTCATGCGGCTTCAACTGCCGAGAAGCATAAGCTATAACTTTACCCTCTTGCATCAAAACACAACCTAAACCATTATGTGAAGCATCACTGTAAATCACATATGGTTTATCTTCCACAGACAAAGTAAGAACAGGAGCTTGAGTCAACATCTCCTTCAATTGCTCAAAATTAGCTTGACACTGATCTGTCCACACAAATCTAACTCCTTTTCGAAGTAATATGGTGAGTGGAGTAGCTATCAAAGAAAAACCTTTCACAAAGCGTCGATAATAGCCTGCCAAACCCAGAAAACTTCTAACTTCAGTCACTGACTTAGGTGGACTCTAATTCAAAATAGCCTCAACTTTACTCGGATCAACTCTTATACCATCTGCTGAAACTATATGACCAAGAAAAGTCACTTGATCAAGCCAAAACTTACACTTCGACAGCTTAGCATACAATTGCTTCTCTCTCAAGGTCTGCAACACAATTCGCAAATGCTTGTCATGCTCCTCTTTATTACGCGAATACACCAAAATATCATCAACAAAAACCACTACAAACTGATCCAAATAGGGCCTAAACACCCTATTCATCAAATCCATGAAAGTTGCAGGTGCATTCATCAACCCAAAAGGCATGACCAAAAACTCATAATGCCCATACCTTGTGCGAAAAGCTATCTTGGGAACATCTTCAGCTCTGACTCTCAACTGATGGTACCCTGATCTCAAATCAATCTTAAAAAACACTGCTGCTCCCTTCAACTGATCGAAGAGATCATCAATCCTAGGCAAAGGATACTTATTCTTAATAGTCACCTTATTCAATTGCCTATAATCGATGCACAACCTCAAAGTACCATCCTTCTTCTTTACAAACAAAACAAGAGCTCCCCATGGAGAAACACTAGGGCGAATAAACCCTTTATCCAACAACTCCTGCAACTGCACCTTTAACTCTCTCAACTCAGCAGGTTCCATTCGATAAGGAGTAATAGAGATGGGAGTGGTACCAGGCAACAAATCGATACCAAACTCAACCTCTCTCTCAAGGGGTAACCCTGGTAACTCCTCAGGAAACACATCTGGGAATTCCGCAACTGTGGGTATACTATCAAGTTGAGAACCCACTATTCTGGTATCCACAACATGAGCAAGATAAGCATCACACCCTTTTCTAATTAATTTTCTAGCTGCAAAAGCTGACACAAATAAGGATGCAAGTTGTCTTTGCTCACTAGATACCATCACACTTCTACCATCACCAGTTCTCAAAGTAACACACTTCTTTTGACAGTCTACCATAGCTCCATGCTTAGACAACCAATCCATGCCTAAGATCAAATCATACTCCTTAAAAGGCATTTCAATCAAATCACCCAAAAACTCCTCACCTTGCACCACAACTGAACTATCACGATGCACCTTTCTAACTACCACACTATGCCCTGAAGGATTTGTCACCAAAACATCAAATCCTAAGGACTCTGAATGCAATTCAGACACAGGCAAGATAGATGCACTTATGTGTGAATGAGTAGATCCTGGATCAATCAAAGCAAGAACTGAAATACCAAATAAAGAAAATGTACCCGCAATAACTGCTGAAGCATCCGGCTGCCTCTGCATCATATACACTCGCTGAGAAGACCTTGCCTCATCTGGCCTACTGCCTCCGGATGTAGAGCCTCCTCTTTGACTAAACCCAGGTCGACCGCCTCTACTGAAACCTCTGCCCCCTCGACCACCCCTGCTGACACTAGGTCGAGAAGCTGCAATATCAGTCTGTCTATCATCCTGTAGCTCAGGGCAATCTTTAATAAAATGAGCTGGTGACCCACATCTAAAGCATACTCCTGATCCACCCGTCTTCCAACAAGCACCCCCATGGATCCTACCACAATGAACACATACAGGTGGAATGGATCTCTGAACCACTGGAGTCGGAGCACTCGCTACAAAAACTGTAGGTCTCGGTCTCTGCCTCTGATACTGAACTGACCTACCTGACTGCCTCTGGCTCCTACTAACTCTCGGAATAAAACTTCCTCAGCCTCTCTTCATAGATGAAGACCCTACCTCAAACTGGGATCTCCTAACTCTGGTCTCCTCCTCGGTAACAGCTGTTGCAAAAGCTTGTGCTCTCTCAACACTTCTGGCTGCTACAACCAATTGAGAAAAGTCTTGGTACCGGGAACCAGCAACAATACACATAATAGAGGGCCTCAACCCCTCCTCAAATCTCCTACACCGGTCAATCTCATCTGCAATAATCCCCCCGACATAATGACTCAACCGAATGAATTCTACCTCATACTCTGTCACAGTCCGGTTATCTTGTCTCAAATTCAGAAATTCCATCTTCTTGACATCCTTATACTCCCTCGGAGTATATTTCTGCTTAAACTCCCTCAGAAAATCATTATAAGACAATGTTGGTGGATCATCCATGGCATGAGGAACTGTCTTCCACTAATCATAAGCATCTTTCTGCAGTAAAGATCTAGCATAATCAAATTTCTCTTCAGGAGTGGCTTGCAACTGAATAAATACCCTCTGCACTCTATCCAACCACTGCTTAGCTACTGCAGGATCTGTAGTACCAAGAAAATCCTCAGCCCCATACTTCCTCAATTTATCATAATGTCTTACCGGCACTTGTGGCTGTGGTGGTGGTGGCGGCTGCACTGGAGCTTGCCTCAACAATTCTACCACATGCCGTAACCAAACCGGCGGAACCTCATCAGCAACTGATCTCTTGGCACAAGAGCAGGTGCCTCACTAACTCTCTCAACCCTAGCTCCATCTCTACCCTCTTCAGGAGCTACACCCTTAACACTACCTTCTATGGACTGACATGACTGACACGCCATCACTACCTATATCTGCAAACACAGCAGAATATACCTCATCAAAGATCAGAGACTGCCAATACCAAAGCATGTATCTTATTTAAAAACATATTCTAATATCAAAATTTTATTTTTCTTACAATTTACCTAGGTTGAGAATCTCAAACCTAGGCTCTGATACCAAAACAATTGTAACACCCCTATACCCCGTATACGCACACTACATACTACCACAATCGTAATATACGTATACTAAATATAGGAATGCCACAGTTTACTAACAAACAAATCATTCCTTTATACAAAAATATGAGCAAACTTAAAACATTTAAGTTATATTATAAACACAATAGATAAAAACGTTCATTCAATACGCAACGGAAATTGTAGCGGTATTTACAAATACATAAACATCAAAAATCAATTTTTTCAAAGCATAAAGTTTATACATGTTTGGCAGTTTGTCTCTGATCTTTAAGCCCACACTCAAAATTTCAAAGTCTAGACTCGACTCGGTCTAGATGAACTCTCTGGCTCTACCCTTTCACCTGCACGATGAACCACAATCGCGCTAAGCCAACGGCTTAGTGGTACAAACCACAATAACAATATGCTTCAATGCAATGCCAATGTCACACATTTCAACAAATAAGATAATATTCACAAATGATATCTTTATATTGTTCATAACACTACATTTCATTATTTTATTCAATTATTTCATCACTTATGATTTACATTAAAACAAAGACAAGCATGGGCCCAAAAGACACTAATATGTCATTCAACTTTCAGAGTTAATGTTTTGATTTATTTATCACATTTATCATTATCCCAACTAGGCTTCAAGGATTAGGTTCAACCAAGCTTCAAGGGGAACAAAGCATGCTAAGTGTCAACCCAACTTGGCTTCAAGAACCAAACCCAACCTAGCTTCAAGGGTTGTAACATCTCAACTAGGCTTCAAGGACTAGATCCAACCTAGCTTCAAGAGATTGTTACCATTAGGCATGCCACCAACAACAAAACTCTGAAAATGGAATAACACATTAGACACACAATTCATTCATTATTTCATTATCAATTTCATTCTCATTTTCTTATCATCATTTAGGCATCCATGCCTCAATAATCTCATTTGCATCATTATAGCCAACAACAATGGCTTCACATCTCATCAATAGAGTATACATAACCAATTGCATTGGACATATATTTTAAATTCATCATCATCTAGGCAAGCATGCCCCACTTATTTCATTTGAATCATTATAGCCAACAACAATGGCATCACATCTCATCATATCTCAATTCACATTAAAGCAATTCATCATTAAAGTATTCATCATAACCAATTGCATTACACATACCTTTTTAAATGATCATCATATCTTTCACATTATGCCAATCATAACATTAATCAAATTGTATTAACAATATAATAAATTACTTAACACATTTATAACCAAATGTGTTAAGTCTCAAAATCATGTAAATGAATGCAACCATGTAAGTTTGTACTTACCTCTAGAGCAACTCACACCAATCTATACACTTCCTCTTCCAAGAATTCTCAACACTTAGGCTAGGGCAATTCAACCTCTTCACAACCTAATCCAAAAAGAATAATACACACTTATTTACAAATACACAAGAATTCCAATACAATTATTCACCATCTTCTGAATCTATTCAGTTTTATTGCTTTTGGTAAGAAGCTGACTAAGTCATTACTTTATTCTACATCACTGGTGTATGTAAGCTCTTGAATTGCAGTGGTCCAGGTCTGTGAGCCAGAAAGGATCAATGCCATGCAATACATTGCATGTGTGCACAAATAAAAAACAAGCAAAAGAGTAAGAATGGCCCTTCCAACATTATATCACCCACACACAAATGGCGAGTCTCTTTTCTTAGGTATATCATTAAAAAATATCACCATGGGATATCTTATTTTCAAAAAATTCATTCGAACAGTTTAACCAGTAGTTGTATTTTCAAACTTAGAAGTCAGCCCATGACAATTACCAATAATGAAGCCTTAACATTGGATCAACTGAAAATAGCTTTTATGCTATATTATGGATTAAAACTAAATTAAAGAGTTTGTCATAAATAAATTTCCTATTTGGAAAAATAACTAATGATTCATGCCACAAACAAACCCATGATTAACAATTCTTGATATAAATTAGGCCCATTTAAGAAAAAGGTTAAGAAAAGTTTTAATTTGAATGAAGTGAAAAATAGTTTTGTTTCAAAGAACATTGTAAAAAAAGCTTGATTAAAAATGAATCCTAGGCCTTTTACTTGGGCCATAAGGTAGAAAAGATCTTGTGACCCATTTTAGAAAGATTTTATATCCAAAGACCATCTTGAAAATGTTTGAAAATAATTTTTCTCTTTTATGCTTAAAAAAATATTTTTAGCTTACAACATAATTAGATCATATTAGAAAAAGAACAAACCAAATAGGCCATGGTTCAAACCAAGATATATCAATCATAGTCAAACAACAAGCATTTGGAAAAAAACCTAAGGAAAGTAACTAAGCCAGTTACATGAGCTTTAGTCTTTGAGTTGAAAAGTTTAGACTCCCAAAGCACTTATATATCAAAAGGTACGAGGCTATGATTGGTTATGCCATGCTCAATCTCCATACCTTGAGTGAAAGTATGGTATCCCTTACATAACACAACATGAGTTACATAGGCATCCTAACTCATACACATAATGCAATCAAAATGATGCAATGAATAATATCACAATAAGAAAGAGTAAAATAATACAAAGACCAACGGAATCAACTTCTCTTTTTCCCAGTTGAGTTGCCATTGTGAGTAGGGATTTTTGTCCCTACTCCCATGTGGAATGGTTCTTGTGACTTCTGCACTGTTAGGCTCAAGGCCATAGAGACCACGGGCCTAAACCCGGAGAAAATGGAGTCGCCACCCGAACAGTCCAGGAAAAAGAAAGGGGTGGATGACACAATTCTAAGGAATCCACAGCCCCTAATGAGTTTAAAAAGTTTGATATGCATGGGGAAGGTGAGAAGGACCCAGCACCCCATAACGCCATGCTCATTGGAACCGGCCTCCTTTTCAGCTCTAAATATTATTAAATTCTTAAATTATTAAAATATTATCCATACTACATGCAGTTTAAAATAAATAAACATTCATTGTATTAAAATCAAAGGAGGTCCAAACAAACAAATAAAAATTGGCACCCATATGAGATAGAAACATGTCCTTACAATAATGTCCCATGTCTAAAACTAAATAAAATAGGACACCCACCATTTGGTGGAAACATGCCCTTACATTTATCCCAAAACTTTAAAATAAATTAAATTATATTGATCTTAACAAATGATGTACCCACAAAGTGGAAACATGCCTCTTACATCTTTGAAATCCAAACAATATAATTAAGGCATTAAACCATTTATCATAAATAAAACGTCAATAGATCATTCATCATAAACATACCATAGTGAATCAAACAATCAAATCTAGGTTTTAATCTTAAATAAAGCATTAAATGCACAAAACTGTGGTTTACATATTAAATTAGGATTTTAGGGTGAATTAGTGTTTTGGATGGAAAACTAGGGTTTTAGGATGAAATTAGAGTTTTGGATGGAAAACTAGGATTTTAGGGTAAAATTAGGGTCTTGCATGAAAAATTAGAGTTTTATACTTTTTAGTAAATATGATTAGGGTTTTTTAGGGATCAAATTAAGATTCTAGGGTTTTAAATTTATAAACTAGGGTTTTATAACATGATTAGGGTTTTGAATCAAGTTAAATCATATTATTAGGGTTTTGATGAAACTAATAATTTTAATACTACTAATGACTTGGCTATTGAGTATTCTAACAAATTATTATGCATAATAATAATGGTTTAAAGGATTAACATAAATTGTAAGCTAAAATCAACTACTGCCGATGATGTTTGAAGAATAATTACTATTGTGGGTTTCAAAAGCAATGTTAATAATCCAATTCGATATGGATGGCTTCCATATCAAATTGGATGGCCCGATTCGATATGGATGTTGTCCATATTGAATTAGACTTATCTAATTTGATATATTCAATGTCCATATTAAATTAGACTTATACAATTCGATATGGACAATGTCTATATCGAATTGGGTAGGCCTAATTCGACACTGCATGGTCCATATCTAATTAAGCCGAACCAAACTCATTCGAACTTTGGATCATACCATTTTAGTGATTTGAAGGTTGAACCGGCTTATTTTAGGCCTTATAAAACTAGAGCAATCTAATTAAAATCATTAAACAAGGTTTGAGCCATTAAGAATGGACCAAACTTGACTCAGCCTCTATTAATTGAGATCAAACTAGCTTTAGCGCCAAAGTTAAGGGTCTACACATCTTCTTCATTCTTCATCTTCTTCATGCTCTTACTTGAAAACCATGGATAATTAGAAACAAAAACATGTTTTTATTGGAAATTAGTTATTTAAGTAGGATTTTTCAAGGATATTATCATCAAACTAAAAGGTTGAATAGAAAATGGTGTAAGAGCCTATTTAATGAGGTTAGTATTTGTATATTACACACTTTGTTGATATTTGAGTTTTATTTGAATTTTAATTGCTTATGCCAACATTTGATTTGATTACATAAAATTATTGTTAAATAAATTGTATATTGAATGATTTTTGAATAGTATGAGTAGGGAATTATAATTCTTTGATAATAAAATTATTTTTGCAAAGTAAAAAGAGTGCATTTATTGATTTTTAAATAAAATTGTGTTTTAAATAAATCAATGAACCATTCAAGAATTGATTTAGGGTTATAGAACAAGTTAGGGTTTTGGTAAGTTTAAGGTTTTGGAGGATATTGGAGTTGTGGAATTTTTCTAATTTGGAAATATGTTAATATTAGTGATATTTGAAGTGTATTTGTTTGTTAATAATCTTGAAATCATGTTGAAAAGAATATTGAATTAGTTAGATGATGGATTATATAATTATGGAAGACTTGATAAATAGGAGAGAGAAACTTTATTTTTGATAAATACAATTTTAATGACACTTGGAGTTATTAGAATATTAAATTAATTAATTTTGATATGAATTCTACTATTGGAACTAAATGGTTATTTGAACTATACTAGTTGGAGAATTGAAATATTGAATTATTTGCTTCTGGATAGAAAATGTATATGAAGTTAAATGGCTATTACATCTATGGTAATTGTAACACCCATATACATATAATACATATATCCTTGTATATGTAGAATATGTATATAGAATATAAATGTGCCATAATAAATACCTGCTAAAACCTATCACTTTACTTTTAAAAGATAGTTAAATATTTTTAAAAGGAAATCTCTGAAAATTTTCACTAGAGTTTTATATGTATTTTCAATAAATTCCATAGTTCAATAAAAAAAAACACAACTTGCATTGAAAGTACACTTCCAAAAATAAAATTTCTCAAATTACATCATTTTTCCATTAATTACTTAAATATTTAAACAATCTTACAAAATGTATAAAGCATGAAACATTTTCCAAAAGCAAAATACTTCACAACCACTATTTCTTTATGCAAAATTAATTATTCAATAAGTAAAAAAAATAATATACATTATATACATATTCAAAAGTATGTAAAATCTTTATTGTTTAAAATACATTCACAAATGATTAATATACTATATAATTCAAATATTTTCAAACAATCTTATACATTATGTGTAGCATTACTGGTCCCATGGCACGCATAACATCTATACCTTTATCACAGTCTGAACTTCTCTGATATGATCTTATATTTCCTGCATTATACACACTACAGCACCACACATAGCTTTATGGTACATACTGTAACAAAACAAACAACCTAATTAACACTTAAGCATACTCTTTGACCACTCTTCCCAAATTAACCTTAATAAATGTACCTCATCTTTGATCATACTAGTAGCATAATATATCACTCACTTACGTCTTCCATGTTGCATAATTCATCTACATACATTATTAGTTATACATTTTTATACCATTTATATATTCACCTCATAATTTATCATACATACACTAACATATTACCGCCACATAAATACATCTAACACATGTATCATTCAGCTACTACATATGACATTTACACATAACACAAACAACCAATACCTCATCATACAACCACAACATTACCAATATTATACAACACACCACACTGTATCACACGTTGGGCTTAACTATTCCCTAGAAAAAAATGAAGTTTCAGAACAATTGATTTGGTCCATTATGACACCAGTGTGTCTATCCTTGATGGAAAAATCATATCAGTTTCATGATCCAGCTCTGCTCAAGTTAAAGCCCAGTTATGCTCAGGCTTATCAACGTATAATCCCAACATCAATTTTTTGGAACATGTTATTATACAAGGCAAAACACATCATATAATTATACATCTCATCATAAACAATCACATTTCTTTTCATAAATTCTTGTACATCTCGTGACCATTTCATGCCATGATCACCATTACATATTTCATTTAACCATCACAAATAACACATGCAGTTATTTATCATTCATATAAATCATAAATCCATTATTATCACATTCATCATATTTTATTAATATCCATTATATTCATTCTTTTTCCCATAATTTCCCTTATTTTCCACATTCTTTTACTGTTTTTCACATTTTATAATTTTTTCCACCTTTCACATTATATATGTACGAACAATGAAGCCACCCAACAATGGCTTAACATTTCATGCTTGATGCATTAAACACACCTTTAGTTAATCCAACTCACAAGTCTTACCAAAACTAATATCAAGTGACTTAACACATTTCCCAAATCATAATGTGTTATGCTACTCAAATACAATTAATACATAAAGTTCAAGTATCTACTAACCTTTAATATGTCAATTCCACCACAAATTTCACCCTCCAAGCCTTACTTCTTCAATGTCCTTCCTCTCTTTAATTTTTCAACCTCACATTACGCAATCCTAAACCACATTATAAATACAAATATCTCATTAGCATTGTATTCAAAGCCATTTACTCAATCCTAAACAACATACTCAATTCTACCAAAACCTAATTCAGCCTTACTACCTCTTTAAAACTTCCACTTAACTTAACCATTTACATCATTCAACCATAAATTTATCACATATACATCAATATAACATTAAACAATTCATTTTCACAATTATAAAAATATCCTTCAACAACCCTAATTTTCACATCATCACCCATAACCCTAACTTCCCCATACCAACTCATCTTAATCAATTTGCATGCAACTTCCAACTATAAAATCATTATATACATACCAAAACAATTTCAAGACAACCCATTTCAATAATTAAAAACACCCTCATCAAAACTTCAAATCACACATATGCATGAAACTCATAAAAAACTTTTTAAATTTAGAAAATACATGCCTAATACTTGATTATTCTTCAAAAGCTTCTTGAATTCTTTGAAAAATCTTGTGAAATTAAATATAGTTGAAGAAAAAATCCTCTCCCTCGTGCTCTCCATTAAAAATTCGGCCATCCTTGCTAAATGAAGAAGAAAATTGTCATTTATACATTAAATTTCCTATTTTACTCTTCATACATATATATATTTACAAAATAATTTAATAATATAATAATAAGACATTTTAGTCTTCTTTCCTATCCAAAAAAGAGTTTTAATTTTAAACTTTTTATTAAATAATTAAACATCTTACTACCTTTAATTTCAAACCAATTACTTTATCTTTTTCTTTGACTTTCTTTCCTTCTATTATTATTATTATTATTATTATTATTATTATTATTATTATTATTATTATTATTATTACTGCTATTACTAACTTGCCTAACTCCATTTTATACTTTATATATATGTATTGTTTATTTAATGTATATGTATATGTTATATTTATTTCACTTATATTTAAGGTATACATTATATATATCTTATATTTCTCTCTTCCAACATACTAATTACCCTCCAGATTAATTATTTAAAAATGTTTAAAATTTGTGGGTGTTGCAGTAGCTTTGATATAAGTATGTAATGTTTAAAGTTAAGTATAAAAATATTTATAGAATTATATAATTAAATTATGCATAGATAAGACAATTTGAGGAAATAAGCAATGAAAGTGCCATTCAATGATAATTGAAGTAGGAAAAATTTAATTTGAGAAGGAAAATCTAGTATTTAACTTAATGTATTTTAATGTTAGTATATTGAATTATATTTAATTAATTTGTTTATGGCAATTTAGGCTTTGATTTGATTGTGCTCTTGGAGAGCTATATATTATTTATTTAGTTTAAGTGAGTAAACTTAGTACTGAATTATTGATTAAATCTTAAAAGTAATGGTAGATTGTTCACAGATTAAAATGAGATCAATCCATTAGAAGATGAAGCTTAGAAAGTGAGATAAATATGATGAAAGTTTTGTTATATGTCTTTGATATTCAAAATGAGTGTATAGTTAGAAAAAGGATAAAAGATGATTGCATGTGATTAGTAGCTTTTGGATTATTTATGAAAATATAAGAGAATTTGAGAAACAACGTGAAAAGATTGATAAAATGATGAATCATTAGCGACTTAAAATAGTTTGTGAAGGAAGATAAAGGAAACAAAGAGGATAATCAAAGGATTAGTTAAGTGATATAAGTTAAATTTAGAAAATTGTATGTAGATATACAAATTGTATACCTAGTGCCTAACTAACAACAACACTATTTGGTAATCTATGATAAATTAAAAATTGTATATAGAAGTGTTTAGTGAGTTAAATTATATTGATTGTTAATAGTTAGAGGCAAAGAAATGATTATATAAAGGGAATGCTTAATGAGAGCGAAAATTATTATGTTGTATTATCATTAGAGTTGAGTGAAGTTATATTTTAGTGAACTCTCATAAGCTTCATTTCTAAGCTCATCTAGCTCAGAAATTTGTAACATTCTCCGCTCTTTTGCCCCATCCAAATCCATATTTATAACCTTAATTACCCAATAAGCCTTGCTCTCTAATTCCAATGGTAATTAGCATGCCTTAACAAAGATTAGTCGATATAGACTAATTCCCAAGGGTGTTTTGAAAGCTGTTTGGTATGCCCAAAGTACTTTAGGGAGACGGACCACCCAATCTATTATTGTGCTCACTGTCTTCTCTAAGATTCCCTTAATTTGCATACTAGAGATCTCAGCTTGGCCAGACATTTGGGGATGATAAGGAGTTGCCACCTTGTGCCTCATACGTATTTTAGTCATAAGCTTTTCGAACCACTTTTTTCAAAAAATGGCTTCCTCCATCACTCACTATAGCTTTGGGAGTCCTATACCTGCTTAATATATATTCCTTCAAGAATTTTAAAATAATGTTTGCATCATTAGTCCTAGTGGGAATAGCCTCCACCCACTTGGAAACATAATTCACAGCAAGAAGGATATATTCAAAGCCAAAAGATTTGGGAAATGGTCCCATGAAATCTATTCCCCATACATCAAAATTCTCTACCACAATAAAATTAGAAAGAGGCATTTCATTCCTCTTACTTATATTTCCTATTCTCTTGCACCTATCACATTATAGATCCTTAATTTTGGCCCAATTCAAATTTAATTTTAATTTAAAGATCATATTGAGTTTGATTTCAATAACAAGGTCCAAATTAAATCAAGTCTAATTTATAAAACTTTTGAATATGTTTGATTCATCTAAAAAATTAGGTCCATTTAGAATTGGTAGTTGCCAATTACCAATTCTACATGAGCCATACCCCTATATCAAATTGGTGGCCAACAATTCGATATGGACCAAGCACGGGCCTAACCAGTAGCTTGCATTAATTTCCTAATCATGCTAAAACTAAAAGACTCTCCGATTACAACAAAGTGTCTAAGCAACATTAGGATTATGGGCCAAAGTTTACCCCTAATTGAACATTATAAATACAAAGCAATTAAGTGAGCAATGGAATGATATTAAGAATTAACCTTGCAATTATCAAAAAGTAATAAGATACATAGAAGCAAAAACACACAATTAACACACAACAATCTTCTCTAGAATTGTTTCACTCAACCAATCTCAACATTGGCTCATGCAGTGGTATAAATAAGCTAGATTCAATATATCAACATTGGTGGAGCCTACAACACAGGTTTAGTGTTCTAAACTTAATTTATTTAAAACATTAGTAGATATGCTCATCCTTTGTTACTTCATTTAATGGTTTGAATGCTATGCTTTATTTTAATACATTAGTAATGAAAGCGTTAATTTAATTTCAGTATCATTAAACATTTTGATGATTGTTTAGTCTAGTAGCTAAATAATCTTGGTTATGATTTTGTATAAACCCTAATCCATTAGACATAGCCCTAAGTTGTATTTTCTAACCCTAATTCATATCCAAAAACCCTAAACCTTGTTTCTAAAACCCTAATCTTGTTTTCAAAGCCTTAAAATCTTGATTTAATATCAAAAACCATAATTTTTACCTTAAAACTCTAATCTTGTTTTCAAACCCCTAAAAACCTGATTTTATCCCAAAAACCCTAACTTTTACCTCAAAAACCCTTATCTTGTTTTCAATAACCTAAAAATATGGTCTTGTCCCAATAACCTAATTTTTACCTTAAAATTCTAATCTTGTTTGCAAAACCTTAAAGCCATAATTTGATCACCAAAACCCTAAGTTACATACTTAAAAACCCAAAACCCTGATTTGATCACTGAAACCTTAATTTGCATGCTTAAAAACCTAAAACCCTAATTTTCACCAATAAACCCTAATTTCAGCGTAAAACCCTAATTTTTTTATGATTAATGGCTAAAATTATGATTAAACCCTAGATTTGATTATTTCATTTATTATTATTTGATTATGATGGATAGTTTATTTTGTTTATGATGAATGATTGAATGGTTTAATTTGATTATTTGGATTTTAAAGATGTAAAGGGCATGTTTCTACTATGTGGGTGCCTTATTTATTTAGTTTGTCATTTAATTAATTTTTAAGGAATTTGGATCATTGTAAAGGGCATGTTTCTATCAATTGATAGGTGTCCTATTTTATTTGTTTGTATGAATATTAAACATTTTAAGGGCATGTTTCCATCTTTAGATAGGTGCCCATTTTGTTTGATTTATTTAATTTAATGCAATATTAGTTTATTTTGATCATTAATTGTAGTATGAATAATATTTTAATAGGTTAGGAATTTAATAATATTTAGACCTAAAAAGGAGGCCGGTTATAATTAACTGTGTGCTATGGGGGTGCTGGGTCATTCTCACCTTCCCCATACGTACCTAACTTTTTAAACCTAGTAGGGGTTGAGGATTCCTTAGGAATTGAGTCATCTACCCCTTTTTATCTTCCCAGCTCATTCGGGTGGCAACTTCAAATTATCTATGTTTAGGCCCATATTGTCTAAGGGCCTGAGTTTAATAGTGCCAAAGTTGCAAGAACCATTCCATCGGGTGTGGGAGCAAATATTGCCACTGATAGTGGCAATTCCACTAGGGATAAGAGAAGTTGATTTCATTGGTCTTTATATTATTTTATTCTTTCTTATTAAGATATTATCCATTGTATTACTTCGATTGCATGGTGTGTGTGAGTTAGGACACTCTATGTAACCTGATTTATGTTGTGTAAGGGATACCATACTTTCACTTAAGGTATGGGGATCGAGCATGGCATAATCACTCATAGCCTCGTACCTTTTGGTATATACTTTCTATGGGAACCTAAGCTTTTCAACTCAAAGTCTAAAGCCTACGTAGCTTGCCTAGTAACTTTCCTTAGGTTAACCTTATATGCTTGTTGTTTGACTATGATTAACATATTTTGGTTTGAGTTATGGCCGATTTGGTTTGGCCTTTGCCTTATATGACCTAATTATGATGTACGCCCAAAATAATTTTATTCTTTTGAGCCCAAAAGACTAAAACTATTTTTAAACTCTTTTCCAAGATGGTATTTGGACATAAAACCTTTTAATATGGGTCAAAATTATTTCCTATCTCATAGCATAAAACATGAAGCCCAAAATTAATTTTTTTCGAACAACTTTTTTACAATGGGCTTTGCAACATTTTTCAAAGGTGGGCTCAAAACCATTTTCTCGCTTAATGGCCCAAAATAAGCTTTTGTTACCAAAACCTTTTCATTAAATGGGCTTAGAACTAGTTAAGTCAATTATATAAATATTAAAATCAATTGTGGGCCTGGTTTATACCAAGACCTATTAATCATGGGCTTGTTTGTAGCATGAATTATTTTTTGCCTTTGTTCAAAATGAGAAATCTATTTATGATATACACTTTAATTTAGTTTTAATCCTCAATATAGTATAAAAGCAATTTTCAAATTGATCCAATGGATTAAAGCTTAGTCAGTGGGACTGACTTCTAAATTTGAAAATATAACTATTGGTTAATCTGTCTGAGAGGATCTCATGAAAACAAAATATTCCATATTGATTTTTTGTTGACCATATACCTAGGAAAAATTACTCGCCATTCTTGTGTGGTTGATATAAGGTTAGAAGGAACATCCTTACTATTTTTTGTGTGTTTTTTACATGTGTATACGTGCATTACATTACATAGTATTAATCCTTTCTGACGTACAGACGTGGAGTACAGTAGTTTAAGAGATTACGATAACCCAACCTATGCTAATGACTTGGAAATGAGTCAGAATTCAGTCAATTTCACATCAAAAGAGATGGATCCTGAGCAAGTTTAGAAGCTTGTAAATGTTGCCTTTAATTCCAAAATGGAAGAATTGAAGTGGTCCTTGGCTGATACTATGAGAAGTCAACTACTTGCACTATTAGAGGATATAATAATATTAAAGCGTTTGCTAGTAACAAGAAGCAAAAGAAAAAAGGAAAGGCTGAGGTAGTTGAAGTAGACTTTGAGGAACACCAGGGTAGTGTTGGATGATGATGACTGAGAAGCATACTTCCAAGATCCTCAAAAAAAGAAAAAAGATAAGAAGACTATAGAGAAAGCAACTGGGGAGAAAACTAAAGCTGCAGATGTGGACAAAATGATTGCTAATTTAGAAAAGAAGTTTGAAAAAAAAGCAAAGGTTGAGGAGGTGATGGAAGTGGATAAGTTATTTGAACAAGATGAAGAAGTCCCTTACAAGTTCAAGATGCCTTTCTTAGCTAACTTTAATGGAACATGGAATCCTCATTTATATGTCAAGTAGTACATCGTTGCTATGCAATTTGCCCGAGCTAATAAGGCTCAAATTCTAAGGTAGTTCATGCTTTCGTTGGATCCTATTGTGAAACTTTTGTTCAATACCCTAGATGACAATACTTAAAAGAACTGGGATATGTTGTCCAAAACTTTCATCTAGTAGTATGGTTACAATACTAAATTAGAAGTGACTCTGATGGAGGTAGAATCAATTAGGCAAAGGCAGAATGAGAACTTTGTCAATGACATGAAGAGGTAGAGGAATAATGCTGCATTGCTTAAGAAGAGGTTGGATGCGTCAGAGTAAATTAGCATAATAGTGAGAGGTGTGCTGCATAATCTTCATGAATGGATGTCCCAAACTCTTATCAGGGATTTCATGGACCTTCTCCAACTGGTTTGCAAAGAATAATGGAAAAGAGAAAAAAACCATTTTTTCTGCAAGAAGGAGTGAGAATGGGAATTATCAGTCTGGTATTCAAAATACACAAAAGGTAGTCGATATTAATGCAACTAGTCAAAGGAGTAGGAGATAGTTTTTAGAATTGGGAAAATTGCTATCTTGGGTTTTCAACAAGCTATAGAAGAAAGGGCTATTAGAGTTGTTCACTCTATGACCTTTGCCAAATCACTTACCACCTAACTTTGATACCAAAGCTTTCTCAATTCCATCAAATGCAAGGGCACAAGATGGATAATTGTTTGTAATTAAGGCATGAGATCAAGAATTTTATTGACAGTGGAAATTTGCTTGAGCATGATAAAACCTAACACTAAGAGCATTCCTTTGGCAAAATTTGGAAGAATGCCACCACCAGTGACCTTCATGATAGGGGAGGATTGAAGGAAAGTTTTGTCTTATTGTCTTTTCAAGACGTAGATAGGAGCTGCTGAAGCGGAGGTACTACTAAGCAAGCTTGAACCAACTGTGGATGCCGAGGTGATGACTATCATTGATGATGGAAAAATCCTTGCCCTCAATATGTCCAGGTAGATGAAGCATTTTTTTCTTCAACTCAACAAACTTCCCTTGGTTTATTTGGTTTTTGTTTTATTTTCTTTCTTTAGTGTTTTCTGATACAATTATGTTTTTCAAATTAGAATTGTTTGAATAAATTTCATTCATTAAATTTTCATTGTTCTTTGTTCATTTTGATGCTCGACCAATGATGAATCTATCTTGATATTCTTAAATTATTGTATCAATGCATCACGATTCGAATTACTTTACTATGCGAGGGAATTGTTCCATTGCATTGAGTTGTGCATGCTTACTTAGATAGGGCTTCTGTATAATTATGAGTGTCTAGGTCCTAGTCAATCTTAGAACATGCTTTGATGAACTTTCGAGCCAAAATTAAACTCTGCTTATTTAAGAGAGAGATCATCTAGGCATTGTTTGGTTAGCCAATAACTAGTATCCACCCCATTAAATATCAATTCCTAGTTTGTCCCTTTGAGCCTTCATGAGATTTTAGCTTGCTTTTTATTGGCTTACAAACCCAATCACTCACTCCATGCTTTTGTAATACTTATGACAAGCCTAATGATAACTGAAGAATAGAGGGGTTAGAAGATCTAAAAAGAGGATGCATAGGCAAGACTATAAGGATAATTGAAGTTTACCTAAATTTGACTTAATATCTCATCATTGAAATGACATTAAGGTAGTAAAGGATTCATCC
Organism: Garcia nutans; assembly: GCA_947685225.1. NCBI lineage: Eukaryota > Viridiplantae > Streptophyta > Magnoliopsida > Malpighiales > Euphorbiaceae > Garcia > Garcia nutans. Next base: position 7,556,081 of record CANTUV010000037.1, on the reverse strand, counting down.
TTATTGAAACATACTCATGCTACTCTGCTTATCCACAGCCAAAAGCATAAGATGGTACAAACAAAATACCTCTTTTAGAACTAAGACTTAAAAGCCAAAAAAAAAAGAAATAGTAAAAACAAAAACAAAGGAAAGAAGAAAATAAAAAAAGAACAAAAAGAAAAGAAAAAATAAAAAAAAGGAAAAAAGGAGAAAGTGGAAGAACAATGGGCTTTCAATTTTTTTTTTTTAGAAAAGCAAAGATCATCTCGATCAAAGTAGGATTTCAAGCTCTGTCTTTTCATGAAGCAATATTTCAAGTTCTATTTTTCATCGAAGCAAGATGATAAGATGCCTAAAAGGTGGATATGAAGTCTAGAGTTTAATGTTTCCAATTTTATATGGTTCTAGCAGAAAGATTATAATGTGAAGATTATGAAGTTTTGAAAGAACCAATGGGAGTACTTTGGCTTATCACCTCAGTTTTTGAGTCAGTGAAACCACTATAAGTGTAATCCATGTATATCATGCATACATAAGCATATCACACTATATTTTTGTCTTGTGCTACCTATTCTTTGTCAAAATGAACATCAGACATCCTGTGAAGTAAACAATCCAAAGCATATATGGAATCGGGGGGCATGAAAGGGCCATTGCAAAAGAATGAAGAGATGTATGCTTATACAAGGAACTAAACAAAACACAAACATCAATCAGAGCCTACATGGGAACAAAATAATTGGTATGAGCCTACACAGGGTGCAGAACTTCCACTTTTCAATTTTGAGTTATACGTATACAAAACATTTTCAAACTTTTAATATTTTTTGATGCAGGGGGCAAAGAAAGGATATGCGGGCCAATTAAAAAATAGCTAAATTTTTTGCATAGTTAAAGAACTAAAAGAATGAAATAAGAAGAAAATCAGAACTCTCAAATAAATGAAGATACAAAAGATAAAAGATCAAGACAAAGTACCAAGAATAGAAGATTAGTCTAGTTAGAAGAGTGAAAGTTGAGGCAAGAAAAGGTCCATCCCCAATAATAGAGAGTGAAGATAAAGGTTCATTTCTCTAAGGCAGACATTTTCAAGCGAATTTGTTGAAGAATCCACTACCTAGCCTATATTGGATTTGTTAAAGTATCTGATGATGCAGTCTCTGGCCTATGTTGGATTTGTTGAAGTATCATGACAGCACAATCTCTAGCCTATATTGGATTTGTTGAAGCATCCTAACGGCATAATCTCTAGCATATATTAGATTTGTTGATGTTGTAACATCCATAAATTTTTTAAAATTGAATAAAGTAAATTAAAATTAAATTAAATAAATAACTTAAATGGAAAATTGAAGGTTTAGAAGTGAAAAAGTAAAGTGTATGTGTGATATATATGTGAAACATACACAACATATACAAAAGTCAACATTTATAAATAGAAAAGTCAAAAAGTCAAAGTCAAATGACAAAATAGTTCTTCTTCCATACATCATTTATTGAAGAGATTTTAAGGATTCAAGTGATGTTTTGGTGATTTTCCCTTGAAATAGTAAATTTTCCAACTTATTCTTTGGAATTCCATGAAATTGTGAATATGTTGAATTTGGGTTTACATAGTAGCATGATTTAATTGCTTCAATGTGTAGGTATGAAGTTATTTTTATTACTTATTAATGATTCTTAAGTTGGATTGAAGAAATGATTAAGTTTGAGTTGAGGAAAGAGCTAATTTAAGGTTATGTAAAATTTGGACTTTTGGAATCATGTGTTTTAATTGTGAAAATCGAATCCAAATGTGTTGCCTTGATGCATAAACAAGGATTTTAAAGTCAAACGATGAATTTAACCAAGTTTGGTTATAGATTGGATATGGTATTGTTGAATTAAGGGTTTTAGAAGGGAAATTTTCAAAGATTGGATGTTTGTTTGATTTTAATGTTTAAATCATGTTATTTAATGATATAAGTGATGGAAATAAGCTTGGATTAATAATTTGAATAAGTTGAAATGAAGAACCTCAATTGATGAAGGTTATGGCATTTTAGAGTTTAACAAAGTATATGTGTTTATTTAGTTTGAATGATTAAAACATGTTATAATATGTTTTTAATGACATAAATAAACTTAAAAAACAAATTTAGATGGATTAACAAGGAATTTTAATGTTAAAGTAAGGTTAGGAAAGATTTAGGGATATTTGTAGGAGTGATGTTTAATTAGGGTTTAATGTTTTAAATGCCTTAAATGTGATTTTAAATTATAGTATTTATTCACATTTTGATTAGGCATTCAAAGGAAGTAGATTGCCTAACCTTAGTGTTGAAGGGCAAGTTGGGAGTAAACATGGGAGTGTGACTTTTAGCTTGTGTGTTGAGTTCTTATTGAGATATGTAAAAACTTATGATAAATTTGATATGTTTGCATTAAATTTGGCCTAGGGCTGTAAATGAGCTGAGCTACTCGAGCTAGGCTTGGGTCTCGGCTCTATAAAAGCTCGTTCAGGCTGGAGCTTGAACTATTTGTTTGATGAATGAGCCAAACTCAAGCTAAAAAAATACTCGGCTCGTTAACTCGTGAGTTGACTCATTTAAAAAGCTTACGAGTTAAGCTTATAAGCTAGCTTGTTTATTATGTTAGATTAAATATATATATACTTTAATTTATATATATTAAATTATATATATGAAAATATTAATTTTTTACTAATTTAATTTATATAATTTATTAATATATAATATATGTGATAAATAAATTAAATAATATAAAATATAATATAACTTAATAATTTTTAATAAAATATAAAATTTTTGCAATATTATATTTTATTTTTATCAATATATAATCATATTGTTCATTTTTCATAAAAATACTAATTTTAGTATATTTTTTATGAAAATATAGAAAAAATGAATGAAAAATGAGAATTGAAATAAGTTTGTTGTGCTCGTCAAATCAAGCTCGAGTTCTAGGTCGAGATACATGATAAATGAGCTATCTCAATACAAGCTCGGGCTCGGCTCCAGCTAGATTCATGTTATTTTATAACGAGTCAAACTTGAGCTTTCCAAAGCTCGGCTTAGCTTGGTTCGATTACAGTCCTATTTTGGCCAAACACATTTTGGATAGAAAAATGTGTTAAAGCTACATTAAAGCCTAGGTTGTGTTCTGATGCAGGAGGGTAGAGTCATTGCTTGTGCATCTCGACAGTTGAAGTCTCATGAGCTAAATTATCCGACTCATGATTTGGAGCTAGCGGCCATAGTTTTTGCATTGAATATTTAGTGACATTACTTGTATGGGGAGAAATATTTTATTTATACTTATCACAAGAGTTTGAAGTACCTGAGTGTTCAAAAGGAGTTGATTTTGAGTGAAAGATGGTGGTTGGAGTTGATTAAAGACTATGACTGCTTGATTGATTATCATCCTGGCAAGGCAAATGTTTTTGTAGATGCCTTGTGTCGGAAGTCTATCATAGGTTTGACTGCCTATTCACTCTCATTGCTTGTTGAGTTGAGAGTGTTGCATGCCATATTTGAGTCTTGTGATGATGGTACATTAATGGCTCAGTTGTTGTTGAGGCTAGTTTTGCTAGATTAGATTAGGGAGGCCTAGCAGGCAGATGAGAAAATTCAAAAGATTGTGATGGATTGCCAAAAGGGGGAGAGTCGAGACTTTCATGTGAGAGATGATGGCAGTTTGTGGTATAGAGATAGACAGTACATTCCCGATGATGCATGATTGAAGATGAAGATTTTAGAGGAAGTACATCAGTCATTCTACGCTATGCACCCTTAAAGTATCAAGTTTATTAAGATTTGAAGCATAATTATTTGTCGTTAGGTATGAAGAGGGATATAGCAGAATTTGTATTCAGATTTCTCCCTTGCCAGAGAGTCATGGCTAAACACTAAATTCCTTCAAGGTTGCTTTAGCCATTATCAGTGCCTGAGTGGAAATGGGAGCGAGTGAGGATGTATTTTTTGACTGGACTACCTTTGACCCAGAAGAAGCATAATGTAATCTAGGTGATAGTTGATCAGATGACAAAGACAACTCATTTGCTTTCAGCTCGGATGGACCACTCACTTGAGAGGTTGGTTGAGTTGTATATCATATAGGGTTGTGAGATTGAATGGAGTCCCAGTTTCTTTGGTGTCGGACCGAGGTCTCCATTTTACATTGAGATTTTAAAGGAGTGTAGACCCTTAATTTTTGACCCAGTCTGGTCCGATATTTTTTATATAGTCCAAAATAATTTTTATGGTAATTTAATTAAATAATATTTATTTTAGTATTTATTATTTATAATTTTTAATAAAAATAAAAATGGTAAAATTAATATAATAATAATAATAATAAATAAGAATAAGAATAAAAAATAAAAATAAAAATCGGCGACGGAAAAAATTTGTCGCCGAAAGTTGAATTGCCCAGGCCAATTCGCCCGCAGTTTTCGCCGGTAATTTCTTGAAATCAAATTCTATTGGTTTTGTTTCTTTTCCTAATTGGTTCTAATTTCCTTAAAAAACTAGAAGTAGGTTGATGATTTTTCCTATAAATAAGACATTAAAACTCAGAATTAAGGAACTTTTTTTGATTGGGGAATTTAGACTGGGATTGGATCAGGAAGATTAGTCTTTATTGGAGTAAAAAAAAGACAGAAAAACCCTAGCACAAGAGATTAGCAACAAGAAAGCAATCAACAATCCATTCAAAGGCAGCAGCACTGCCTTTGTCTTTGTTCATCCTGAAGCAAATTGTGGAGGAACCAACGAATGGAGGTTTGATTATAAATTTTTTATTTAATGTTATTTGCAATGTTTCCATTGTTTGTTTTTTAAGCAACCAAAATTATTAAACTTAATAATATATTTTAGATTAAATCATACATTCATCTAGTAGCCATTAGTCAGCGATCAAAACTTCAAAACCCTAAAAGTATTTCTTATGTTTCCAAAACCTTAAACACCTAAATAATCTTTTCTGCTTTTAAAAATTCTTAAAAACCCTAAAAGTGTTTCTTCTATTTCCAAAACCTTAAAAACCCTAAAATTACTCTTCTGTTTCCAAAACCTTAAAACCCTAAACTATTTTTCTTTTTCCAGAAAACTTAAAGACCTTAAAACTATTCTTCTATTTTCAAAAAGCTTTAAAACCCTAAAATTGTTTTCCCAACAGTTTTCATCTACACCATAACCTTTTGTCCAAAATCTCCAAATGTTTTCTTAAATCTCCAAACCCTAGTTCTCTTCATGTTTTCTAAAAATCATAATTATTTTTATAAACCTCTAAACTGTTTTCTTAAATCCTAAAACCAGACATGTTTTCTAAAATATCAAAACCCTAACTTTCTCGAAAAACAAAACAGTAAACCCAAAGTTTTCCTAAACCCTAATTCAGTGAACTTAAAACCCAATTTAATGAATCTAAACCCTAAAACCATGATCCAGAAAACTTAAAATTGCAATCCATTAAACATGAATTATAAACCTAATGTCTTAAGATTTCAAAACCCTAATTTCATGATGTTAACCCCTAAGCCCTAATTTGATTAACCAAAACCCATATTATTTTCTTATATTTATAAAACCCTAATCTATTTCATTTTTCCAAAATTTTCACAGTAGCCTAAATAATAACAACAATAATTCTAAAATCCCAAAACCCTAATTATTAATTAAAGAACTCTAAATTAAGACATAAACCTAAATTTATATATTTATTACTTTATTTAATTTTAGATTTGATTATACAGTTTATTATATGTTTTGATGGTTGATTTATTTTCAATACTTGATTTATTTAATTTAACATGGATGAATATTTTCTTTATTATTATGATTATTATTTGTTTGTTTTAGTATTAAAATTGTAAGAGGTATGTTTCCACATTGTGGGTACCTCATTAGTTAAATATTATGTAACTTAAATTACTTTTATATTATGACCAATGTAAAGGACATGTTTCCATCTTTCGGTGGGTGTCCTATCTAGTTTAGACATGGATGATGTAAGGACATGTTTCCATCCTCAGATGGGTGTCCATTTTGTAACACCCCTTCCCGACCTACATGTGTAAGCTGAGTAGAGGCGCCACACTAACCTAATGTTGCTACCAATTTTACTTAGTCAAATTTTAGTTCCGATTTTTTTTCAAAAATTTTGCCATAGTTTCGCCTAAAAATTGAGTCCCAAGTGTCAACAAAACCGGTTTTTTCTTATTTTTAAAAACATTTTACACAAACCAATGCAAACAAAATCATTCTCAGTACACTCCCAATAAATCCCCCTTGTAACCTCAACTACAACCTGCAAAAAGAATTTACACTTCTAGTGCAACATAAAATAAAGGTTTTGTGACAACCCCTATATTTAAATATTACACAGCGGAAGTTATAAAATATTTACATATTTACATACTAAACATTTCTTTACAAAATATAAAGAAATATACATGATTGGCAAGTCTGCTCTGATCTTTAAGCTCCAAAAATGGATTCAACAAGGTCTACTCTCACTTGGTCTTGATGAACTCTCGGGTTCAACTCTATCCACTCTATTACCTGCGCGATTAAACAGTATCGCGCTAAGCCAACGACTTAGTAAGATAAAACATGTTAATGGTATGCTTAAATGTAATGCAATGCCACATATGTTATTGATAAGATCAACATCATAAATATAAAGTTAACACATAATTATGCATTTCACAAATCATAGTCATATGAGTATACCACATTTCAACATCTTTCCACATTCAACATTACTCAATCATACTCAATAACCAACATCTCATTTCATTAACTCATAACATTATTTAGGACATTCATATAACCTTGACACCTATGGGCCCAACAAGTATTTAATATGATATTCAGAGTTCAGAGTTACTGATTTGGTTCATAGTCACAATAATCACGTCCGTAGGCAATGTATATACATGTATCTCTATCCATGGATAGTGTAACAGACCCAGTCTCTTGGACCATCACTCAACACATATGAGGAGATCCTCAACCCGGCAAGACTGTTACAAATCATATATCTTATATTCACAATTCTCATAGTGTAACAGACCCAGTCTCTTGGACCATCAACTCAACACATATGAGGAGATCCTCAACCCGGCAAGACTATTACCTTTCATCATTTCTTAGGCATGCCACCCAAATCCAGAACTCTGAAACTGAATAACATATTAAACAAACAATTCATTTATTATATAGTTACCATTTCCATTCTCAAATTCTCATCACATTTAGGCAAACATGCCTTCTTTCTTTCAATATCATCATCATAGCCAATCACAATGGCATTGTCTCATATCATGTCTTATTTGAATTATCATTTCAATTTCAATGTATATTATTCATGAAACACATAACCATTCACAATGCATAACATAACATTGTTCAATCTCAACAATGCAATTAGGGCAAAGAACAATTGATATGATTCATATGAATAATACATTCTGGTTTTAGACTCCATTTTATCCTTATTTTGAAAAATTGTATAAAATAATCTACTTGATTAAAAATTCTAAAATTTTTACAGAATTTAGTTTTGTATCTTAAAATCATTCCTTTAAAATTTCAGATCAAACTGAACACAAAATCTTGGTCAAATAGTTCACCTAACCAGACTGCCCCAATTGCCCTGCATCCTGGCAGCAGTTCTGAACTTTGTGAATTCCATAAATCAAATTCAATCAACGTGGTTCCGAATTATTTTTCTCAAATACTAGACTCACTAAGCAACAACATATCCAAAATTCAATTGGATATGATTTTTCTACATTTTATTAAAAATCCCGAAATATAGCTGTCTCAGTTAAGGTACCTGCTGGAACAGTTCTACTAAAAATAATCTTTCTAAACTCATAAACATTCCAAAATCGAATCAACATATTTTTCAGTCATTCTAGACTCATAAAGGCACAACATATCAAAAATTAACTTCAAGAACATTTTTCTATAATTAATTAAAAATCATACAAGTCACAGCCTTTACTAATTGTAAAACAGAAAAAGAATTTCACTAAACACAACTCATCTCATCATCAAACCAACAAACCCTAATTCCTTTCTCACACCACTTCAAAAGAATTGAAGAATTTAAAGAAAAGATCTTACCTTAGATGAAGAAATCCACAAATCTTTAACCAAAACCCTTGCTTCCTTCTTCAAATTGCTTCAAACCTCAAGATCACCTCTCTTTCTCTCTTGGTTTTTGGAGAGCCGGCACCTCTTGAAAGAAAGAAGGAAAATGATGAAGACACAAAGTCAAATTTGCTTTTAATCTCCACCAAATGATCTTATCCAAGCAATTACCAAAATGCCCTCAATCATATAACTAACTTTTTGTCTCATATAAGCCCTTATATGTAATTGCACATTCCACAAAAATATCTTCTTGCATTGACTCTTCCTTTGACCCATTTATATGTTATATATATCATCATATACACAACATATACATTTGTCTCTAAACCCTAAATTTCTTCTCCAAAACACATACAAAAACATTCTCTTCCAATTTCTTATCAACTTATCATATATACATAATTCAAGTGCAACAACACTAACACCAAGACTACAAGAGCATAATTAGGGATATTACAATTCTCCCCCTCTAGAAAGAAATTTCGTCCTCGAAATTACCTGAAATTAACTCTGAAATAACTGAGGATACTGGTATCGCATGGTATGCTCACTTTCCCAAGTTGCTTCCTCTCTTGCATGATTCTTCCACAGAACTTTTACCAAAGGCACATTCTTATTTCTTAACTCTTTTACATCACGTGCCAAGATAGCAACTGGTTCCTCTTCAAATGTCAAGTCTGAGCTCACTTCAATAGATTCAAATGGCAACAAATGAGATGGATCCGACCTATATCTCCTCAACATAGAAACATGGAATACATTATGAATACGATCCAACTCAGGTGGCAAAGCAAGTCGATACGCCACTGGCCCAACTCTTTCTAACACTTCATACGGCCCAATGAAACGATGACTCAATTTTCCTTTCCGACCGAACCTCAAAATCTTCTTCCAAGGAGACACTTTCAGAAATACCTTATCTCCAACATCAAACTCTATATCTCTCCTTTTCAGATCTGCATAAGACTTCTGTCGGTCTGAAGCTGCTTTTAACCTGCCTCGAATCAACTTTACTTTTTCTTCAGTTTCTTGAATCAAATCAGGACCAACCAACTTATTATCTCCAAGCTCATTCCAACAAAGAGGTGTCCTACACCGTCTGCCATACAATGCTTCAAACGGTGCCATACCAATGCTGGATTGGTGACTGTTGTTGTAAGCAAACTCCACAAGAGGTAAAAACCTATCCCAACTTCCAGAGAAATCGATGACACAGCTTCTCAACATGTCCTCAATAATCTGTATCACCCTCTCTGACTGTCCATCCGTCTGTGGATGAAAAGCAGTGCTGAAGTGCAGTCGAGAACCTAAAGCACTATGCAAACTCTTCCAAAATCTGGAAGTAAACCTGGGATCTCGATCAGACACTAAAGAAGTTGGAACACCATGCAGTTTCACAATCTCATGGATATACAGCTCAGCCAATCTCTCCAAAGAGTAATCCATTCGAACCGGAAGAAAATGAGCTGTCTTAGTCAATCTATCCACAATCACCCATATGGCATCATGCTTCTTTTGTGTCAATGGCAAACCAGACACAAAATCCATTGTTACTCTTTCCCACTTCCATTCTGGCACTGACAATGGTTGAAGCAACCCGGTTGGAACTTGATGCTCTGCTTTAACCTTCTGACAGGTGAGACATTTCGATACAAACTCAGCAATGTCTCTCTTCAACCCCATCCACCAATAATGCTGTCTCAAATCATGATACATCTTCGTATTACCCGGATGCATAGCAAACATTGACTGATGAGCTTCTTCCAAAATGACCCTTTTCAAATCAGCATCATCGGGTACACACAATCGGTTTTTAAACTATAGGCTCCCATCACTTTTCACAACAAAATCTCTAGTCTTCCCATTCTTGCAATCTGAAATAATCTTCTGAATCTTCATATCAATCAACTGAGCCTCTTTGATCTGATCTAACAAAACTGGTTTCAAAAGCAACTGTGCCAACAATGCACCATCATCACAAGGTACAAAACTGGCATGCAATGCTCTCAACTCAACAAGCAACGAGAGCGAGTAAACTGTTAAACCAGCTAAAGACTTCCGACTCAAGCATCAGCAACAACATTTGCTTTACCTGGATGATAGTCAATCAAGCAGTCGTAGTCTTTAATCAATTCTAACCATCTCCTCTGACGAAGATTGAGTTCTTTCTGGACACCCAAATACTTCAAACTCTTGTGATCAGTGTAGATGAAACATTTCTCCCCAAACAGATAGTGGCGCCAAATTTTCAATGCAAACACAATGGCAGCCAATTCCAAATCATGGGTCGGATAGTTAAGCTCATGCGGTTTCAACTGTCGAGATGCATAAGCTATAACTTTACCTTCCTGCATCAACACACATCCCAAACCACTATGTGAAGCATCACTGTAAATCACATATGGTTTGCCTTCTACAGGTAAAGTAAGAACAGGCGCTTGAGTCAACATATCTCTCAACTGCTCAAAGCTCGCCTGACACTGATCTGTCCACAAAAACCTCACTCCCTTACGAAGCAATCTGGTGAGTGGAGTAGCTATCAAAGAAAATCCTTTCACAAACCGCCGGTAATAGCCTGCCAAACCTAGAAAACTTCTAATCTCTGTCACAGACTTAGGTGGACTCCAATTCAGAATAGCTTCAACTTTACTTGGATCAACTCTAATGCCTTCTGCTGAAACAATATGTCCGAGAAAAGCTACTTGATCCAACCAGAACTCACACTTCGACAATTTAGCAAACAACTGCTTCTCTCTCAAAATCTGCAACACAATCCGCAGATGCATATCATGTTCCTCCTCATTCCGCGAATACACCAGAATGTCATCGATGAAGACCACTACAAACTGATCCAGATAGGGCCTAAATACCCTATTCATCAAATCCATAAAAGCTGCAGGTGCATTCGTCAGACCAAAAGGCATAACTAAAAATTCATAATGCCCATATCTGGTCCGGAAAGCTGTCTTCGGAACATCTTCAGCTCTGACTCTCAGCTGATGGTACCCTGATCTCAGATCAATTTTGGAAAACACAGCTGCACCCTTCAACTGATCAAATAGATCATCGATTCTAGGCAAAGGATATTTATTCTTAATGGTCACTTTGTTCAATTGCCTATAATCGATACATAATCTCATAGTACCATCTTTCTTCTTCACAAATAGCACAGGAGCTCCCCAAGGAGAAATACTGGGGCGAATGAATCCTTTGTCCAACAACTCCTGTAATTGCACTTTTAACTCCCTCAATTCTGCTGGTGCCATTCTGTAAGGAGTAATCGAAATAGGAGTGGTACCGGGCAACAATTCGATACCAAACTCCACTTCTCTCTCAGGAGGCAATCCTGGCAACTCCTCGGGAAAAACATCTGGGAACTCAGCAACTGTGGCAATGCTATCAATGGGAGAACCCTTTACTCTAGTATCTACCACATGAGCAAGATAGGCTTCACATCCCTTTCTAATCAACCTCCTAGCTGCAACAGCTGAAACAAATAAGGAGGCTAGCTGTTCCTGCTCATTAGATACTATCACCTCTCTACCATCACCAGTTCTCAAAGAAACAATCTTCTTCTTACAATCTACCACAGCTCCATGTCGAGATAGCCAGTCCATGCCTAGAATCACATCATATTCCTTAAATGGCATCTCAATCAAATCTCCAAGGAACTCCTCACCTTGCACCTTCACTGCACTATCTTTATGCACTTTACTAACTATCACACTATGCCCTAGAGGATTTGTCACCAAAACATCAAATCCTAGGGACTCAGCATGCATATCAAACACAGGCAAAACAGATGCACTAACATAAGAATGGGTGGATCCGGGATCAATCAAAGCAAGTACTGCAGTATCAAATAAAGAAAAAGTACCAGCTATAACTGCCGATGCATCCGGCTGCCTTTGCATAACATACATCCTCTGGGAAGATCCAACCTCCTCTGGTCTACTCTCCCTGGATGTAGCACCTCCTCTAAAACTGAACCCTGGTCTACCTCCTCGGATGGCACCTCTGCCTCCTCTGCCTCCCCTCGCACTAGCTCGAGAAGCAGCAGAATCAACTGGCATCTGGTCCTGCCTCTCAGGACAGTCTCTCACAAAGTGGTCAGGTGATCCACACCTGAAGCATACCCCTGATCTACTATGCCTCCAACAAACGCCCCCATGTCTTCCACCACACTGGTTACACACAGGTAAGGTGGATCTCTAAACTCCAGGAGTAGGAGCACTCGCTACTGAAGCTGCAGGTCTAAATCTCTACCTCTGGAACTGCACTGACCTACCAGCTGATCTTTGACTTCCACTGACCCGAGGAGCAAAGCTTCCCTTACCTCTTTTAGCAGAAGAAGACTCTGCTTCAAATTGGGGCCTTCTAATCCTAACCTCTTCCTCAGAAGCAGCTGCAATATTCTGAGCTTTCTCCACACTCTGAGCTGCTGCCACAAGCTGAGAAAAATCCTGATACCGAGAACCAGCCACATGGCACATAAGAGAGGGCCTCAACCCCTCCTTAAATCTCCTGCATCGATCTATCTCATCCGATATAATGCCCCCGGCATACTCACTCAACCTGATAAATTCAACCTCATACTCCGTCACGGTCCGGTTGTTTTGCTTCAAATCTAAAAACTCTCTCTTCTTCCCATCTTTATACTCCCTCGGAGTATACTTCAATTCGAACTCCCTCAGAAAATCTGCATAGGACAATGTTGGGGGATCTTCCATAGAATGGGGCACTGTCTTCCACCAACTATAAGCATCCTTCTGCAACAATGATCTTGCATAATCAAACTTTTCCTCTGGAGTGGCTTGCAACTGCACAAATATTCTCTGAACTTTGTCTAACCATTGCTCAGCCACAACTGGATCAGTAGTACCTATAAAATCCTCTGCTCCAAACTTCCTTAGTTTATCATATTGCCTCACTGCTACCAAAGGCTGTGGGGGTGGTGGTGGTGGCTGTGGTTGCACTGGTGCTGGCCTCAAAGCCTCTATCACATGCCTAACCCAAGCTGGCGGAACCTCCTCCCCAGCTGATCTCCCTGACACCGAAGCAGGTGCCTCCTCAACACTAACAACCCTAGCTCCATCATCAGGGGCAATACTCTCGGCACTACCCTCAACCGACTGTCGTGAGTGAGAATCCATCACAACCTAACACTGCAAACACAGCAGATTATATCTTATTAAAGATCAGAGACTGCCAATCTCAAACGTATATGTTATTCAAAACCACTTTTTAAGTAAAAATAGTCTTTTTATTACATTTTACCTAGGTTGAGAATCTCAAACCTAGGCTCTGATACCAAAACAATTGTAACACCCCTTCCCGACCTACATGTGTAAGCTGAGTAGAGGCGCCACACTAACCTAATGTTGCTACCAATTTTACTTAGTCAAATTTTAGTTCCGATTTTTTTTCAAAAATTTTGCCATAGTTTCGCCTAAAAATTGAGTCCCAAGTGTCGACAAAACCGGTTTTTTCTTATTTTTAAAAACATTTTACACAAACCAATGCAAACAAAATCATTCTCAGTACACTCCCAATAAATCCCCCTTGTAACCTCAACTACAACCTGCAAAAAGAATTTACACTTCTAGTGCAACATAAAATAAAGGTTTTGTGACAACCCCTATATTTAAATATTACACAGCGGAAGTTATAAAATATTTACATATTTACATACTAAACATTTCTTTACAAAATATAAAGAAATATACATGATTGGCAAGTCTGCTCTGATCTTTAAGCTCCAAAAATGGATTCAACAAGGTCTACTCTCACTTGGTCTTGATGAACTCTCGGGTTCAACTCTATCCACTCTATTACCTGCGCGATTAAACACTATCGCGCTAAGCCAACGACTTAGTAAGATAAAACATGTTAATAGTATGCTTAAATGTAATGCAATGCCACATATGTTATTGATAAGATCAACATCATAAATATAAAGTTAACACATAATTATGCATTTCACAAATCATAGTCATATGAGTATACCACATTTCAACATCTTTCCACATTCAACATTACTCAATCATACTCAATAACCAACATCTCATTTCATTAACTCATAACATTATTTAGGACATTCATATAACCTTGACACCTATGGGCCCAACAAGTATTTAATATGATATTCAGAGTTCAGAGTTACTGATTTGGTTCATAGTCACAATAATCACGCCCGTATGCAATGTATATACATGTATCTCTATCCATGGATAGTGTAACAGACCCAGTCTCTTGGACCATCACTCAACACATATGAGGAGATCCTCAACCCGGCAAGACTGTTACAAATCATATATCTTATATTCACAATTCTCATAGTGTAACAGACCCAGTCTCTTGGACCATCAACTCAACACATATGAGGAGATCCTCAACCCGGCAAGACTATTACCTTTCATCATTTCTTAGGCATGCCACCCAAATCCAGAACTCTGAAACTGAATAACATATTAAACAAACAATTCATTTATTATATAGTTACCATTTCCATTCTCAAATTCTCATCACATTTAGGCAAACATGCCTTCTTTCTTTCAATATCATCATCATAGCCAATCACAATGGCATTGTCTGATATCATGTCTTATTTGAATTATCATTTCAATTTCAATGTATATTATTCATGAAACACATAACCATTCACAATGCATAACATAACATTGTTCAATCTCAACAATGCAATTAGGGCAAAGAACAATTGATATGATTCATATGAATAATACATTCTGGTTTTAGACTCCATTTTATCCTTATTTTGAAAAATTGTATAAAATAATCTACTTGATTAAAATTCTAAAATTTTTACAGAATTTAGTTTCGTATCTTAAAATCATTCCTTTAAAATTTCAGATCAAACTGAACACAAAATCTTGGTCAAATAGTTCACCTAACCAGACTGCCCCAATTGCCCTGCATCCTGGCAGCAGTTCTGAACTTTGTGAATTCCATAAATCAAATTCAATCAACGTGGTTCCAAATTATTTTTCTCAAATACTAGACTCACTAAGCAACAACATATCCAAAATTCAATTGGATATGATTTTTCTACATTTTATTAAAAATCCCGAAATATAGCTGTCTCAGTTAAGGTACCTGCTGGAACAGTTCTACTAAAAATAATCTTTCTAAACTCATAACCATTCCAAAATCGAATCAACATATTTTTCAGTCATTCTAGACTCATAAAGGCACAACATATCAAAAATTCACTTCAAGAACATTTTTCTATAATTAATTAAAAATCATACAAGTCACAGCCTTTACTAATTGTAAAACAGAAAAAGAATTTCACTAAACACAACTCATCTCATCATCAAACCAACAAACCCTAATTCCTTTCTCACACCACTTCAAAAGAATTGAAGAATTTAAAGAAAAGATCTTACCTTAGATGAAGAAATCCACAAATCTTTAACCAAAACCCTTGCTTCCTTCTTCAAATTGCTTCAAACCTCAAGATCACCTCTCTTTCTCTCTTGGTTTTTGGAGAGCCGGCACCTCTTGAAAGAAAGAAGGAAAATGATGAAGACACAAAGTCAAATTTGCTTTTAATCTCCACCAAATGATCTTATCCAAGCAATTACCAAAATGCCCTCAATCATATAACTAACTTTTTGTCTCATATAAGCCCTTATATGTAATTGCACATTCCACAAAAATATCTTCTTGCATTGACTCTTCCTTTGACCCATTTATATGTTATATATATCATCATATACACAACATATACATTTGTCTCTAAACCCTAAATTTCTTCTCCAAAACACATACAAAAACATTCTCTTCCAATTTCTTATCAACTTATCATATATACATAATTCAAGTGCAACAACACTAACACCAAGACTACTAGAGCATAATTAGGGATATTACACATTTATTTGTTTTGTTTAGACATTGCTTTGATTTTAATATAATGATGCTTTAATTTAATTGTTGCATGTAATATGGATAATATTGTTATATTTAAGAGTTTTATAATATTAAGACCTGCAAAGGAGGCCGGTTCTAATGAATCGGCCATTGTGGGGGTGCTGGGCCATTTCTCACCTTCCCCACACGTATCCAACTTTCCGAACCCATTAGGGGGTTAGGGATTCCTTAGGAATCGAGTCATCTACCCCTTTCTTTTTCCTAACCCATCCAGTGGCAACTCCATTTTCTCCGGGCTTAGGCTTGTGTTCTCTAAGGTCCCGAGCCTAAAAAGTGCTGAAGTCGCAAGAACCATTCCACTGGGAGTGGGGGCAAAAATCCCCGCTCATAAGGAGTTTGCAGGATAATTTGGGTTATTAGTTGCATTTTAGTACTGCTTTCCATCCTCAGACAGATGGGCAATCAAAGAGAGTGATACAGATTCTAGAGGATATATTGAGGAATTGTATCATTGATTTCATTGGGAGCTGGGACATATTTTTGCCACTGATTGTATTTGCTTACAACAGTAGTGACCAGTCCAGTATTGGGATGGCACCTTATGAAGCCTTTGTATGGCAGGATGTGCAGGACACCTTCATGCTTGGGATGAGGATGGAGAAGGTAAACTGGTCGATTCCAATTTGATCAAGGAAAATAAAGAGAAAGTGAAGGTGTTTCAAGGTTGTTTAAAAGCAGCTTCAGACCGACAGAAATCCTATACAGATTTGAACAGGAAAGACATAGAGTTTAGTATGGGAGATAAGTTGTTCTTGAAGGTGTCACTGTGGAAGAAGATTCTGAGATTTGGTCAAAAATGGAAGTTGAGACCTCGTTTCATAAGACCGTATGAGGTACTAGAGAGAGTTAGTCCAGTGGCTTATAGATTGGCTCTACCGCCCGAGTTACATCAGATACACAATGTCTTCCATGAGTCTATGCTTTAGAGATACAGGTCAGACCCATCTCATATTTTATTAGTGGAGTATATTGAGGTGACACCAGATCTGACTAGCGAAGAAGAACTAGTGGCGATTTTAGCACGAGAGGTGATAGAGTTGAGAAACAAGAAGGTGCCACTTGTTAAGGTTCTTTGGAGGAATCATGCCACAGAGGAGGTGACATGGGAGAGTGAGTAGATGATGTAGAGCCAGTATCCTCAGTTGTTCCAGAGTTGATATCAGGTATTTTCGCTAACGATATTTTCTTTAGGTGGAGAGAATCGTAACATCTGTAAATTTTTAAAAATTGAATAAAATAAATTAAAATTAAATAAATTAAATTAAATAAATAATTTAAGCGGAAAATTAAAGGTTTAGTAGTGAAAAAGTAAAGTGTATATGCGATGTATATGTGAAATATATACAACATATACAAAAGACAACATTTTTCAATAGAAAAGTCAAAAAGTCAAAGTCAAATGATAAGATGGTAATTATACTTTGTAAAATTAAAAATATTTAAATAATTAAAAATAAATTATTTTTCGATGGAAGAGGTAAATTATGGTTTTTTAAATAATTAATTAATTAATTAAAATATATTTAATATATGGTCATTTTTTAAAGTGGAAAGATAGAGAAATTAAAAGTCTTCTTCATCTTCATCTTCTTCTTAAGGTGGCTGAACCACCATTAGAGACCAAGCCAAGCTTTTTCTTCTTCCATACATCATATATTGAAGAGATTTTAAGGATTCAGGTGAAGTTTTGGTGATTTCCCCTTGAAATAGTAACTTTTCCAACTTATTCTTTGGAATTCCATGAAATTGTGAATATGTTGAATTTGGGTTTACATAGTAGCACGATTTAATGCCTTGAATGGTTACGTATGAAGTTATTTTTAGTAGTTAGTAATGATTCTTAAGTTGGATTGAAGAAATGATTAAGTTTGAGTTGAGTGTGGTTGAAAGAGCTAATTTAGGTTTATGTAAAATTTGGACTTTTGGAATCATGTGTTTTAATTGTGCAAATGGATTATAAATGTATTATTTTGATGCATAAACGACGATTTTAAATTCAAACGATGAATTTAACCAAGTTTGGTTATAGATTGGATATAGTAGTGTTGAATTTAGGATTTTGGAAGGGAAATTTTCAAAGATTGGATCTTTGTTTGATTTTAATGTTTAAATCATGTTATTTAATTATATAAGTGATGGAAATAAGATTGGAATGAAGAACCTTAATTAATGAAGATTATGGCATTTTAAGGTCTTAATAAAGTATATGTGTTTGTTTAGTTTGAATGATTAAAACATGTTATAATATGTTTTTAATGATATGAATAAACTTATAACACCAATTTAGATGGATTAACATGGAATTTAAATGTTACAGTAAGGTTAGGCAAGATTTAGGGATACTTGTAGGAGTGACATTTAATTAGGGTATAATGCTTTAAATGCCTTAAATGTGATTTTTAAATGATAGTATTTATTCACATTTTTAATAGGTATTAAGAGGAAGTAAATTGCCCAACCTTCGTGTTGAAGGGCAAGTTGGAAGTGAAGGTTGGAGGGGGACCTTTAGCTTGTGTTTGAGTGCTTATTGAGGTATGTACAAACTTGTGATAAATTTGCATTAAATTAGGCTTAACACATTTTGGATAGAAAATGTGTTAAGCTACTTGGCAGCTTGAACATTCATGAACGTTGTGTTATAATATATGACTTGTTATGAATGCATTATGTGTATTATGAAAAGCCATTAATAATGGCTAAAATAAATAAAATGTAATTTTAAAATGTCTTATTTACAGAAAGAACTCTGACGAATTTTTCCAGAGATTTTCGTATAAAATTTTTATTTGAATCTATAACTAAAAAATTATATTTTATTATTATTTAAACATACATTTTAATGTGTTTGGGGGTTTAAATTAAAAATGTAAATTTTTTTAGTAAATCGGGTTGTGGAATTCTTATACTTTCTATTTATATTTAACATATATTAGTGTATGTATTATACATATATATAGTATATGGATGTTACAGAAGTATCCTAATGGCACAATTTTTTTTTTGATATGTTGAAGTATCCAGGTTTATTTCTAGTAAGATATTAGAGTCGCTTACTATCCTACCAAGATATTAGAGTCGCTTGGTGGTTTTCATCAGGATATTAGAGTCGCTCGATAACTATTTTTATTTATTAAGATATTAGAGCCGCTTGGTGATTTTTTATAGATATTAAATTTGCTGGGTAGACCCATTAGGGTATTAGAGTTGTCCAAAAACCCATTGTGATATTAGAGTTGATCAATAGTTTTGATTGGTCATTTCATCAAGATATTAGACTCGCCTGATGAACCAATGGGATATTAGAGTTTCCTAATAGTCTATTAGAATATTAGAGTAGTTCAACGAGGCCATAACCCAAATCCAATCTCGGATAGAGAACCCAAATCCAATCTCGAGTTGAGAATCCAAATCCAATCTCGGGTCTAGAACCCAAATACAATTTCAGGTCAATAATTAAAATCTAGTCTCGGATCGAGAAGCCAAATCCAGTCTCAAGTCTAGGACTCGAATCCAGTTCAGGGTTCAGAACTCGAATCTAACCTCGGGTCTAGAATAAAAATCCAAGTCGTGGGTCCAGAACCCATCCTCATTCAAGATCAGCTCAAAGTCACATTACTTTTCACTCTCTGAATAAATTCAAGATCATCCAATCAGAGGCAAGACTGTAGACCCATAATTTTGGCCTAACTCAAATTTAATTTTAATTTAAAGATCGGATCAAGTTTGGTATCAATAACAATGTCCATATTAAATCAAATCTAATTTTTAAAAGTTTTGATTAGGTTCGATTTATCTGAAAAACTGGGCCAATACAGTAAAAATGGGTTCGGTCATTTTAACTTGATATGGGCTTTGCCTCCTATTAAACTGGTGGACACCAATTTGATATGAGGCACTCATATCAAATGGGTGGTTGCCAATTCGATATGGGCATCACCTCACATTGAATTGGTGAGCAACCAATTAGATACGAGGCTCGTATCGAATTTATGGCCATCAATCGATATGAGCCATACCCCATATCAAATTAGTGGCCACCAATTCAATATGAGGGTCTCCATATCAAATTGGTGGCCACCAATTTAATATGGACTAGGCCCATGCTTAGCCAGTAGCTTGCATTAATTTCCTAGTCATAGTAAAACTGAAGGACTTTCGGATTACAACTATGTGTCCAAGCAACATTAGGATTATGGGCCAAAGTTCACCCTAATTGAATGCTATGAATACAAAACAATTAAGCGAGTAATGTGTTGGAGAAAATAATTAACTAGTAATTATCAAAATGCAATAAAATACATAGATGCAGAAACACAAAATCAACACACAACAATCATCTCCAGAATTGCTTCACTCAACCAATATCAATGTTGGCTCAGGCAGTCGTATAAATATGCTAGATTTAATATATCAACGTTGGTGGAGCTTACGATATAGGTTTAGTTTTCTAAACTTAATTTATTTAAACCAATTAGTAGATATGTTCATCCTTTATTACTTCATTAAATGGTTTTAATGTTATGAGTTATTTTAATCCAGTAGCAATGAAAGTGTTAATTTAATTTCAGTAGCATTAAACATTTTGAAGATTGTTTAGTCCAGTAGATAAATAATCTTTGTTGTGATTTTGTATAAACCCTAATCCATTAGACATAGCCCTAAGTTGTATGCTTTAACCCTAATTCATATCCAAAAACCCTAAACCTTATTTCTAAAACCCTAATCTTGTTTTGAAAGCCTTAAAATCATGATTTAATCTCAAAAAACCATAATTTTTACCTTCAAACTCTAATCTTGTTTTCAAACCCCTAAAAACTAGATTTTATCCCAAAAACCCTATCTTTTACCTTAAAATCCCTAATCTTGTTTTCAAAACACTAAAAATATGGTTTTATCCCAATACCCTAATTTTTATCGTAAAAACCTAATCTTGTTTTCAAAACCCTACAGCCATAATTTGATCACCAAAACCCTAATTTACATACTTAAAAACTAAAACCGTAATTTGATCACTGAAACCCTAATTTGTATGCTTAAAAACCTAAAATCCTAATTTTCACCAATAAACCCTAATTTCAATGTAAAACCCTAAATTTGTATGATTATTGAATAAAATTAAGATTAAACCCTAGATTTAATTATTTCATTTATTATCATTTGATTATGGTGGATGGTTTGCTGATGAAATTATGGGAAAGGATTATGAACACAGATTGAGGAAGCTTACAAGAGTTTCGGAGAATCAGTTTGGGTTTATGCTAGGGAGATCTACCATGGAGGCTATTTCTCTTCTAAGAAGACTAATGGAATTGTATCAAGAGAAGAAGAAAGATCTCCACATGGTATTTATTGACTTGGAGAAAGCCTATGATAGAGTACCAAGAGAAGTGTTATGGTGGGTTTTGAAGAGGAAAGGAGTCAACGGCAAATATATCAACATCATCAAGGACATGTATGAGAATACATCCACTAGTGTGAAAACACCTGGTGGAGACACTGAGGCTTTCCCTATTACTACCGGATTGCATCAAGGTTCGGCCATGAGTCCATATTTATTTACCCTGGTTATGGACGAGCTAACCAGAAGCATACAAGACGATGTTCCTTGGTGTATGTTGTTTCTTGATGACATTATTTTAATTAATGAGACTAGTGCTGGTGTAAACCGTAAGTTGGAAGTGTGGAGAAAAACCCTCGAGGACAAGGGTTTTAAGTTAAGTAGGAGTAAAACGGAATATATGCACTATGAGTTCAGTCTAAGGAAGAAGCAGGAACATGAGGTTAAGTTGGATGGAGTTTTGGTTCCTAAAACCAAGCACTTCAAATATTTGGTTTCGGTGTTCCAGAATGATGGTCGTATAGATGAAGATGTGGCTCACAGAATACAGGTAGGGTGGTTGAAGTGGAAGGGTGCGACTGGGGTTCTATGTGATAAGAAAATACCTCTGAAAGTGAAAGGTAAATTCTATAGGACGGTTGTTAGACCTGCGATGCTCTATGGTAGTGAGTGTTGGGCACCAACGGGACAACATTTGCATCAGATGAGTGTGGCAGAAATGAGGATGCTAAGATGGATGTGTGGACATACCAGACTGGACAAAATTATGAATGTTCATATTCGACAAAAAGTCCAAGTAGCGGACGTCGGAGATAAGGTGAGGGAAGGAAGACTTAGATGGTATGGGCATGTTTTAAGAAGACCTCCTAATGCTGCGGTTCGTAAGTGTGAGAATTTGTTGATTGAGGGGGCTAGAGGTCGTGGCAGACCTAGAACTGTGTGGAAGGAGGTGATAGCAAGAGACTTACGTGCCTTAGATCTTGATGCAGATTTGATTAATGACAGACTTGAATGGAGACGTAAAATCCGTGTCTTGGAAGGGGCCTAAGGCTGGAGTATCTTTTTTGGTGTCTTTTGAGCTTATTTTGTTGAGAATCCATACAGCCGACCCCAACTTATTTGGGATTAAGGCTTAGTTGTTGTTGTTGTTGTTGTTGTTGATTATGGTGGATGGTTTATTTTGTTTATGATGAATGATTGAATGGTTTAATTTGATTATTTGGATTTTAAATATGTAAAGGACATGTTTCCACTATGTGGGTGCCTTATTTATTTAGTTTGTCATTCAATTAATTTTTAAGGATTTTGGTTCATTGTAAAGGGCATTTTTCAATCAATTGATGGGTGTCCTATTTTATTTATTTGTGTGAACATTGGAACATTATAAGGGTATGTTTCTATCGATGGATGGGTGTCCATTTTGTTTAATTTGTTTAATTTAATGCAATATTAGATTATTTTTTATCATTGCTTGTAATATGGATAATATTTTAACAAGTTAAGAATTTAATAATATTTAGACTTGAAAAGGAGGCGGGTTCTAATGAACCGGGCGCTATGGCGGTGCTGGGTCATTCTCACCTTTTCCATGCATACCTAACTTTTTGATCTTAGTAGAGGTTAGGGATTCCTTAGGAATTGAGTAATCCACCCCTTTCTATCATCTCGGCCCATCCAGGTGGGGACTCCAAATTCTCCGAATTTATGCTCATGTTCTCTATGGCCCTGAGCCTGACAGTGCTGAAGTTACAAGAACTATTCTACCGGGAGTGGGGGTAAAAATTCCCTCTCACACATAACTAAGTTAAAAAGAGAAGGCCAATATAAACCACTTTGAATAATCTTCTCAGCAGTCTTCTTACATCTAAAATGTCCTCCATAATAGATGTTATGTAAAAAATGTAACACCTGCAATTGCTCCTCCTCTGGCACAAATCTTTTAATGATCTCACCGTTGCAAATTGCTAACAAGTATGGTTCATCCCAAAAAAAATAATTATAAGAATGTAGAAATCTCTTATTTGACAAGAATGTAGAAATATCTTCTTTGTTTGAAATTCAAATCTTCTCTTAAGGCAACACAAGAAAGATAATTAGCAATATTCGCATACTATGGCACTTGAGTTAACGCAAACAAGTGCTCATCATGTAATATTTCAAAAGCATTTTCAGGAGAAATTTGTGCATTATCATCATTAAAAAGCAACCTAGAACGATGGTCAGCCGCTAAATTTTCACTACCTTTCCTATCCCTAATTTCCACATCAAACTCTTGCAATATAAGAATCCACCTAATGAGCCTAAGTTTAGATTATGGTTTATTCAATAAATATTTCAAGGTTGTATGATATTAAAATACAATGACCTTTGAACCTATCAAATAAGATTTAAATTTATTAAGTGCAAACACCGCATCTAACATCTCCATTTCAGTGATTGTGTAATTTATTTATGCATTCTTCAAAGACAAACTTGCATAATAAATCACACATAATTGTTTATTTAGCCTTTGGCTAGAAAATACCCCAATAGTATAACTTAAAGCATCACACATAACCTCAAAAAAGGCAAATCCCAATTAGGAGCAACAATCACAGAGACAAAAGTTAATTTTTCTTTTAAAATGTTTAATGCTTCTAAGCACTTATTATAAAAAACAAATGGAACATCTTTTCTAAGCACGTTACACAAAAAAAATGTGAGATTTTTGAAAAATCCTTAATGAACCTCTTATAAAACTCAGCATGTTCCAAAAAATTCCTAATCCCCTTAAAAGATATGGGAGGTGGTAAATTTGCAGTTGAATCAACTTTAGCCGTATCCATCTCAAAGCCCTTATGAGATACAATAGGTCCCATAACTATGCCATTATCTACCATAAAATGACTCTTTTCCCAACTCAAGGTTAAATTGCATTCAATACATCTTTCAAGCACAAGAGTTAGTTTATGCAAACAATCATCAAAGGAGTTACCAAAAAAAAATCATCCATAAATACCTCAATGAACTTATCTACTATGTCTAAAAAAAGGATAGCATATGCCTCTAAAAAGTACTTGATGCATTGCAAAGTCCAAATGGCATCTTCCAAATAATAAATTTCCCAAAAGGACATGTGAAAGTCATCTTAGGTTTGTCCTTCGGTGCTATAGGAACTTGGTAATAACATGAAAGAGCATTACCACCTATCTAGCATTTGGTCAATGGATGGTAATGGACAATGATATTTCTTAGTCACATCATATAATTTCCTATAGCCTTTACAATTCTCCACTCAGTTTATGTACGTGTTGGTATCAACTCACCCTTCTCATTTTGAACCACAGTTAAGCCTATTTTCTTTGGTACCACATGCAGAGGACTAACCCAATCACTATTACCTATAGGGTAGATTACCCCCCCTCATCAAGGAGTTTAAGAACCTCCTTCTTAACTACCTCACTCATATTTGGATTAAGCCTCCGTTGGGCCTCTCTCACCGATTTAGCTCCTTTCTTTAAAATAATTCTATGCATACATATGAAAAGACTAATACCGTCACTCAATCCCCAACCATTGGCTTTCTTAACTCTCTTTAGTACTGTCACAACTTCCTCCTCTTCATCACTACTGAGAGTTGAAGAAATGATCACTGGTTATGTTTTGTTCTCTGCAAGAAAAACATATTTCAAATACTTTGGTAGCTCCTTGAGTTCAACCAACTTTGGTTGAATCTCCTCTTTTTCTACCTTAACATCATCAAGTCCCATCTCATCAAATTCACCATTTAAAATCAACTTGCACTCCTTAATTTCTGGATCAGAAATTTTGATTTCATCACCCATGGTCAATGTCATCTCAAACTTTTCTTCTGTACTTTCTTGCAAGAAAACATCTTCAATAGCAAGATCAATATAATCAATAAAAGAATAATTTTCATTAATAGTTGTAATGGAGATAGGGGAAGTGTTAAAAATTTAAAATACCACAATTTGTCCTAAAACTGTCATAGTTAGTTTTCCATTTTTAATATCAATCAAGATATTAGTTGTAGCCATGAAAGGCCTCCCTAACAAGATAGTGCAAACAACATTCCTAGGAATCTCTACCCCTACATCAAGGACTATAAAGTTCATAAAAACTATTAAATCCACAACTTGAACTAGAACATCTTCTGTAGTTCCCTTAGGAATTCTAAGAGTTCAGTCTTCTAGCTGCAAAACAAGCTTGGTATGTTTAAGTTCCCCAAGCTCTAACTATGAATAAATTAAATAAGGCATCAAGTTTACACTAGCTTCCAAGTCACAAATTCCAATCGTTTCCTTCCCATTTCTTGTAGAGATTTTAATTACAAAACTTATAAAGTCTTTTAGCTTTAGAGGTAACTTATGTTGCCAAATAACACTTGTTATCTCCGACACTATCACCTTTTCAGTTGGCTCATACCTTTTTCTTTTTACTGTTTAATTCTTTAAAAAATTTGGCATAAGTTGGCATGTTTTAAATCACCTAAAATAAGGGAATATTTATATTTACATTGGATAGCATGTTATAGATTTTAGAAATTTGCTTATCATACTTCTCACCTTTCAATCTTCTTGGGAAAAGAATGGGTGGTCTGTAAGTGTTGGAAGACTTATCCAACTGTGGCAAAGTCGATGCCTCCAAATTCTTCTCTTCCTTGAATTGACTTGACTGCTCTGGATTATATTGCACCTCTTTGCCATTCTCTTCTTGATTAGTGCCTACATCTAAAGAATCACCAACCTTGTTATCTATTACCTTTCCACTTCTCAAGATTGTAATTGCCTTTGCTTGCTTTACTTGGATTGGAAATTTCCCTTTTTAATGTGCCTGGAGCTGATTTGCCAATTGCCCAGCTTGAGTTTCCACCTTCTTTAATGATGCTTCCAATGAATCAAACCTCTTGTTGTTTACCTCTTGATTTTATGTGCTAATTTTAAGATAAGCATTCAAATTAGCTTCCAGTGTGGGTTTCTTCAGCTAATCTTGATGTGAAGATTGTCTTTGAAAGTGAGAACCTTTTTGATAAGGCTAAAAGGATTACCGAGGTAGAACTTGTTGGTAATTTCTCCAAGAGAAATTTAGATGGCTCCTCCAACCTGGAATAAAGAGTTTACCTTGAGGGGTGTCACTTAAACCTTTACTGGAAACCTTCTAAGTCATTCACTTGCTCTTTCCCTTCTTCATATTGTTCAAAGCTTGTACAACACATATTTGCACTATATCCTAAAATGCCACATGTTACAATATCTCTTGGCTCGGTATTGGTAGGCTTCCCTTTAAATTAAGCTTCTTGACCTGTCTTGTCAATTCTACTATCCGCCTTACCATTTTAGAGTTTGAGTTCACCTCATAAACTCCATTACACCTTTGTTCTATAATTTTCTATTTTGAATTGGCTCATAGCATCAAAAATAGCCTTACAGTTTCAGCAACTGCTCTCTCATCCATTGCACGTTCAACTGCATTGTCTACTAAATTTTGAATTTGTTATGTGAGCCATCATAGAAAAATTGATTTAGCAGCTATTGTGGATAATGATGATGAAGGCATTAGAAGAATAATGATTTGAAATGATCCCACGCCTCATGAAATGACTCACCCTCCATTTAAGTGAATGTTGTAATATTCCCCCGAAGCTCCTTTGTCTTCTTATATGAATAGATCTTGGTCATGAACTTATTATAAACTTCAATCCTTGTAGTTAATGAACTTATTATAAACTTCAATCCATGTAGTTAATGAATTCTCTGGAAGGGTCATCAACTATGCCTTGACCCTATCATTCAAAGTGTAAGGGAAACACCATATCTTAAGCCCATCCTTCATCAACCCTTGCAATGGGAATGTGTGCAAGGTTGAATAAAAATCATGAATTAAGTTGAGAATGTCTTCATTCGACATTCCATTAAAAGAGGACAACATACTATAATGAGTATTCTTCAATTCATAGTTTCTTGCAGCATTGCTCAACTATATGCAAGATGTGGTTACCCTAATAATCGGTAGTACAAACTCTTTCATGGGCTGTTCTCATTCTTCAGTATCTCTGCATCCCTATCTTCTTCGAATTGCTCTTCAATGTTTTTTGCTTCTTATTCCAAAGGATATATTCCTATAGCCCTTAGAATTTTGTGAATGTTGTCTGTAAAGGGAATAATCTTATTGCCTTGGGATTTGTCTCCTTATATAAAACACCTGGAAAATTCAAGAAGAAACACTCAAATAATTAAATAAAAGAAAAACAAGTTATCACTAAAATAACCCTCCACAACAACGGTGCCAAAAACTTGTTGCGCTCAGTTTAACACTATTAAAAGTGACTATTACAAGTATACGAGGATGATATAGTAATGGATTAATGTCCCATGGTCGTCTCTCAGAGAAGTTGGTTTTTGTAATAACTTGATTAAAAAAATAATAGAAAAATAAATTTTTAATGTCGCAATGGCAGAAGAAATTTAAAATTAAAAACAAAATGAATAATGGATTGCACAAAATATATGTGATCTTTCAAAGGGGACCTAGGATTTACAGTTAATTTAATCAATGCAAAATTCTCAAATTTTCCATCAACATAACCTTGCAACTTAATTTATTCCTTAATTTTAATTAATAATTAGTAATTCATTAGTTCTCCCATTCGTGAATTAATAAATACCAATTATTTTAAATTTGTAAATAAATTGAACCCTAGAACTTATATTTCTAATTCATTCTTAGGGTAGTTGAATGCATAGTTCGAATACCTGATTTCACCTCTCGGACCTTCATTCAATATTTAGAGACTAATAGGTGGCCAATCTATTAACCTAACATATATTCCAATGCAATCAAATAACAATAAGGCATACTAATGGAGATTATTGAATTAGAACATTAAATTAAATATATTGCAAACCCTAGGTATAAATAATTGTGTTCCTTATCATAATACAATATAAGCTCAACTCAACAAATTTTAAATCACAGATTTCTATTGATAAATTAATGTATTTAAATAACAAAGTTCTAGACAATGAATCAATTGAAAGAATAGAAAAAACCCCTTGTGCTGATGACTAGAGCTAGAAATCTCATTCTTCCTCCAGCTCCACTTGAATATGTAGAAGAACTCAAAAATCCCTTTCAAAGCTTCAGCGAAAATTCTCATACCTAATCTCTATCTTCCTGTGTATCTCTCTATTCCTTTTTTTAGTCTTTTTTTTCTCCTTTAAACTTCTCAATTATCTCACTTTTAGCTCCACTTAAGTTAATTTCGTATCTAACCCAAACACTTCAAAAATAAAAAATGTGCCTTAACTTTTTAGGTACGACATGGCCAAGACCTCATTCATCCTATCCATGTCTCTCAGCTTCCTTCTTAGATATGAACAAGACTTGTGACCATTGCCTTTTCTACCTTGATCTCACTCTTATTCTCCTACAATGGAACTTGGCCAGGCATGGTGTGTCTTGGCCGTGTTTCTTGAACTTTAGTTTAGATACGACTAAGCTTTCAAAACATGTTTAGTACTGCTTCTAATTACACATGCTTTTCCTCTTTTTGGATCGAAGACAACTAAGCTTCATTCATTCTAGCTAGGACATTGGACATGGCCAGGATAGCAGGCCATGCTTAGTTCTACTTTAATTTCAACTTCTTCTTATGATGGACATAGCCAGGACACTAGAATGTGCCCAAGTATGCCTTAAAACCTTGCCTATTATTTTCTTGCAATTGAGAGACACGGCCAGAACTTGACATAGCTTGGTTGTGTTGTATATTTTTCCTGAATTTTTCTTCCAACAATAGACTTAGCACATTTTATTGCCTCTTTTCTCATGAATCCCCTTGCTTTAACCTAAAACATAAAACCTAACAACAATATATTTAGAAAATAACTAAAAAAATAAATAAAACAACCCTAAAAACACATAAAAATGATGGATAATATGTTATTGTCCTAAGATGGCAATCAAGAGGGGGTGAATTGGTTATTATGAAAAAGTGATGGAAAGTTAAAAATTAAAACAACAAGAGAAATAAGATGATGATGGAGTACAGTAGAGAAGAAAGAACACTAAAGAATTATAGTGGCTCAAATCAAATCAATCTTACGTCTACTTCCCAACTTCAAGTTGAGAATTTCACTAACCTTGGACTTTTACAAGCTCAATCCTAACTTAGTATTTTTACAAGCTCACATCGAACTTCGATAAGGTTTGAGTAATTTCCTCATTACTCAACAAGAGATTTTCCTGATTCACTCTAAAGCCTAAGTGTTTCTAAGCTCACACTCAAACTTTTCAATGGTGTTTGATGCTCACACCCAACACTCTTGAAAACAACTATAAATTTAATGCAAGGAGTTATAAGTTATTTAACTTGTTTATTACAATCACAATCTCTTTTAAAAATAAAGTTTATTATGGTATTTATAGCTTTCAAGACTTGAACTAGCCATTTTGAAGTGGGTACCTACATGTTTGGAATTTATCTCCTACTTCAATTAATGTGCCGAGCAAGATCATGGTCAAATTACCCTCAGTCATAGTCCGATTAGACTATCTATGGTCTAGTCGAGGTGCTTGAATTTTTGACAAAAGTTCTTCAATGGATAATATATGTGGAATCCACTAATTGAGTGGATAAATAACTACTATATTCTTTAAAAGATGTTCAAAGAGTCCATCAGCATGATAATGGTCTAGTCAGTCTGCTTGTGGTATATTGAGATTTTTAGAGTGCCAATGACTGTGATCTCTATTGGGAGTTATGAGGATTTAATTTGCCCTTGATACACTCATGCTATCTCATAGTCTAGTCAATCCATGTGTAGTATGCTGAAATTTTTACAGCACCAATGATCATGAGCTCTACTGGATATTCTAAATCTTTTGGCTTAGGTTCTGTATGGTCAGACTAGTTTCAGTCTTGTCAGTCTCTACTTGATATGCTGAAGTTTTTGAAGTACCACTGGTTGTGAGCTTCTATGGATTATTCTGAGATTTTTAACTTGGGTTTGGACTGATCAGCTCGAGTTCCTTCTTAGTGGCTAAGGCTCAATCTGAGTTGCAGGTGTTTGGTCTTATGTTCTATTTAAGTTATGTTCAGTTTGCTCTGTGCTCATTCCTAGCAATTCCTAGCAAATGAGGGTAAGTCCTTGCTACAAGTGCTCAATTTGTTTAGCTTATGCTTGGGACCGCCGTATGCCCGCACCATATATTGCATTAATGGGTTAATATTATTTTTATATTCATTAATTGTTTAATGTTTTATGCATTGTGCTTCTTGTGATTAATTTTGATTTATTTTAATTAAACCCTAATTTTATAGTTCATGTATGGTGTTTATTTCTATGGATTGCAATTTTATTATTTAAATTTAAGGACATAAGAGGCATTTTTCCAATTGCAGATGCCTTATTTATTTAATTTATTTATTTTTGTGTAATTTAATTTATTTAAAGACTTTGAGATAATTGTAAGGGATATATTTGCAACTTTTGATGGGTGTCCTATTTTATTTGTTTTCTTTGTGGACATTTGCATGGGCATATTTCCATCTTTGTATGGATACCCATTTTGTTTAATTTTTTTTATTTATAATATAGTATTTTTATTTTTATAAATGCATGTAATATGGATAATGTCATAATAATTAAGAATTCAATAATATTTTAACCTGAAAATGAGGCCAGTTCTAATGAACCAGGCATTATGGGATTGTTGGGCCATTTCTCACCTTTCCCAAATGTAACCAACTTTCCGAACCCAATAAGGGGTTGGGTATTCCTTAAGAATCAAGTTATCCGCACCTTTCTATTTTCCAAGCTTATCTAGGTGGCGACTCCATTTTCTCATGGCAAAGGCCGGTGTTCTCTAAGGCCCTAAGCATAATAGTGCTGAAGTTGCAAAAACTATTCCATTAGGAATAGGGGTAAAAATTCCCTCTTACATTAAGAAGGTAAATTAAACTAATTGAGCATTATTCTAGCCATACCAAATTTTTATTTTTCCTTTTCACCACTCAATTTCGTTGTGGTGTTCTAGGAGATGAAAAATTATGTGAAATTCCAAGTTCATTGCAAAAATTTTAAAAATGCTCATTTTCAATTTCTTTTCTATGATCATTTCTAATAGAGGTGATTACATATCCTTTTTTCATTTTGAACTCGTCTTGCAAAAATTTTGAAAGATTCAAAAGCATTACTCTAATGAGCCAAGAAATTAACCCATGTAAATATCGAGTAGTCATCAAGAAGTACAAATGCATATAATTTATCACATAGACTAGCAACTCTATTTTGACCCAACAAGTATAAATGAATTAATTCTAAAAGTTTGGATGTACTTACAATATTTTTAATTTTGAAAGAACTTTTGCGTTGATTTCAAAATTGATATGGTTCACATACTTTGTCCTTGTAAAATTTTATTTTGAGCAGTCCATCAACAAGTTTTTTCTTGTATAAACATTGTAAGTGGTTAATACTAGCATGCCCTAATCTTCTATGCCAAGGCCAAGCATCATTGCTAATAATAATCAAACATTCAAAAATATTATTAGAGTGTAGGTCAATTTTATGGGTGTTACCAATTTTACCTCCTTCGAATACAAGTTCACCATAAGAAGACGTAATTTTGCATCCTCTATAGTTAAAATTAACTTTGCATCCTTTATCACTTAATTCACTAACATTTAGCAAGTTATGTTTCAATCTATCAACAAGCCACACATCATCTATTATGTTCTTACCAATCTTAACAATAGAACCAATACCTATAATTTTACCTTTGGCATTATTTCCAAATGTCACATTACCTCCTTGCTTGTAAGTAAGAGTTGAGAAAAGTTTTCTATTACCTGTCATGCGCCTTAAGCATCCACTATCTACAAGCCAAACACTCTCACAAATATTAGATTTTAGGCATACCTGTAAGACAATAAGGTTTATCTTCTTTTAGGTACCCAAATAAACTTGGGTCCTTGGAGGTTAGTTTTAAAAGGATCCACTAATTTGAGGGGAGCCTTCCTAATGTAGCAAAAAGTATTCTTATAACAAAATTTCATGCAATATTGAAATTGATATAAGGTTTTATATTTTTGTATCCTTTTTCTATTGAGTTTTGACAACTTGAATTGACAATCACAAGTATGTATGGGATAGAATTGTTTATGTGCATATTCATTGTTGTGTTTATGCTTTGAGTACATATATGCATAATTTGCTCCTAGAACCTTAGTTCTAGAGCCTAATGAGCCTTAAGTAGTCTTTTTTGGACTTATAGGCTTTGTTTGTGAATTCTTTAAAACTTTAACATTAGAAATTTGAGTTGTAGATGCTTTGACAAATGTTGGTGCATTAGATGTAGTAGTAGTTGAGCTATGGAATCCTAGACCATGCTTGGAAGGGAGTGCCTTTGAACACTAATCAATGTCTCTAAGGCTGCTTTTCCTTTTTGGAATTTTGAAATATAATTCTTTAACTCATTTATTTCTTCTTTCAAGATCTTGTTTTCTTTAGCAATACTGTCTAGGCTAGATGAATTTTTAGATACTTCATTTAAAGACTTCATCAATTCTTCATTAGAAGTTTTTAATTCTAAAGTCGAGTTTTTTAAAAGAAAGTAAGTCCTTTCTTAGCTTAGAGCATTTTTCTTTATAAAACTTCATTTTATTGAAATATTTTTGTACACTAAGATTCATATGCTCAATTAAATCACTATCATCTAATGCATTAACAACATAATCAAAATAATAGTTTAAGTAAGGGGTACCTACCTCATTAGAGTCATTATTATCATCTTCAATAGCCATGAGACAAAGATTTGCAATTCCTTATTCCTCTTCTTCACCTTCTTCACTTGAGGTATCATCATCCCATGTAGCTTTGAGAGATTTTTTCTTTTTCCCATGTAGCTTTGAGAAATTTTTTCTTTTCCTTATCCCATTTTTTTTCTTCAATTTTGGATAATCTGTTTTTATATGACCTGATTTTCCACATTCATAGCATTTATCTTTATTTTTCTTTTCTTTATCTTTAAAAGAAAATTTAGAGAAGTTACCTTTATCTTGCATTCTTCTCTTTCTCTTCCAATCATTCACTCTTTTGGATAGCATTGCCATTTCTTCATCATCATCACTATCTTCTTCACTTGAGCTCTCAACTTCTTTGATGGACTTAAGAGCTATTGTCATCTTCCTTTTCGGTGTGCATTTCAAAGGTAAGAAGCTTTCTAACTAGCTCATCGATCCTCAGTGTGCTAAGATCATGAGCTTCTTTAATTGAAGACACTTATGATTCAAAGTTCTTTTTAGCTCTAAGTGCTCCCAATATTTTCCTATTGGCATCACCTTGATCATACAACTTTCCATATTTCTTTAAGTCATTAACAATTGCAAGTAAATGATTTTTCATTTTGGTGACATTTTCATTTGGCTTCATCTTACAGAGTTCATACTCATGTACAAGCATTTGGGTTTTTATGAACCTCACTTGGGTGGTGCCCTCATGATAATTCTCAAGAGTTTTCCAAATACGGTATGCACAAATAAGATGTTGAACTCTTCCATCTTCTTCTCTTGACATGGAATTCAACAAGATGGAGGTTGACTTATTATATTTTTGTAAAGAGCTTTTTCTTGAGCACCACTCCATTATGCTCTAGGAAGAGGTACTTAAACACCCTCAACCTCATGAGTATGAGGTTTTCACTCATTTAGCACACATTTCTGAAGCTCATTCCCTTACTATCAATAAGCAAATACATTTTATGTTTCAAATAGGAGCAATCAATTCCATTAAAATAAGGTATAAGATGAGAGTTTAAATTTCCACGAGAAGGAGCAATTATGGTAGAATAAGAAGTTGATGTAGAGGTGTTTGTTGTTGTGGTTGCCATTGTTGATCAAATTTCACAATTAAGCTTCCTGAAATTTTGAGGCTCTGATACCAATTATTGTCCCAAGATGGCAACTAAGAGGAAGGGTGGATTGGTTGTTATGAAAAAGTGATGGCAAATTTAAAATTAAAACAACAAGAGAAATAAGATAATGATGGAGTAGAGTAGAGAAGAAATAACACTAAAGAATTATAGTGGTTCGGATCAAATCAATCCTATGTCCACCCCACAACTTGAAGTTGAGAATTTTAGTAACCTTGGATTTTTACAAGCTCTCTCCTAACTTGGTGATTTCACAAGCTCACACTAAACTTTAACAAGGTTTGAGTAATTTCCTCATAATCCAACAAGAGTTTCTCAGATTCACTCTAAAACCTAAGTATTTCAATGCTCACACTAAAACTTTCAATGGTATTTGATGCTCACACCCAACTCTAAATGAAAATAAATATAAATTTTAATGCAATGAATTATAAGTTTTTTAACTTAGCTATTACAATAAAAGTCTCTTTTAAAAACGAAGTTTATTATGGTATTTATGGCCTTCGAGACTTGAACTAGCCATTTGAAGTGGGTGCCTACATATTTTGATTTTGTCTCCCACTTTAATTAATGTACCGAGCTAGATCATGGTCAGATTGCCCTCAGTCAGGTAGGCTCGGCCATAGTCTGATCGGACTATCTGTGGTCTAGTCGAGGTGTTTGAATTTTTGACAAAAGTTCTTCAACGGATAGTACAAGTGGCATCCACTAATTGAGTGGATAAGTAATGGTTATAATCTTTAAAAGTTGTTCAAAGAGTACGATCGGCATCATAATGGTCCAGTTGACCTGCTTGCGGTATGCTGAGATTTTCTTAGTGCCAATGACCATGATCTCTACTAGGAGTTATGAGGATTTAGCTCACCCTATATGCTGGGGCTATCTCATAGTCTAGTCAGTCCATCTGTAGTATGTTGAAATTTTTGGAGCACCAGTGACTATGAGCTCTACTGGATATTCTGAATCTTTTAACTTAGGTTTAGTATGATCAGTCTAGCTTCAGTTTGGTCGGTCTCTATATGATATGCTAAAATTTTTGCAGTACCACTGGCTGTGAGCTTATTTGGATTATTCTGAGATTTTCAACTCGTGTTAGGAGTGATTAGCTCGAGTTCCTTCCTGGTGGCTAAGGCTCAATTCGAGTTGCAAGTGTTCGATCTCATTTTGCTAAATGCTCATTCTTGGCAACTGAGGCTCGGTCCTTGATAAAGGTGCTCGGTTTGTTTAGCTCATGCTTGGTGTAAACCCTTAATTATTTTACCAAGCCCAGTCCGATATTTTAAAATAGTCCAAAATTAAATTTTTGTGGCATTTATTATTTATTTTAATATTTGTGTAGACCCTTAATTTTTGACCCAATCCGGTCCAATATGTTTTATTTAGTCTTAAATGATTTTTGTTGTCTAATTGGTCCAAAATAATTTTTGTTAAATAATTTTTTCTTTATTATCTAATTTTTATTAATAAAAAATAAAAATAGAAAAATAAAAGTAAAAAAATAAAAATAAAAATAAAAATCGGAGACGAAAAAATTGGTAACGAAAAAATCATCGTTCGGGCCCGTGGGCATTTCGCCCGCAGGAAATTCCTACGGGCGAAATAACTTTTCTATTTCTCCAGGAGGAATTTCCTGCGGGCGACGCCCCAGCCCGCCCACTGCCTCAGTTTTCTGCGGCAGTTTTTTTTCGCCAGCGTATTTTTTCCTGCAGCAATTTTTCTCGGCAGTGCAATTTTTCCGACGCAAATTTTTTGAAACCTAATTTAATTAGGTTTCAGTTTCTTTTTTTTTTATTAATATTACTTGCCTTAACTAATTAGGAATAAACCAAATCAAACCACTATATATAAGGACCAAAGACAATTAATTTAAGGGGACCCAAAAATTGGTAGAGACTTGAAACTTTGAAACCAAATCAAGGAAGGAAAAGGAGCAATTCAATTCAATTTTTTTCTGGAACAGCAGGGACACGATTTAAGCAATTCAAAGGCAGTAATTGTCTTTGTTCTTGTTCATCCAAGAAGAATTATTTTTGAAGAATCAACAAAAGGAGGTATGAGATTCTAATTTTTGTTTTATTTTTTTCACAGTAGCATAATCTATGAAATTTTATTTTTCAAATCAAAAACCTTAGAACTTTAATTTAATTTTTCCAAAGTTGAAAGCACTAATACGTTACTTTATTTTCCAAAAAGACTTAAAATTGTTATTTTTTCTTCTTAAAAATCTTAAAACCCTAATTAAACATCTTTTTCACCATAACCAAAATTTGATTATGTTTCTTTCAAAATTTTAAACTAGGTTCTATTTCATTGACTAACCCTTTGCCTAACCCTCTCCCACCTAATTTTGACACCAAAGCATTTTGTCAATTTCACCAAATGCAAGGACATGACACGGATAGATGTGTAAGGTTGAGATGAGATTCATAATCTAATTGATAATGGGAAGCTACCAGATCACAACAAGCCAAACACCAACGACAACCCATTGCCAAAATTCAATAGGGTACCACCACCGGCGACCTTCATGATTGGAGGAGGTTTGCATGAGGACTTTGTTATGTCTTCTTTTCAATATGTGAATGAAAAAGCAACCAAAGAAGAAGAGGCATTTATCAAGATTGAACAAGCTATGATGGGTGAAGAAGTAGCAATTTGTGTTGTCAACGGGTTTTGGGATTCAAGTGATAGTGATGATGATATTATACCCAAGAAGGAGGAGTGGACTTGGTCCGAGCCTGAAGAAGATGAGGTGATGAATACTAGATCCGGTAAGCCTTATGCAAGGCCACCACCTAAGGGGATAGAAATGAATAAGGGAAAGGAAGTTGAAGTAGAAGAAGATGATGCTGTACTCAAGCAATTGAAAAGAACCCAAGCAAGTGTTAGCATTTGGGACTTGTTAGCTACTTCCAAAAAGCACTGAGAAACTATGGCCAAAGCCTTGGCTAGCATGCCAATTTCTACCTCCACAACACCGGAGGATTTGATCAACTTCATAAAAACTGAGGAAGTAATGAAATGTGAAGAGGTCCAAGAAAAGGGTGAAGTTAGTATGGGAGCAGTTTCCTTTTTAGATGCGGACTTACCAGAGGAAGGGAGAGACCACATCCGCCCTCTCTTTATCAAAATAGAAGTCAAGGGGAAGAGGACTCCATGTGTAATAGTCGATGATGGGTCCACCATAAATGTTTGTCTAGTTAAGATACTGCAAAAGCTAGCCATGTCAACAAGAGATCTAAACCCAACCAAGGTAACGATTCGTGCTTATGACAACACTAAGAGGCATGCTGATGGAACTTTCAAAGAGGCTGTCACGGTTGGTCCAATTGAATCTATTGTTGAATTTGTTGTTTTAGACATACTAGTTACTTTTGCCTTACTCTTGGGGCGACCATGGTTTCATCCTCTTGGTGGAGTTCCTTCCACCCTTCATCAAAAGATCAAATTCCCCAACGAAAATGAGACAGTGGTCATTGAAGCTGAAGATAATGAGATTGTTAACGCTCTAATGGTTGAGAGGCCTCTCAATGGTTTTCAAGTGGCTGCAATTTCTGATGATGAAGTAGTGGACTCCAAAGTTTTGAATATGATGAAGAACATGAACTACCTTCCTGGAGCTAGTCTTGGAAAGGGTAAGGCCGATTTGACAAAGTTGCCAGATTTTAGGACTCAAACTTCCAAGAAGGGGTTAGGATATGATGAAGACAATGATGTCCAGCCAAAGAAGAGTGAGAAGATGAGTTTCCCACCACTTGAAGAGATTTTTTTCAAAGCCCCAGATATGGGACCACTCTAAGGAAAGCCCGAGCCGATCATGTTCATGGGTAAGTTAATTCCAGGTTTTGAAATTTTTACAGATGTTGCCGAGCTAGTGGAGCAAGTGAAGAAAGAGCTCACCTTGTCTGCCAACAAAGAATTCAATCCAAAAGAGAAGAATGAAGCTACCCTGAAAGCCGAGAAGACTCCGGAAGAGATTGCTGCCCTGGTTAAAGAGAAGTTTGAAGACATCCTGCTTTATGATTCTGAGAACAATGACTTTGATTTTGATTTTAATTTGTCTACTTTGTATGAGGATGATGATGTTTTCTTTTCCAAAAATGAATGCAATAAAGTCTGATTTTGCTTACTTGTGTGATGTTTCTCCTGATGGTTGCATACATTCAAATAGCAGTTACATGAGCATCTTTAATATTAATTCTGTTAACACACAATCATTAAATTTGGAAACAACTGAAAATCCTAAAAACATTAGCATAGCATCCGACCTTACTACTGATGAGAGAGAGAGATTTGAAAAAATATTCAAAAAATATGAAGAAGTGTTTGCTTAGTCTTATGAAGATATGCCGAGGATAGACCGAGACATAGCCGAGCATCACATTCCTACTCACACTTACATTAAGCCTGTCAAACAAAAGCTTAGGCGACTAAGACCTGAGTAGGCTGAATTGGTTAAAGAAGAGGTCACTAACAAATACAAGTGAAGTTCCTTGAAGTGATAGAATACCCAGATTAGCTAGCCAACATAGTACCTGTGCCAAAGAAAGATGGGAGGATAAGGGTCTGCGTGGACTATAGAGATTTAAATAAGGCTTCCCCTAAGGATGATTTTCCTTTACCTCATATAGATGTTCTCATTGATAGTGCAGCCTCTAGCATGCTACACTCATTTGTAGATGGATTTTCCAGATATAATCAAGTGTTAATGGCCCAAGAGGATAAAGCCAAAACTGCCTTCATTACTACATGGGGTATATTTTGTTATAGGGTGATGCCTTTCGGCTTAAAGAATGCTGGAGCAACCTATCAAAGGATGGCCACCACACTATTTCATGACATGATGCACAAAGAAGTTGAAGTATATGTTGATGATATGATGGTGAAGTCAGATACAAGGGAGCAACACTTCCAAAACTTAGAGTTATTCTTCGATAGAGCTTTGAAATATAAGATAAGATTAAACCCGAAGAAGTGTATTCGGTGTTACCTCAGGTAAATTGTTGGGACATGTAATTAGTCTGAATGGCATAGACCCTGACAAAGTCAAAGTAATCAGGGATATGCCAGCCCCAAAGACAGAGAGAGAAGTTAGAGGATTCATTGGTAAACTGCAGTACATTAGCAAATTTATAGCAAAGCTCACAATAATCTGTGAGCCTATCTTCAAGTTGCTTAGAAAGAATCAGCTGGTTGTATGGAATGAAGAATGTCAAAAGGCCTTTGATCAAATAAAAGAGTATTTTTTTGAATCCACCTATTTTGAAACCATCTAAACCCGGGAAACCTCTATTACTATACTTAGCAGTAGAAGAAGAATCGATAGGAGCCATGCTAGCCCAAGCAGATGAGTCGGGGATTGAGCATACTGTTTACTATTTGAGTAGAAAGCTCTTACCTTATGAAATTAAGTATAGTATCATCGAAAAGACCTGTATAGCCGTGGTTTGGTCTTCTAAGAAGTTGCGGCATTTCTTTCAGTCATATAGTGTGCAAGCAATTTCCAAGCTGGATCCAATGAAGTACTTAAGGGAGACACCCTCTTTAATTGGGAAATATGGTCGATGGTTGATAATATTAGAGGAATTTGAGATTGAGTATGTAACCAGGAAAACAATCAATGGTAGAGTGGTGGCAGAATTCCTGGCTCAACAACCATTACCAGAAAGTGAAGAGGTAATCTTGGAATTTCCAGATGAACATTTAGAAGCAATTGAAGTACAAGAGTGAAAAATGTATTTTGATGGAGCAGCAAACAGGAAAGGAGCAGGTTTGGGAGTTATACTAGAATCGCCCGAAGTGGAACTCATACCCTTAGCAAAAAAATTGAAATTTAGGGCAACCAATAATATGGTGGAGTACGAAGCTTGTATTTTCGGTTTGGAAACCGTAATGATTATGAAGGTGGATAAGGTGGAAGTTTATGGTGATTTATTGCTAGTAGTATCCCAAGTAAATGGAGAGTGGGAGTTGAAAGAGGAAAAATTAAAATCATATCACCGTTACTTGACCATGATGAAGAAGAATTTTAAGGAGTGTAGGTTTATACACCTGTCAAGAGAAGAAAATCAGATGGCTGATGCCTTGGCCACATTAGCTTCGGTATGGGAAAATCCTACCAGCCTATTCCTTAAGCCTCTAATCTTGACCAGTTCATCAACTCCTTGCTATGAATATGAGACAATCATGGAAGTTGATACAAACCATGATGCGTGGTATGATACTATAAGATGATTTTTGGAGGAAAGAGAATACCCACTGGGGGCAACAAATAAAGAGAGAAGAGCCATAAGGCGGTGGTCATTACATTACATCACCTTCCATGGGGAGTTATATCGAAGATGGCCTGATGGGGTGCATTTAAGATGTTCAAGAAAGCATGAAGTGAAGCGCATCATGTCAGAAATACATGTGGAAAGTTGCGGTCCGCACATGAGTGGTTTGGCCCTAGTTAAGAAGATTATTCGACAAGGTTACTATTGGTTGACCATGGAGAGAGACTGTATTGAGTTTGTCAAGAAGTGCCAACAATGTCAGATGTATGGTAACTTGAATCACATGCCTCCTAAAGAACTGCATTCAATGTCTTCACCCTGGCCATTTTCCACCTGGGGTATTGACATTATAGGAGAGATACATCCAACAGTCTCAAACAGTCACCGTTTCATTTTAGTAGCAGTTGATTATTTTTAAAATGGGTCGAAGCCGAATCCTTCAACAAGCTGGGTGCAAGTCAAATGGCTAGGTTTATCGAAAAGAACCTCATCTGCAGATATGGGGTCCCGCACAGTGTGATATCAGACAATGGGGTACAGTTTCAAGGAGCAGTTAAGGATTTATTCTCGAAGTACCAAATCCATCATCATCGGTCCTCTCCTTATAGACCAAAGGCTAATGGTGTCGTAGAAGCAACAAACAAGACAATTAAGCAAATTCTGTCCAAGATGACCATGACTTACGGAAATGCTTCCCTTTGCTTTATGGGGATATAGGATAAGTGTGCGAACACCAACTGGAATGACACCGTTCTCTTTGGTTTATGGGATGGAAGTGGCATTGCCAATTGAAATTGAGATCAAATCACTGAGAGTAGTGAGCAGATACACACAATTAGCTCTATTAGAAGAGAGAAGATTAAAGGCATTGTATCATGACCAACTGTATCAAAAGAAGATAGCTCGGGCCTACAATAGAAGGGTCAAGGTTAGAAAATTCAGAGTTGGGGATTTGGTGTTGAAGTAATGTAAGCCTAATGTGTCTGACCTAAGAGGGAAGTTCAAACCTAACTGGGAAGGGCCATATGTCGTGAAACAAGTCATGAGCAAAGGTGCAGTGAAGTTATCAGACATGGAAGGGAACGAATTTAGTGAGCCAGTAAACATTGACAGGTTGAAGAGGTTTTATGTATGATAGAAAAAAGAAAAAAAAGAAGCTCGCTAGGTTGAAAACCCAAAAGGGGTAGCCTAGGCAAAAGTTAGAGCAATCCGCTAGTTCCGAAAACCCGAAAGGGCGGGCTAGGAAAAAATTAGGGCTAAATGAGAGAAAATCGTCAATTAGAAAACCCGAAAGGGCTAATTGGCAACAGGAGTGATCTTGTGTATGCTGGCTTTATGTTTGGTTGTTCCCTAGTTTTATAAAACAGAATTAATGTTAAAATTATTCTATGTGCACTATTATAAGTATTTGACTAGATATGGATGAAATAAATAATCATAATTGCAAAAGGTGATGACAAATTATAAATGGAAAAGAAGCATCTTTTATTACTTTAGTTATTTTTCATCCTAACAAAACACTTTCTGAATTGACAAATGTAAAATCTATGGCAGTCGATAAGTGTAACCTGCAGGCCAACTTTGCCTTAACCGATCCAAGTATGCTTCAGTCAAGCAAGGCATGTCTAGGTCAGGAACAAAGTCAGAATCACAAGGCTCAGCTCCATACTGACGCCCAAGTCGGCGAGGATCATAGCATGTACCTTGACGAAGAGCAGCAAGGGGAACGCACATCAAGTATGTCCGCATGGTGATATGTGAAATCTTCCACCAAGGTACCAACCAATGGATATTAACATCAGAGCGTGAGTGGATTCAGTCAACCCAGTCAGCGTATAAAGAAGCAGGATGGAGTAGCTTCCTAGCAGAATGATGATGTGGTAGGTATCTGGTAAAATCCATGGCGGGAGTATCAAGCAAACAAAGATGCTCCTGAAGCCAAATCTGTGAAGAAAAATTAAGTTAAAAAAAAAAGAAGAAAGAGTCTGCTAAGTTGAAAACTCGTAAGGGCAGCTTATGCAAAAATTAAGACAGCTCGCTAGTTCCAAAAACCCGCATGGGCGGACTAGGCAAAAGTTAGAGCAATAAAAAAAACCTAAATTGAAAACCCGAAAGGGCAGTTTAGGTAATTACTTGAAGCAACAACGGACTCCCAGTCAGTCTCTTTGATGATACTTATTTAAATCGGTCTAATCCAACTAAGGTCTCGGCTAAGATCAAAGGTACCGGCGACAAGCCTCCTTCCATTTGGTCCATAATATCCAATACTCGTGGATCAACATTGCCGTCGGAAGAAACAAACAAGAATTGGCCGAGCAGGCAAAGACAAAGTATGCGTCCCCATGCCTTAGTAGGAGCCAAATGAGAGAAACAGAAGTTAATCAAAGGAGCAAGTAGAATTTTTTCACCTCTCATCAGCCGAAGAACTTTGGGTTTTGGAATTTGAAATAACATCTGCATCTTCTGTTGAGTTTTGGAAATCAATGTGGGTAACACCATTTGTTGATTATTTGGATATCCAAGGATGGCCTCAAATTCTTCAATCAAGGGAAATATTTCAAAGCCATTAATTCTAAATACCCTAGAATCCGTATCCCACAAGGAAGCCACGGCATGTAAGAAGGAGTGGTCCAACTTGACATTTTGAAAACATTTTAAAACATCAAGCTTTGACCATGAAATTTGCTTCCAATGGATGGCATCCATGTTCCTAAATAGAATTCTTAATTTCTTTAAATGGTGCTCGGTCATGGTTGATGAATAAAGGATAATTAAAATTGCTAAAAGGAGTCTTCACGTTGAAAGAGAGAGATTTTTGGTTTATGAATTAAAAGGGGGCATGCAAGGTGATTTATATAAAAGAAAATAAACCTTTTCCAAAAGTGAAATGGAAAAGATGATGGGAAAGGATAAGACCATATGGCATAAGGAAAGGAAGTGGCAATGAATTTCCTTTACCATATTGGATTTGGTTTAGCAAATAAGGTGGATATTAATTATGATGTACTATATATAAA
This sequence comes from Garcia nutans, assembly GCA_947685225.1. NCBI lineage: Eukaryota > Viridiplantae > Streptophyta > Magnoliopsida > Malpighiales > Euphorbiaceae > Garcia > Garcia nutans. The sequence goes on along the minus strand of CANTUV010000037.1, from coordinate 7,512,415 downwards.
AAACAAATTGGTAGTAACGAAAAAATATGCAAAAAAAAAAGAAAGAAAAATAAAAAAAAAAGAAAAAGAAAAAAGGGGTTTACAGTAAAGAGGAAAATTGTATATCTTTCATTATTGTACAAATTTTTACAATTGCTACTGTATTTACATGTCACTAAGAGGGTGGTGGTAGGTTACCAAATAAAGACTTAAAAAAATCGTCGCATGTTGGAGGAGGGGGCAAATCACTCGTCCCGGGATCACCTGAAGCAGAAGCACTAAAATCCCTATTGCCTTGAAGTTTCGATTTGTCATGGTCTTCATCAGAAGTAGACGAAAGGATCTCATGTTTATCAGTTTGGGGGCCTCTCGATGAAGAAGCACCGAGATCCCTCATTCCCTGAAATCGAAAGTCTCGAAAATTTTGTTCGGATTGATGATTAAACTTTCAAAATGAGAAGCTTGTTGACGACTTGCAGCCAACTCTTCATGAAGTTTCTTATTTTGTTATTCAAGCGTCCGCTGTGAGCTAAGAGAGAAAAAGGTAAGAGCATACATAAACATGCATACATATAGCATAAACTATTATGAAATAAAGAACGTACCAGGAAGTTCATATCAATACCCTACGGATGAGATGGCATATCCGGCGGGCTAGAATGAGCAAATGAAGGGGCAGTGAAAGAAGGTCCAGCCTCATGATCAAACGAGCCAATAGTCTGCAACAATCATTAAAGAATCAAAGAAAGGAAAAGCAGTTGCAAGGGAAAAGTGGTTAAAGTGCAAAAAACTCCCTTGGAAGATCAAAACAAGGAAAGAAGAGTATGAATCAAGCAAGACATGGCCAAGCCAAATCGAGCTTAGCCATGTCACCTCAAAAGAAATTTTGGCAGAACATGCCACTGGCCGTGTCTCACTTAAAGGATAAAGTCAAGAAGGACAAAGCAAAGAAAGAAAAAAAAACAGTAGGTGACACTAGCAGGCAACACGGCCAAGCCACTGGCCGTGTCCCATCCTAAGCCAAGAATAAAGAAGAACCAAAGAAAAGACACAGAAGCTGACACACCCAGGAGACACGGCCAAGCCATTGGTCGTGTCACTCCCATCTTCAAAGAACAAAGAAGACCCCGATCTCCAAGGATGAAGATCCATTTTCAAGGGTGAAGACCTGATGTCCAAGGATGAAGATCCATTCTGAGGGTGAAGAATCACAATGCATAGAACATCTGAAGCAGTCAGACTTCTCAACTGATAAAAGGTTAGTCAAATTCATTCTCGGGTCCAAGTTCCCAATCTCAGGTCCAAGTACCCAAATCAAATTCAACCCAATCCCGAGTCCAAGTACCCAAATCAATTCAAGCTCAGGTCCAAGTACCCAATCTTGGGTCCAAGTGCCCAATCTCGGGTTTAAGTACCGCAATCAAATCAATTTAGGGTCGAGTATCCCAATCTAATTTAGGATCGAATATCCCAATCCAGTTAGGATCGAGTATACAAATCAAGTTAGGATCGAGTATCTAAATCTAGTTTAGGATCGAGTATCCCAACCCAATTTAGGATCGAGTATCCGAGTCTAGTTTAGGATCGAGTATCCAAATCTCTTGGGTCCAGAACCCAAATTTTCCTTAGGTCTAGAACCTAGAATTATCCTTAAGTCCAGAACTCGAACTGGGTCCTGAACCCAAATTTTCCTTAGGTCCAGAACCTAGAATTATCCTTGAGTCTAAAACTAGAACTAGGTCCAAAACCCAAATTTTCCTTAGGTCGAGAACCTAGAATTATCCTTGAGTCCAGAACTCGAACCGTGTCTAGAACCCAAATTTATTTAGGTCCAGAACCTAGAATTATCCTTGAGTCCAGAACTCAAACCGGGTCTAGAACCCAAATTTTCTTTAGGTCCAGGACCTATAATTATCCTTGAGTCCAGAACTCGAACCTGGTCCCCAAATTTTTATTTAGGTCCAGAACCTAGAATCATCCTTGAGTCCAGAACTCGAACCGGGTCCAAAATCCAAAATTTTTCTTAGGTCGAGAACCTAGAATTATCCTTGAGTCCAGAACTCGAACAGGGTCTAGAACCCAAATTTTTCTTTAGGTCCAGAACCTAGAATAATCCTTGAGTCCATAACTCGAACCGAGTCCAGAACCCAAATTTTCCTTAGGTCAAGAACCTAGAATTATCCTTGAGTCCAGAACTTGAACCGGGTCCAGAACCCAAATTTTTCTTAGGTTGAGAACCTAGAATTATCCTTGAGTACAGAACTCAAACCGGGTCTAGAACCCAAATTTTCCTTAGGTCTAGAATCTAGAATTTATCCTTGAATCCAGAACTCGAACCAGGTCCAGAAGCCAAAGCCTCAGCCATCTCAAAAATTAAGTCTTATTACTTTTCACTCTCTTTCACTAAAGCTTCAGATCATTCAAGCAGGGGCAAACTATAGACCCTTAATTTTTTACCCAATCCGGTCCAATATGTTTTATTTAGTCCTAAATGATTTTTGTTGTCTAATTGGTCCTAAATGATTTTTGTTAAATAATTTTTGCTTTAGTATCTAATTTTTATTAATAAAAATTAAAAATAAACAAATAAAATTCAAAAAATAAAAATAAAAATAAAAATGGGAGTCGAAAAAATCGGCGACGAAAAAATCGTCGCGCAGGCTCGTGGGCATTTCGCCCGCAGGAAATTCCTGCGGGCGAAATACCTTTTCTATTTTTCTCGTAGGATTTTCCTGCGAGCGAAATAGATTTTCTAATTCGCCCGCAGGAAAATCCTGCGGGCGACGCCCCAGCCTGCCCACTGCCGCAGTTTTCTGCGGCAGTTTTTTTTTGCTAGAGTATTTTTTCCTGCGGCAGTTTTTTTCGGCAGCGCAATTTTTCCGACGCAAATTTTTTGAAACCTAATTCAATTAGGTTTCAGTTTCTTTTTTTTTTTAATATTACTTGCCTTAACTAATTAGGAATAAACCACATCAAACCACTATAAATAAGGACCAAAGGCAATTAATTTAAGGGGACCCGAAAATTGGCAGAGACTTGAAACTTTGAAACCAAATCAAGGAAGGAAAAGGAGCAATTCAATTCAATTTTTTTCTGGAATAGCAGGGACACGATTTAAGCAATTCAAAGGCAGCAATTGTCTTTGTTCTTGTTCATCCAAGAAGAATTATTTTTGGAGAATCAACAAAAGGGGGTATGAGATTCAAATTTTTGTTTTATTTTTTTCAAAGTAGCATAATCTATGAAATTTTATTTTTCAAATAAAAAATCTTAGAACTTTAATTTATTTTTTCCAAAGTTAAAAGCACTAATATGTTACTTTATTTTCCAAAAAGACTTAAAATTGTTATTTTTTCTTCTTAAAAAATCTTAAAACCCTAATTAAACATTTTTTTCAATAAAACAAAAATTTGATTCTGTTTCTTTCAAAATTTTAAACTAGGTTCTATTTCATTCAAAAAACCTTAAAAAACATATTTTCTATTTATAAAAACTTCAATCCATTTGTTTAAATTCATAAAACTTCATGAAATAATCAAATTGTCTTTCTAAACCCTAATTCAAATTCATTACCCGAGACCCTAATTCTAAATCCTAAAATCCAAAATTCAACTTAAACTCTAATTCCTTTAAAACTTTAAACCCTAATTTTTTAAAACCCTAATCCTTTAAAACATTAAAAACCATAAAAACACAAATTCTTTAATTTTACACAGCAACTTGAAATCATCATTTAAAACCATGAATCAAAAATAATTTCAAAGTGTCTAAAACCCTAGTTTCATGATTTCACCATTCAAATATTAATTTTGGTAATCAAAGAGTCTTACCAACCTTTTAAATCATAAAACCCTAATCTATTTTAATTCAATAAAAAATCACAGTAGCTATAATTGGACATTTATTTGCTTTATTTATTTCCATATTTGATTATGTTTTGATTTATTTTATATTCTTTAATTATTTTAAATTCAATGCTTGGATTATTTTATTTATCATGGATGGATGTTTACATTTTATTGATATTTGGTACCTTTGATGAATGATTTATTTATTATGAATTATTATTTATTCTTATCAATTAATTTAGATTTTCAAATGTTGTAAGAGGTATGTTTCCACTTGGTGGGTACTTCATTAATTAAACATCATGTAATTTAATTTGCTTTTCTATTTTCGAACCTATGTAAAGGACATGTATCTATCTTTCGGTGGGTGTCCTATTTAGGCATGTGATGTAAGGACATGTTTCCATCCTTGGATGGGTGTCCATTTAATTGCTTTATTTGGACATTGCTTTGATTTTAATATAATGATGCTTTCTTTTAATTATTGTGTGTAATATGGATAATGTCGTTATATTTAAGAATTTTATAATATTAAGACCTGTAAAGGAGGCCGGTTCCAATGAACCGGGTGTTGTGGGGGTGCTGGGCCATTTCTCACCTTCCCCACACGTACCCAACTTTCCGAACCCATTAGGGGGTTGGGGATTCCTTAGGAATCTAGTCATCCACCCCTTTCTTTTTCCCGGCCCGTCCGGATGGCGACTCCATTTTCTCCAAATTTAGGTCCATGTTCTCTAAGGCCTCGAGCCTAAACAGAGCCGAAGTCGCAAGAACCATTTCACCGGGAGTGGGGGCGAAGATCCCCGCTCACAATTTGTTATCTATTTATTTTAATATTTAATATTTAATATTATATTTATTTTTATAATATTTATTTCTATAATATTTATTTTAATAATATTTATCATTTATTTTAATAATATATTATTTATTTTTATTTATATATTTATAATATTTATTTTTTTCTATTTTTATTTATTTATAATATTTATTTTATTTATTTATTTTTAATAATATAATAATATTTATTTTAAATAAAAAATAAAATAAAAAATAAAAATCGGATTGATCGGCGAGCCACGCGCTGCAGCACTGCCGTGTGACAAGCAGCTTCGCTGCAGGCGCTGCCTGCGGCAAACTGTCCAATTCACCTCGCACGCCAGCAAGCCCATTCCTTGCCAGCAAGCTCATTCCTTGCCAGCCCGCAACAATCCTCGCAGGCCCAACAGCAAGCTCACACGTCAATCCTCGCAGCACGCAGGCCCAGCGCCCCATCGTGCCAATGCACTACAGATTTCTGCCCAAACCTTTTTTTAATTGGTTTTAAATTTCTATTCATTTAATCTCTGAATTAATTGCTAAAAAGTATGAAGAAATAAAAGTCCAAAAGTTCCCTCTGTATCAAATTGCAAGAGTCCATGGCCGAATAATCTTTTCTTTTTCTGTGTATTTTTAATGTGGTATTTATAGATAATTGAAAAAAAAAACCTAGTATGTTAAGGAAATTAAAAACTATTAAGAAAATAAAATTAAAAACCAACTAAAATAAGGTTTGGGCAGAAATCGACAGCGCGTTGGCACGCTAGGGCGCTGGGCCTGCGTGCTGCGAGGATTCGCGTGTGAGTGTGTTGCTGGGCCTGCAAGGATTGTTGCGGGCTGGCGAGGAATGGGCTTGCTGGCATGTGGAGCGAATTCGGTAGTTTGTTGCTGGCAGCACCTGTGGCGAAGCTGCTTGCCGCCGCGTGTCGCTCGTTGATTGGTCCTATTTTTATTATTTTATTTTTTTATTAAAAATAAATATTATTATATTATTAAAAATAAATAAATAAAATAAATAAAATAAATAAATATTATAAATAATAAATAATAAATAAAATAAATATTATATTATTAAGATAAATGATAAATATTATAAAAATAAATATTAAAATAAATAATAAATATTAAAATAAATAGATAACAAATATTAAAATAAAATAATAAATACCACAAAAATTTATTTTTGGACTATTTTAAAATATTTGACTAGACCTGGTAAAAAATTAAGGGTCTACACTTGGTTCTATCTCGAGTTCATTTTTTACAATAGGAGCTCGGCTCTGTCCTATAATCAATTCTAATGACTAGAGTTCGGATTGTAAGTGCTCAGTTTTGAGCTCATATTGTTAGTTGTGCTTGTTCTTTTTAGCTCGTGCATTGGTTATGTACTCATCTTGTTTTGTTGTGCTTGTTATTTTCAGCTCGTGCTTGTTCCTATATAGACCAGTCTAATCATGCTTGTTAGTGGTCCGGACAAACTGTTTTATAAGTTGATTTCCTGCAAGAATGTAGCTTGATATAAGCATTTGTCCTATTCAATTTGATTGCCTACGATTAAAATAGAGTAATTTAACAATGTTAACAGAAAATAATAAAGTTGATAACGGAAAAAGGTATTAATAACAAAATAGATTAGTAAATATATAAATATATAAGGCACATGCAGTGTATAAATATTATATATACTTTTAAAGTGAAAATGATAATTTGTGAAATTCATATATTTTGAAAGAGTACATTAAGAGAAAGTGAAAAATCTATTTCGAATTTATTGTTATAATGAGAATGTGAAATACAAGTTGAAAAGATAAAATCAACATGTAAATAAAGTTAGTCAAATTAGTATAAATAAGTTACGTATATACATGACAAATATAATTGAAAGAATTGTCATAATTTATAAAATCTACAAAGACATGTAAAATAATTCAAGGACTTTTATAACAAATAAGTATAACAAGAAGTGAATGAATAATGAATGAAAAAAACTTAAGTGAGAGTATGTATTCTTATAAAATACAAAAAAAGCTTCATTGGAATTTAAAAATAATTTGTGATATATAAATATATATGTTTAGACTTAATTGAAATAAAGATCATTTTATATATTGTGAAAGTGAAAAGACTAAGAGTTGATAAGAAAGAAATGTATTTAGCAAAAAGTAATGTTATAATTATGAAATGGCTTAAATTATTGAAATTGATTGAGATGAATTTATGATTGATTTGCCTGATTGTACTGATGCTAAACCTAGATATCGAATTGAATAGCTAGCCAGAGGGTGGACATCTGCAGTATTAGTCAGCACTTTGTGCCATTAGTGGACACTTTGTATCACTATTCATAGTGGGCATTCGTACCATCAGTAGGCCATTAGCCATTTTCTCTAAAGTGGGCATTTATTTGGCAATAGTGATATGTTATCCGAGTATAGGGGTTATTACCAAGTATATAAGGGTAAAAGTGTAAAAGAATTGAAAATTTTATTGAAACATATTTATAAATATATATTATTGATTGCTTGTATTGAATTGTTAGAGTACAAGAAAAAATATATATTTGTGTGTATTGAAAAAATATAACAACTAGAAAAAAAAAAGTGAGACTTATTAAGCTTTATTGAATTGAATATTATTTAATTAAACATAATAAGAGTGTCCAAAGTGTTAGATTGATTAAAAATATCTAAAATGTTAACCTGAACCAAATTGTTTCAAATGTTAAATGAAGCAAAAGTTTTTAAAGAGTTAAACTAAATGGAATGTTCAATACGATAAATTGATAAGAGAAATTTACTAAAAATAAGAAAAGTGAAATATGTACATTGTTATGGTTGGCATAAGAACCTAAATCAAATCCTTCTTAGGTTGGAATAAGAACCTAAATCAAATCCCTTTTTAGGTTGGCATAAGAACCTAAATCAAATCCTTCTTTGGTTAGCATTAAAACCTAAATAAAATCAATTTTAGGTTGGTATAAGAACCTAAATCAAATCCTTCTTTTGGTAGGCATAGGAACCTAGATCAAATCCTCTTTGTCGTTGTCATAAGAACCTAGATCAAATCCTACTTAAGTTTGCATAAGATCCTAGATCAAATCCTTCTAAGATTGGAATTAGAGCATTCAATACTTGGCTTGGAAGCCAAGACAAACTCTCTCTCCAACCACTCATTCCTTAAAATCCTCTCCACCAAGCAAAATACAATATAATATTCAAATATCTCATTCCACTCACTTAATTTTCCATTTCCATTAATTAACTTAATTAATTAAAATCATTAACTAATCATCTTTGACCTCCACTAACTTGACTTGTATATGTTGTACAAGTCACTCTCTCTTCACTTCCTTTTTCTTTCCAAATACACGTATACATTAAATCCAATTAAAACAACAATTATACCCAAAACTTCTAGGGCACATTTTGGGATATTACACGCGTGGAGATCTAAAAGCTGATTTTTTTACTTTAAGGAGAAAATCTGTCCATATCTCAAGGAGAAAATGAAGAAGAAAAATGTACTCTATCTTTTCTCCATTAAGAAGCTTCTAGAACCTTGATAAAAACAAGCACCCTCCAAAGGATTTAATTCATTCAAGATTTGATCCATTCATCTATGAATCAATGAATTTATTCTTAGAATTCTTAAAAGAAATAAATTTAGCTTTCTTAGAATTTTAGAGTTTCTTTGGAGAGAAGAGTTAAATTTGGTTCAAGGAAGAGAATTCAAGTTCCAAGTGGAGTTTTTCCTCATTCCAAATAATTAAAGTTTGATCTTTCTTGTTCTTTAATTTAATAACGCTTTCCACTATTGTCTTTAATTTGTGCATTGCTTTTATCTCAATTATGAAGAACAATCTCTCTTTAGGGTTAACTCCTTATATTAAATTTATTATGGAGTAATTTATGTTTATTTGATTTAATTAATCTTATCCTTTAATTATTTTATTATCTTTGATCTTAATGCATTAATTATATCACCAATTATTAATTAAAATGAGATGTTCAGTGGTGGAACGAGAGTGGAAGCATCACATTAGTCTAAGGGGGCAACAACCTTAAGAAAGTTTTCACGTAGAGATAAGGTAAACATTTAAGAGGTTGATACAAGATCCTCACAAAACCTAATGAAACCATTGAATTACTTATAATCACAAAAGTAGATATAATGATTAATTTGATATTGGTTATAGTACTAGAGAGAGAATAAAACTTGATTTAGGCAAACCCAACCACAAATCAAGGGAAAAACTAAAATTAAGTCAATACTTCAGAAAATCCTTAGTAAATCAATCAATGTGGCCTAATCATAAGATTAAACATATTAAAGTAAGATCAAACGAAATTCACCTTTATTTACTTCAATTTATCATTATACCTAAACTGTGTTCATCCAAATAATAATAAGTTTAATTGTTTAGTTCTTAGAACCACTCTCCTCATTGGATTATACTCAACTCATTGTTATATTACTTGTAAATGACATGTACACTTGCACTTGCAGTTAAGCAAAAAAACTATTTCAAGATAGGCCACACAAGCTTTTGGCGTCGTTGCCAGGGAGGCGATGATTCTAATATTAATAATATTAAATTGTTATTGCTTTGGATTTTTATTTTCTATGTAATTTCTTTCTTTTCTTAACTTCAAAGATTTTTGGAATATATGACACTAAAATTGTGTCATGTAAACCAGAAATTGAATGGTTTTGTCACACCATTATTTTAGACGCACGGCGATCTTAAGGTCTAGGTAGACTTAGGCCGCCAGGCACCTTGCAGAACCTTTAACCATTGCAATTACTGTGTTTTATCTTAAATTTATGAGCTTAATTATTTTTTTCTTTATTTGATTTTATACACTTGTATTCTTATTTTTTCCACTTCATTATACACCTTACATGTACTTACAATCACCATTATAATTTCTCACATTTACTTTTAAACCTCACACTAAAACCATAGAGCTCTATAGAATATGTAAACTACATAAGACATTGCACATAATCAACTTCCTAAAGAAAAGAACTGATAAAGCAATCACTAGCCACATGATACCTACACTAGGCAATTTATATGGAATGAGCTTTTATCTTATTGAGAAAATAAACCATACCAGATGTGAGGATATTCTAATTTACAATTTGAAAACACATAACTTGCATGATGATACCTGACTTTTAAGTAATTCTCTTGAAAACCATGTAAAGAACAAATAAAGCTTCACATTGAAAATATAGAAAAGTAAATTACTTGATGTGAGCGGGATTTTTCACACTCACTCCCAGTGGAATGGTTCTTGCGACTTCGGCATTATTAGGCTCTGGGCCTTAGAGATCACTGGCTAAAACCTTAAGAATAAGAGTTGCCACGCAGATGGACTGGGAATATATAAAGGGGTGGATGACTCGATTCCTATGGAATCCCCAACCCCTACTTGGTTTGAAAATTTGGGTACGCATGGAGAATGCGAGAAATGACCCAACACTACCATAACTCTCAGTTATTACAATCAGCCTCCTTTTTAGGTCTGAATATTATTTAATTATTAATTATCATGATGTCATCCATGTTACAAACATTATTAAAATAAAGAATGTAATATTATTAATCTAAAATAAATCAAACAAAAATGGGCACTAATACGAGATGAAAATATGCCCTTACAATGTCCAAATATTCATAAAAATAAATAAAATAAGACACCAAGCAAAAGGTGAAAACATGTTCTTTATAATGTCCCAAAGTCCTTAAAATAAATTAGATTGCATATACTAAATAAATAAGGAATCCACATAGTGTGGAAACATACCTTTTACAATCTCCTATAAAATACATGTAAATATAAGGAAAAGAACAAAGGAAAAAAAATAATAAAATTATATATGAAAATAATCAAAAAATAAAAAAGAAACAGATAAATATATCATAGTATTAACCCAATAATGAAATATAGGGTGCAACGCAACATATGGGTTTAGATTTTAATGAAATGAAATTAAGGTGAGATACCAATATTAGGGATATTTACAATTTAGGGTTTTAGTCATAAAGTTTGGATTTGGGGCTGAACATATAAAATTAAGGTTTTGGTATGCAAAGTTAGGTTTTGAGTTTAAAATAAGATTTTAGTAAAGCAACAAGTCAAAACACAATATATCTGCCTAGTTATATAACAAGAAAGGAATGACAATTTATTAACAAATATCACTTATTAAGAAACATACCTACATTGTTGGCTCCACCAAATAGTTGTGTTAAACCAAACACTGGACTGACACAATCCTTCATTAAAACATATGTTAGGGTTCTTCCTTGGAGATTTAAATGGCTAGGGTCAATCTTGTTTTTGGTTGAGTAATGTTGTTCGAGGGTTCCATGCTTTCTACCTCTCAAGTGTTTTCAATTGTTTCTACCTTCTTTCTTTTCTCTCAGTTGCTATTGCCTATTTTTCCTAATTCATGGCCCTTAATTTTTTATTATGGCTCTCCTTTTATAATGCTAATTAGGGTTTAATCAAATTCCATCTCGGTTAAAAAATCTTAATTGCATCATAAAACCTTCTGTTTATCTGAATCTCTTTGAATTTAAGCATAATTAGGGCTCTTAAAATAAGCAAAATAGAATTAGGCTAGAAATAAGACTCATGGTGAAGTTTCAAAGGCCAATTCACTAAGAGCATGAGCTCATGGCGAATTGGCTTGGTCGATTCATCATACTTTGGTTTTTAATGGTGGACTGCTATTAGTTTGGGATTTTAAATTAGATTAAATATAGTTTAGGTTTTTTAATTGGGACTAGATTTAGTTTAGGCAAAAATTAAGGGTCTACACATGACTTGTAAAAATACATTTCATGTCACTTGCACTTTATAGACCTTTAATTTTGGCCCTAGTGTAGACCCTTAATTTTATACCCAATCCAGTACGATATTTTTAAATAGTCCAAAATAATTTTTGTGGTATTTATTTTATTTACTATTTATAATATTTATATTTATAATATTTAATAGTTATTTTTAATAATAAAAATAAAAAATAAATAAATCAGACGGATCGGCAAACGACACGCGGTAACGCTGGCGTGCTGCAAGGAGGTTCACCGTAATAATTATCTGCGGCGAATTAGGCACTGCCTAATTCACCGCAGCAACAAACTGGGCACTGCCCAGTTCACTGCAGGAGCTGCATGCAGCGAACTGGCTTGCCCAGTCCGCAGGCCCAGCAGCCCTCGTGCTGCCGATTTTTGACCAAACCTTATTTCATACGGTTTTATGATTTTTTCCTAAAAAGTTGGTATTTCCTTATTAAAATAGGATTAGTTCTTTTTGTTTTCTTATAAATAAGAGTATTAAACATGCGAACGTGGTGGCAATTATTGAAAGAAATTTTGGACTTAATTTTTTCGGGAGAGCTGAGGGACTTTTTTCTTGGCTTTTTTCTTGGTAACTTTGGACGTGACAATTATTAAAGGGTTATTCAAGGACTTGAGCAAAGTAGACAGAGACTTGGAGACTTTTGGGATGAGGAGCAACCATTAGTAGAATTCTAACAATTATTAAGATAAAAGCAACGAAACTCAAAAATCAAGCAGTGAGAATATATTAACAAGGCAGTAGCTTAGCTAATTGTCTTGTTCTCAATTCAACCAACAAATATAAGGCTGGTGCAAATGAAAGTTTGGATCAAAGTTTGATTATTAATGGAATCAACAAACGAAGGTATGTTTCTAAAATTGAATATATTTAATTACTGCAAATTAAATCTCCATATGATGTTGATTATCCTTCATGCAAATTGATCTCGGTAATCTATTAATTCCAGTAATCTGAATGTGTTTAAACTGATAATTTTTTAGAACCCTAATCTCAATTCCAAAAAGTCAGTAGCCTTATTTTTTTTAAGCATCAAAAGCTTCAACCCTAATTAATCCTTCTTTCCAAAATCACACAGTAAGCATTATTCTTTTAAAAATAACACTAGTTTCTTCCAATTTCAAAACCCTATTTTCTAAATCTTAAACCCTAAAATCTTAATTTTCAACATCGAAACCTACAATCCTAAAAGCCATTTTTCAAAATCTTCGGGGTCCGGGCCCCGACTCCGCAAGGGGCGCTGCCCCCTTGACCCCCGCCTGCTAACCGGCTAGCGGGATCGCCATGTGGCCTCGGGTCAATATTTATTTATGTATTATAAATCTTTATGTTTAACTTCCTTTATTATGATTATTCAAAATACAGTAGCTTTATTCAAAATACAAACCTAAACCCTAATTTATTCAAACCATAAATTCAAATTCTGTTTTCAAATCTTCACAGTAGCTTTTTATAATTTTATTCACCGAGATATTTTAATCTTTCATATAACTCCCTTAAAGACATTCTATATTTGTTCTTAAGTAGTTATTATAGTCAATACTAAAACCATACTTACCTTTGATAGCAGCAAAATAAAATCAAGGTTTCAAACCATAAAACCCTAATTTCATAATTTTACCTCTCAAACCCTAATTTGATCAATCAAAGAACCTTTCTAATTTCTTAAGTTATAAAACCCTAATCCATTTAAATTCTCTTAAAACTTTCAGTAGCCTAAACAAATAACAATGATAATATCTTAAGATTCCAAAACCTAAATATTAATTAAAGAACTTTAAATATAAACAGTAAACCTCAATTTTTATCTTTACTTGCTTTATTTTTAGATTTGATCATGTAGTTCATTATATGCTTTGATTTATTTTCAATGCTTGATTTATTTAATTTATCATGGATGAATGTTTATTATATATTTTGATTGATGTTTAATATCTTTGATGAATGATTTATTTATGATGAATGGTTATTTACTTTTATCGATTTATTTTGATTTCCAAATGTTGTAAGAGGTATGTTTCCACTTTGTGGGTGCCTCATTAATTAAGTTCTATGTAATTTAAATTGCTTTTATAATTTAGACCAATGTAAAGGACATGTTTCTACCTTTTGGTGGGTGTCCTATTAGTTTAGACATGAACGATGTAAGGACATGTTTTCATCCTCGGATGGGTGTCCATTTATTTGCTTTGCTTGGACATTGCTTTGGTTTTTAATATAATGATGCTTTATTTCAATTGTTGCATGTAATATGGACGATATTGTTATACTTAAGAATTTTATAATATTAAGACATGTAAAGGAGGTCGGTTCCAATGAACCGGGCGTTGTGGGGGTGCTGGGCCATTTCTCACCTTTCCAACACTTACCCAACTTTCTGAACCCATTAGGGGGTTGGGGATTCCTTAGGAATTGAGTCATCCACCCCTTTCTTTTTCCCGGCCCATCCGGGTGGCTACTCCATTTTCTTTGGACTTAGGTCTATATTCTCTAAGGATCCGAGCCTAAACAATGCCGAAGTCGTAAGAACCATTCCACCGGGAGTGGGGCAAAAATCACCGCTCACAGTGGCGACTCCATGGGGGATAAGAGAAGTTGATTGCGTTGGTCTTTATATTATTCTATTCTTTCTTATAATGATATTATCCATTGCATCATATTAGATTGCATCGTGTGCATGAGTTAGGACGCCCGTGTTACCTATGTTGTGTTATGTAAGGGATACCATACTTTCACTCAAGGTATGGAGATCGAGCATGGAATAACCACTCATAGCCTCATACCTTTTGGTATTTACTTGCTATGGGAACCTAAGCCTTTTAACCCAAAGACTAAAGCTCATGTAATTGGCCTAGTTACTTTCCTTAGGTTTTATCCCAAATGCATGTTGTTTAGCTATGGTAAATTTATCTTAGCTTAAATCATGGCTTATTTGGTTTGTTCTTTTTCTAATATGACCTAAATACATTGTGCGCTCAAAATAAATTTTTCTTTAAAATTCAAAAGACCAAAGCAATTTTCAAAATTTTCCAAAATGGTCTTTGGATATAAAACTTTTCCAAAACAAGTTAAAAATTATTTTGCTCATAACCCAAATACAAAAGCCCAAAATATGTTTTTTTCTAAAATCTTTTTACAATGGGCTTAGAAATAAAATTATTTAGAAATAAAATTATTTTTTATCCAACCTTTTCTTACAAAGAGCTTGCAAATTATTTAAGTCAATTACGAAATACCAAAAATCAATTGTGAGCCTAGTTTATACTAAGAATAATTAATCATGGGCTTGTTTTTGGCATGAATCATTAGTTTCTTTTTTCAAGTGAGAAATCTATTTGTAATAAACCTCTTAATTTAGTTTTAATCCAATATAGCATAAAAGCTACTTTAGTTGGATAAATGGATTAAAACCTAATTAATGGGAATTATCATGAACTGATTTGCATTTTTGAAAATATAATTATTGGTTGAAACGTCCGAGGGAAATATTCGAAAATAAGATACCCCATGTTGGTATTTTATTAACCATATACCTAGGAAAAGAGACTCGCCATTCGTGTGTGGATATTATATGTTTCGAAGGAACGTCCTGCTTATCTTTGTCTATTGTTTGTTCATACATGCATACATTTGCATCGCATATCATTAATTATTTCTGGCTCACAACCCTGGATTACGATAGTTCAAAGGCTTACGATAATTCGGCCTACGCCGAAGATGAAGAATCTAGCAACAACTCAATCACTTGCTCACCAAAAGTAATGGAGCCCGAACAAATTCAAAGAATGGTGGACGACGCGCTCAATGCCAAAATGGGAGAAATAAAAGAGGCCATGGTTGAGACCATGAAGAATCAATTATCTGCAATTTTAGGAAATAATGCCGAAGCGTCTGCTAGCTCCAAGAAGCCAAAGGATAAAGGGAAAGCTAACGTTGGTGAAGTAACTTTTGATGATGATAAGGTGATCATTGATAATGATGATGATTGGGCTCAATATTTCCAAGATCCTCAAGATAAGAAGAAAGAATCGAAGATTATTGAAAGATCAGCTATGACTTCTGATGTTGAAAAAGATGATTGCGGATTTAGAAATGAAATTTGAGAAGAAGCTGAAAACCGAAGAAAAGTCCGAAGTTGACAAATTATTTGAGGACATGTTTCCATCCTCGGATGGATGTCTATTTATTTGCTTTGCTTGGACATTGCTTTGATTTTTAATATAACGATGCTTTATTTCAATTGTTGTATGTAATATGAATGATATTGTTATACTTAAGAATTGTATAATATTAAGACCTGCAAAGGAGGCCAGTTCCAATGAACCGGCCGTTGTGGGAGTGCTGGGCCATTTCTCACCTTCCCCACACGTACCCAACTTTTCAAACCCATTAATGGACTGGGGATTCCATAGGAACTGAGTCATCCACCCCTTTCTTTTTCCCGGCCCGTCCGGGTGGTGACTCCATTTTCTCTTCGAACTTAGGTCCGTGTTCTCTAAGGCCCCAAGCCTAAACAGTGCCGAAGTTGCAAGAACCATTCCACCGGGAGTGGGGGTAAAAATCCCCGCTCACAGCAGTCCCCAGCCAAAAACTCATCTAAGCAGCAGTAGCAAGCTTGTTCCAGTGCATCAATATTTATTGGAGCCTCCAACCCAAGTTTTGTTTTCTAAATTTCATTTACATAATACATCCAATAGTTATATCTTTTCCTTGAGCATTAAACATTTTGATAATCCATGGTAATCCAGTAGCTATATTTTTGCTTAAGAATTAAAACCGTTATTTAGTGCAGTAGCTAAATAACCTAGGTTGTAATCTTGCATAAAATCTAAACATATTGAGCTTGTCATAAATTATATGTTCTAAACATTAAAACTCATATGACATCGGTCAGTAGTTAATTTTAATACATAATCCATGTTAATTCTTTGATCCATTATTATAAACCTTAATTCTTAAGACCCTAATTCAAAATACCAAGTTATAAAACCCTAAACTTTATCCAATTCATCAATTTCCTAAACCCTAGCTCCAAAAACCCTAATTTCTTAAAACCCTAATCTGTTTTCTAAAATCCTAAATCCTAATTCAAAAAAACCCTAATTATCAAAACCCTAGCTCCAGAAATCCTAATTTCCTAAACCCTAGCTCTAGAAACCCTAATTTCTTAAACCCTAACTTAAACCCTATTCTAATCTCTAATATTCGCTAACCCATATAAACCAAAAGCCTTATTTCCCTAATTTCTTAACCCTAATATCTAGGAGCCATAGCTACAAAACCAAGGCCTTAATCTCAAAACCTAAAACTTTAATTTTGATCAAAAACCCTAATTTTGTTTATTTAATGGTCTAAACAGTAGTTTTGATTATTTAATTTATTACATACTTTTATGATGGATGGTTTTTTTATTTTATTTATAATGGATGTTTTATTATTTATTATAATGCTTTAATGGTTTAATTTATTTGGTTAATTGTATGTTTGGATTCTAAAATTGTAAAAGGCATGTTTCCACTTCGTAGGTGCCTTGGTTTTTATCATGTAATTTGATTTATCTTTTAATGATTTTAGGATTATTGTAATGGACATATTTCCACCTATGGTGGGTGTCTAATTTTATTTATTTTGTATTTATTTTTATGGACTTGGACATTGTAAAGGCACGTTTCCATCATTGAATGGGTGCCGATTTTGTTTGTTTTATTTTAATAAAGATGATGGATGTTTGTTTCTTTTAAATTGTGTGTAGTATGGATAATATCATAATAACCAAGAATTTAATAATATTTAGACCTAAAAAGGAGGTCATTTCTAATGAATCGGGCATTATGGGGCTGCTGGGTCATTCTTACCTTCCCCATACATACCCAACTTTTTGAACCCATTAGGAGGTTGGGGGTTCCTTAGGAATCAAGTCATCCACCCCTTTCTTTTTCCAGCCAATTAGGGTGGTGACTCTATTTTCTTCTGGTTTAGGCTCGTGTTCTCTAAGGCCCTGAGCCAAACAGTGTCAAAGTCGTAAAAACCATTCCATATGGGAGTGGGGGCAAAAATTTCGCTCACAATGGCGACTCCACTAGATATAAGAGAAGTTACATTGGTCTTTATATTATTTTATTCTTTCTTATTATAATATTATCCATTGTATCATTTAGATTTCATTGTGTCTGTGAGTTAGGATGCTCTTATTACCTGAGTCGTGTTATGTAAGGGATGTCGTACTTTCACTGAAGGTATGGAGATTGAGCATGGCATAACCACTCATAGCCTCATAATTTTTGGTATATATTTGTTATGGGAACCTAAACTTTTCAACCCAATGACTAAAGCTCATGTAATTGACCTAGTTACTTTTCTTAGGTTTATACCCAAATGCTTGTTGTTTGACTACGATTGATACATCTTGGTTTAAACTATGGCCTATTTGGTTTGTTCTTTTTCTAATATGACCTAATTATGGTGTAAGCCCAAAGTAATTTTAAAGCCGAAAATAATTTAACTCTTTAAAGACCAAAATGATTTTATTCTTTTAAGCTTGAAGACCAAAAATATATTCAAACTCTTTTTCAAAGATGGTCTTTGGACGTGAAACCCCTTTTTAGATGGGCCAAAATCCTTTTCTACTTCATGGCCCAAATACAAAGCCTAAAATTTAATTTTAAACAAACCTTTTTACTATATACTTTGAAATAAAACTATTTTTGCACTTCAAATTAAAACCTTTTTCAATTGGCTTTTAAACATTTATTAAAACCTTTTTCTTAAATGGGCTTACGACTATTTAGGTCAATAATGGAATATTAAAATCAATTGTGGGCCTAATTTATTCTAAGACTTATTAATCATGGGCTTGTTTGTGGCATGAATCATTAGTTGTTTTTCCAAAAAGGAAATTTATTTATGATAAACCCTGTAATTTGGTTTTAATCCACAATATAGCTATTTTTTGGTTGATTCAATGAATTAAGGCTTAATTACTGGGAATTATCATAGATTGACTTCTAAATTTAAAAATACAACTATTGATTAAACCGTCCGAGTTAAATTTTTTGAGAAAGAAGATATCTCATGTTGGTATTATGTTGACCATATACCTAGGAAAAGAGGCACGCCATTCTTGTGTGAAAGCTATAAGGTTTGAAGGTTATTTCCTACTATGTTGATTTGGTTTGTTTGTTTGTTTGTCGCTTGTGCATCTATGCATACATGTATACTTACATTGCATCACATGTCATTGATCCTTTATGGCTCATAGTTCCAGAGTATAGCAGTTCAAGAGCCTAAGACAATCCAACCTATGCCAATGACGTAGAATCTAGCCACAACTCTGTCAGCTTCTCGCTAAATGCAATGGAACCTGAATAGATTCAAAAGATGGTGCATGATGTAATCAACTCCAAAATGGAAGAACTAAAAGGGGCCATAGCTAAGACCATGAAAAATCCAACTAGCTACACTATCGAAAAACACTACCGAAGTATCAGCTAGTATTAAGAAGCCAAAAGATAAGGGAAAATTGGCCTGCGGGCTATTTAGCCGCAACCCTTTTCAGCAACAAAATTTTTCATAGCCGATTTTTCATCGCCAATTTTTCTTTTTATTTTTTATTATTTTTTATTTTTTATTAATAAAAATTAAATACTAAAGCAAATATTATTTAATTAAGATAACAAAAATTGTTTCAGACTAATTAAAATATATTAAACAACATAAAAATTATTTTGGACAAATTAAAATATATTGGACCGGACTGGGTCAAAAATTAAGGGTCTACAGTTTGCCCCCTGCTTGAATGATCTGAGGCTTTAGTGAAAGACAGTGAAAAGCAATAAGACTTAATTTTTGAGATGGTTGAGGTTTTTGGTTCTGGACCCGAGAGATTTGGATACTCGATCCTAAACTAGACTTGGATACTCGATCCTAACTGGATTCGAATTCGGATACTCGATCCTAACTTGGGTTTGGATACTCGATCCTAAATTGGATTGGGATACTCGATCCTAAATTGGGTTTTGATACTCGATCCTAAATTGGGTTTGGATACTTGATCATAAACTGGATTTGGATACTTTATCCTAAGCTGGATTTGGATACTCGATCGTAACTGGATTTGGATACTCGATCCTAAATTGGACTGGGATACTCGATCCTAACTGGATTGGGATACTCGATCCTAAACTTGATTTGGATACTTGATCCTAAATTGGGTTTGGATACTCGATCCTAAATTGGGTTTGGATACTCGATCCTAAATTGGATTTGGATACTCGATCCTAACTAGATTTGGATACTCGATCCTAAACTGGGTTTGGATATTCGATCCTAAACTGGATTTAGATACTCAATCCTAACTGGATTCAGATACTCGATCCTAACTTGATTTGGATACTCGATCCTAACTGGACTCGGATACTCGATCCTAACTGGACTCGGATACTCGATCCTAACTGGATTTGGACACTAGATCCTAAACGGGACTGGGACGCTGGATCTTAACTGGACTTGGATACACGATCCTAAACTGGATTTGGATACTCGATCCTAAACTGGATTTGGATAATCGATCCTAAATTAGATTGGGATACTTGATCCTAACTGGACTTGGATACTCAATCCTAAACTGGCTTTGGATACTCAATCCTAAACTGAATTTGGATACTCGATCCTAACTGGACTTGGATATTCGATCCTAAACTAGATTTGGATACTCGATCCTAAACTAGATTGGGATACTCGATCCTAAATTGGGTTGGGATACTCGATCTTAAACTATATTTGGATTAGGATACTCGATCCTAAATTGGATTGAATTTGGGTACTTGGACCCGAGATTGATTTTATTTGGGTACTTGGACCCAAGATTGGGTACTTGGACTGAGATTGATTTGATTTGGATACTTGGACCCGAGAATGGGTACTTGGACTCGAGATTGAATTTGATTTGGGTAGTTGGACCCGAGAATAAATTTGATTTGGGTACTTGGACCCGGGATTAAATTTGATTTGGGTACTTAGACCCGAGATTGGATTGGATTTGGGTACTTGGACCCAAGATTGAACTTGATTTTAGGGTACTTGGACCCAAGACTAAGTTTGACTAACCTTTTATCAGTTGAAAAGTCTGACTGCTCTGGCTGTTCTATGCATGGTGGTTTTTCAACCTCATAATGGATCTTCATCCTTTGAGATCGGGTCTTCACCCTTGAAAATGAATCTTCATCCTTTGAGATCGGGTCTTCACCCTTGAAAATGGATCTTCATCCTTTGAGATCGGGTCTTCACTCTTGAAAATGGATCTTCATTCTTTGAGATCAGGTCTTTACCCTTGAAACATTGATCTTCATCCTTTGAGATTGGGTCTTTACCCTTTGAATATGGATCTTTATCCATTGGAGGTCGGGTCTTTACCCTGTCTTTAGCTCTTTTAGCTGAACTGATCTTTCATCTTTTGCATCTTCATTCTTTTTATAGTTCTAATGTTCCATTCTTTTGTTCTTCCTTTTTGCAAAAATTCAGCTATTTTTAGTTGGCTCTCATATCTTCTCCTGCCCCCTGCGTGGTGAATTATTTGCAAGTGAGTTTTAAAATGTTTGGTATATAAACTTAAAAAATTGAAAAGGAGAAACTTTGGCCCCTGTGTAGGCTCAAAACAAATATTTTTTCCATGCAAGCTTTGGTTGATGTTTTTGTTGTCTAGTTCTTCGCATAAGCACGTATTTCTTCTCTTTGCAAGATTACTGGAGCTTTCTGAAGCAATGTACTTTCTATGCCCCCCCGATTTGATATCTTCTTTTGATTGTTTACTTCATACAGTATTTGCTGTTAACCTTAATAAAGAATAGACAATACAAGACAAAAAAGTGCGATGTGATATGCTCATGTATGCATGATATGCATGAATGATACTTATAGTCGTTCCATTGACCCACAGACCGAGGTGTTTAGCAGAAGTGCTCTCGTGAATTTCTTTCAGATGCCCATTCAATTCTTGCACTAGAATTACAGGATGCTTCACATATATGGCTTTTATCTTCGAGATGTTGAAAATATCAGTGGTGGACACCCTAAGTTATAGAGTCAGGGATACATCCATTTCAAACTATGTTTCAGCATGTCAGTTGGTAGCTCCTTCATGACCTTGCCAATAATTATTTCCTTTGCCCAATGTGTCCTTTGGAATTTGACAATTAAACATACTCCCCTTAACTTGAAGGCTTTGTGTGACAAAAATATATATATTTTTTTATTTTTTGAATTTTGATTTTGAAATCAAATGTTGGCTTTGCCAAATCATTGTCAATATACCTCATGACTTGATTTTTCCAAATTAACATATCTATAGCATGAAAACCCTAGTTACCGTACTAAACTAGGGAATTATTTCTATTTAAGCAAGAACTGTTGCATTTCAGATAGGCACATGCACATTACTTGGCCAAAGGTCTCATTTGAGTTTAAATATTGTCTATCTCATATGCATGCTCATCCAAACTATCTCCACTAATAGACTCTACCTACCAAGAGAGATCAACAGGTCTTTAATAGGCTTGAAATGGGGTCTATAAGGGACACGGGTTTAAATGAAGGCCATTTTGAGATTGGAGCTGGTGTGACACAAAGGACAAACCTTCACACTATAAATTTCTTGTTGGAACTTTAGACAATTAGGAGCAATCTTTCTGGACTCCAAATTCCTTCTATCTTCTTGGCATTAATCTAGATCTTGATTAGGACAGTTTTTGCCCTTGCATAAAGTTTGGTACTTAAATTCATTTCTTTTCTTCTTCTCCCCTTTCTTTGTTTTTATTTTTCTTACTCTTCCCTTTTTTTTCTCTTTATTTTCCTTACTCTTCCCTTTCTTTGACCATTTTATCATTTTGTCCTTCTTTCTTGTAGGACTATCAAGTATAGAACTTTTAAGAATTGGATGGTCTTTCTCCTTTTTCTTTGATTTTGATCGAATCTTTGGTTGGGTAGGACCAATTCAAGTCAATCCGTCCTTATAAACCAAATGGAAGCCTTTTGTTGTCTTAGGTAAAAGAGAACTCAGTTGGCTTTCTGAACCGCCTTTTTAGGTTTTATCTTTTTTCTTTTCTTTCTCTTTTTCTTCTTTTCTTTTTTTTTCTTCTTCTTCTTTTTTTCTTTTCTTTTTTTTCCTTTTCTTCTTTTTTTTTGTCTGGTTCTAGCTCTAAAAGAGTTGTCTTGTTTGTACTAACTTGGGCTTCCAATAATGGATGAGTGGAGTAACATAAATCTTCTTTAACAGGAACAAATCATTTGCTATTCTGATATTGTCTTGATATATTGGAGATATTAGGTGAACTTCAACTACCCTTATGGTCTTGAGAACATCAACTACCCTTATGGTCTTGATAACACCAACTATTTTTACAGTCTTGGATATGCATTCCATTCCTTGATCTTCTTGCTTCTTCACCTTAGTAATCATAAGACTTGTCTTAACATATTGGAAATATTAAGGGAACTTCAACTACCCTTGTGATCTTAAAAACATCAACTACCCTTATGGTCTTGAGAACCATCTTTATCGTCTTGAGAACTTCACTTATCCTCATGATCTTGACTAATCATTGCTTTCTTTGATCTTCTTGTCTCTCCACCTTAGCGATCATAAGACTTGTCAAAAGCATCACAACAGCTCAAGGTAAGTTGTTGGGGTTATATGCTAATGAAAAGAAAGCTAAAATTTTATGAAGGCTCAAAGGGACAACTAGGGATTGATATTTAATAGGGTGGATACTAGTTGTTGGCTAATCAAACAATGCCTAGATAATCTCTCTCTTAAATAAGCAAAGTTCAATTTTGCCTCAAAAGTTTGTCAAAGAATGTTCTAAGACTAACTAGGACCTAGACAAAGGTCATTATGCAGGAGCCCACTCTAAGTAAGCATACACAACTCAATGCTATAGAGTAATTCCCTTATCTAGTAAAGTCATTCGAGTCATGATGCAAAAATATATTAATTCATTAATTATCAAGCTAGATTCCTCATTGGTTGAGCACCAAAATGAACAAAGACCAACAAAAATTTTGATAAAAGTAATTTATTCAAACAACTTTAAATTTGAAAAATACAATAGTTCCAATTAAATATTAAAGAAAGTAAAATTGAAAAGCAACATTCAAGCTAAGGAAAGTTTGTTGAGTTAAGCTTCTTTTCCCTTCACATATTCAATATTTCCATCTTGAAAAGAGGATAAGATAAAATCTTCTTCCAATCCTTTTCCCACCAAGAAGGTTGCCGGTGGAGGTACTCTATTGAACTTGGGTAATGGATTGTCTTTGGTGTTTGGCTTTTGGGCTCGGGTAGCTTCCCATTATCAATTAGATTTTGGATCTCATGTCTCAATCTTACACATCTATCCTTGTCGTGCCCCTACATTTGGTGAAATTGACAAAATGCTTTAGTGTCAAAATTAGGTGGGAGAGGGTTAGGCAAAGGGTGAGGATTTAAGGGTTGTAGCAATCCCTTTCTTTGAAGCTTATTAAGAACCCAAGACATCGGTTTGCCTAATTCTGAAAACTGCCTTCTTGTTCTTTGGTTAGTAGTATTAACACCGACTTATTTTTGCATGCTCTGATTTCCAGACTAGTAGTTCCCTTTCTCATTCCTTTTTATTGAAAAGCGATTCTTCTCCCTTTTCCACTCTTCAATTTGTAGACCAGCTTGGAGGAGATCTTTGAAATCATGGATGAGTGTATGAGACATCCTCTCACGAAGACTAGGCAACACCCCTCTCACAATCATCCTTATTTGATCAGATTCATCAGGCCTTTTCTTGAGCAAAGCGGCTTTGTTTTTCCATCTCTTCACATAATCTACAAAATTCTCATTCGACCTTTGCCTAATGGACTCCACTTCTATTAAGGTAACTTCCATCTCGACATTATATCCATATTGTTGGATGAAGGCTTTTCAAAGCAAATCCCAATTCTTTTGTGTTCCATCATCTAATGTATTGAACAAATTTTGGACAACAAGGTCCAATGAGAGCATAAAGTACCTTAGAGTTTGAGCCTTAGTAGCTCGGGCAGACTGCATGGCAGTGATATACTGCTTCACATGGGGATGAGGATTTTCGGTTCCATCAAACTTCGCGAAAGATGGCATCTTAAACTTGTACGGGACTTCTTCATCTAGCTCAAATAATTTGTCAACTTCGGACATTTCTTCTTTCAATTTTTTCTCAAATTTCTTTTCTAAATCAGCAATCATCTTTTCAATATTAGAAGTTTTGGTCTTCTCCATAGTTGATCTTTCAACAATCTTAGGCTCTTTCTTCTTGTCTTGAGCATCTTGGTAGTATTGAGCCCAATCATCATCATCATGAATGATCACCTTTTCATCATCAAAAACCACTTCACCAACTTTAGTCTTACCTTTGTCCCTTGGCTTCTTAGTGCTAGTAGATGCTTCGACATGATTTTCTAAAATTGCAGTCAATTGGTTCTTCATGGTCTCAACTAGGGCCTCTTTTATTTCTTCCATCTTGGCGTTGAGGGAATCATCCACCATTCTTTGAATTTGTTTGGGATCCATTGTTTTTTATGAGCAAGTGATTGAGTCGTTGCTAGATACTTCGTCTCTAGCATAGGTCGGATTGTCGTAAGCTTTTGAGCTGTCGTAATCCAGGGTTGTGAGCCAGAAAGGATCAATGATATGAGATACAAATGTATGCATGTATGCACACACAATAGACAAACAAGGATAAATAGGATGTTCCTTCCAACCTTATAACATCCACATACGAATGGAGAGCCTCTTTTCCTAGGTATATGGTTAACAAAATACCAACATGGGGCATCTTGTTTTTGCATAATTCCCTCGGATGTTTCAACCAATAGTTATATTTTTGAAAATGGAAATCAACTTATGATAATTCCCATTAATTAGGTTTTAATCTACTTAACCAACTATAGTAGCTTTTATGCTACCTTGGATTAAAACTAAATTAAGAGGTTTATTATAAATAGATTTCTCACTTGAAAAAGTAACTAGTGATTCATGCCAAAAACAAGCCCATGATTAATTTACTGTTTTGGTTTTGAAGTTGAATTAGGGTTTCGGAGAATGTATTTGATTTTAGAATTTGGAAAAATAATTTATAGTTTTATGAAGTTTTATGAAAATATAAAAAATGATTTAAAGTTTATAGAAACAGAAAAGATATATTTTTAAAGGTTTATGGAAAGAAAATATTTCAATTTAGGGTTTTGGAAAATTGGAAGACATATTAGGGTTTAAAGATTTTGAAGAAACAAAAACAACAATTTTAAGATTTTTGGAAAACAAAGAAACGAATTAAGGTTTTTAAGCTTTAGAAAAGGTAAATTAAGGTTCTAGGGTTTTTAAAATAAAAAGAAAGAATTTAATGATTCAAGCTACTGTAAAGGAAAAAGAATTTGATATTCATACCTTCATTTGTTGGTTCCACCAAAAATTGCTTCTTGGATGAACAAGAACAAAGGCTAGATTGTTACCTTTGATGGATTGAATTTTCTTGTTTTCTTTTCTCAAAAAGTCCAATTGATTCAAAGTTTTTCAATTCACTCTATTGTCCTTTTTTCCTCCTGAATTTCGATCCCAAATTTCACCTCCTTTTCTGTTTTGTTTTAGTCCTTATTTATAGAAGATTTTTATGATTAATTTTAGTTATTCATGGAATCTAACATTAATTAAGAAAAAGAAACTGAAACCTAATTGTATTTGGATTCAGAAAAATTTGCGTTGAAAAAATTTCGCTGGAAAAAAAAACTGCTGCGGAAAATTGGGCTGGAAAAAACTACTCCGAAAAAATTGCGCTGGCAAAAAAGTTGTCGCAGCTGGCTGCGGACTGTGGGCAAAATGGCATGCGGGCCATTTTGCCGCAACCCTTTTCGGCGATGAAATTTTTCGTCGCCAATTTTTATTTTTATTTTTATTAATAAAAATTAAATACTAAAGCAAATATTATTTAATTAAGATAACAAAAATTATTTTGGACTAATTAAAATATATTGGACAACACAAAATTTATTTTGGACTAATTAAAATATATTGGACCGGATTGGGTCAAAAATTAATGGTCTACAGTTTTTTCCCTGCTTGAATGATCTGAGACTTTAGTGAAAGAGAGTGAAAAGCAATAAGACTTAATTTTTGAGATGGTTGAGGTTTTGGGTTCTGGACCTGAGAGATTTGGATACTCGATCCTAAACTAGACTTGGATACTCGATCCTGACTGGATTCAAATTCGGATACTCGATCCTAAATTTTACCTCTCTTTCTATGTTGTTTTAGTCCTTATTTATAGAATATTTTTACGATTAATTTTAGTTATTCATGAAATCTAACATTAACTAAGAAAAGGAAACCGAAACCTAATTGTATTTGATTTCGAAAAAATTTGCATCAAAAAAATTTTGCTAGCGAAAAAACTGCTGTGGAAAAATTGTGCTGGCGAAAAAACTGCTGCTGAAAAATTGCGCTGGCAAAAAAGTTGTCGCAGTTGGCTGCGGGCTGCAGGGTGAAAATTGGCATGGGGGCCATTTCGCCCGCAGAAATAATCTGCAGCCATTTTGTTGCAACCCTTTTCGGCGACAAAATTTTTCATCGCCGATTTTTCATCACCGATTTTTATTTTTATTATTTTTTTATTTTTTATTAATAAAAATTAAATACTAAAGCAAATATTATTTAATTAAGATAACAAAAATTGTTTCGGACTAATTAAAATATATTGGACAAAACAAAAATTATTTTGGACTAATTAAAAAATATTGGACCAAACTGGGTCAAAAATTAAGGGTCTACAAGTTAGTCCCTTAATTGACTTTTGCCTTTCTCATTTGGCTCCTACTAAGGCATGGGAATGTATACTTTGTCTATGCTTGTTTGGCCAATTCTTGCTTGTTTCTTCTGATACCGATATTGATCCATGAGTGTTGGATTTCATGGACCAAATGGAATGTAACACCCCTTCCCAGCCTACGTGTGTAAGCCGAGTAGAGGCCACACTAACCTAATGTTGCTACCAATTTTACTTAGTCAAATTTTAGTTCCGATTTTTACAGAAATTGGGCCAGAGGTTCTCCTAGAAATTTGGGTCCCAAGTGTCGACAAAACTTGTTTTTCTGATTTTTAAAAACATTTTTACACAAATCAATGCGAACACAATCAGTCTCAAAACACTCCCAATGAATCCCCCTTATAACCTCAACTACAAACCTGCAAAATGAATTTACACTTCTAGTACAAAATAAAGTAGAGGTTTATTATTATGACATACTACTAAAGTACAATATAACATAGTAATTCTCAATCTTATATATATATATACATGTCACAACTAGTTAACTCAAAATGGAAAGTAAGAGATCTACCCTGAGATGCTGTGGGTCTGGTCGTCGCTTCCCAAGAGTTAGCTACTGCTCCGAACCTACAAGTCAAGGAAAACTTAACTCACTGAGCAATGTCGCTCAGTGGGTACTTTACCAATGGAAATAAAAGTAAAGAGTATTTGTACAAGCAAGGCAATAAAATATATGATTGTTAAATACTATAAGCAATAAAATATAAAAGCTCACTTCAATGAAATAAAAACGTACTTCCCGAAAAAGAATTTCAAGTTTTTCAAAAGATTTCAACTAAAATTGTAAAATATTCACAATTCAACTTATGCCATAAAATAGTCGTGTCATAGTTTGTAAATTTTTGCTCTACTGGTAAAAGCAGAACCACAGTGATAAGGCAGTGGCCCTCACCACTGTAACACAGGTGGCCCTCACCACCGATATCAAATCACAGGAATGGCCCTCACCATCCTGGTTATAACCAATGGCCCTCACCATTGGCCCCAATGGCCCTCACCATTGAGTTCAGATCATAACAATTCAATCACAATATCAAGCAGTACTGCATAAGTTAGCATACTACACCATACCCTTATCTACCAAGTTCATTCACCAAGTAGAGCATAAGGGTTTAAAATTCAAATCCAAGATTTCCACAAATTTTCAAATGATTTGCACACCCCTTTTCATTTTTACTAAGTTATGCCATTTTGTCGTGTACTAACTTTGTAGCTAAAGGCCATTTCATTTCCAAGTGTTTACCACCATTCCCAGTCATTTCCACACACTTAAAATCACATTAGAACCATTCCCAAAAATGACCAAAAGAATAGTAACACGGCGCGTAAAATCGGCAATGCAAATGGCATGACCATATGAATAGTAAAATCTGGTTTTCATCTAAATTTCAGTCATGCATTTGACTAGGTAAATGATCTTACTTTTGGCTGAAATTTTACAGGAAACTTATTTCATATGTTGACTAATTTCATGTAAAATTTCGTCGAACAATTCCATCGTTTGCTGCCTCAACCGGCTGCCCAAAGTTGGGTCCAGAATTGGCTCCCAAAGGGCACCAATTCGGCCCCACTTGCATTTGGTGCAAAATTGTTTTTTTTTCTAAACCCATTTCAAAGCTTCCCTAATAATGTAATGAAGACTTAGACACTTCCCTTTTAAAATAACTTGATTGTTTAAATTAATTTGGACTAAATGGAGTTCATAAACTCTTTTACCAAAATCATTGAAAACATTAGATTTCATTTGAATTTAAACAACCCAATCACCACATGGATTCAAAAATACCACTCAATAATTGAATTCAAACTCAAACAAAACATTTAGGCATCCATAGCAAAAGTTCCATAGATAAATTTTGACAAGAAAATGAAAGAAAAATTAATTCTTCCAAGGTAAAGTACCAAACCTTGTATTTTAATTTCTTTTTGCTTTCCCTTCTCTTTCAAGCTCTTCCTTCTCCTTATTTCCACCCTTGCCTACAAAAATTTCACAACACAACCTCAACCATAAACCTTAGAAATTTAGAACATGCACTACTCTTCCATTTCTTTTCAAATTAAGTCCTAATCTAACCTTATTAAACCTTAGAAACCTTAATTCTTCCATTTAATTAATCAATATCATCACTACTTAAGTTTTCCCCAAATCCACAATAAGAACTCTAATTTTAATCTCTCAAATTACTCATTAAAACCTGAAATTAGGATTAGGAATGAACTTACCTTAGTTTAGGACCTTGGATTCCACCAACACCTTAGATAATAAACCGTAGAACTTGAAAATCACCACCTTTCTTCCTTCTCCTATGGCTTGGACGACCCTCCTTCTCAAGAGGGAGTTTTTGCTTTCTTCTTTCATGTGTTTTTGGTCCAAATGGCTGCCCAATTTGGCTAATAATGTGTTAAGACAAATGCTTAATTACAATTGCTCCACTTTAAGGCAAAATGGCCATTTTTTATTAGTACAATTGTCTCTCTCTTTTATTTATTTAAGGCCCAAGCCATTGGGCTTTCTTTTAATCATATTTTGGCCCCTCTTCTTCTCTTTGCTGTAATTTAATGATTTAGGATGTGAAAAGACCAAAATACCCTCCGACGATTGATTGTCTGTAACTTTTAAACCGTGTGGTTCCACAAAGTGAACCACATATGGTTTTGACCCTCTCGACCTCTACTTTCCATTTTTAAGGTTTATTTTAGGTTTCCAAGTCATTTTGAAAAATTACCAATAAGCCCTCGACTTTTTCCCTTTAGGTCCTTTCTTTGCTCGAGTTTGCCCGGGCGCCGTTTCTACTGACGATCGTTTCATATTCAACCCCTCGACGTCCTCTACGCACTCGTGTGTTTATTTCCTACTTTGGATTCATGTATAAATTTTAATTAATAATGACCAAAATACCCCTAGTCTATGTGTCTTCGTTTCTCTCTAACGGGGCGTTTCCGAAGAAAGTCACAATTCACAGTTTTTACCCGGTTTTTCTCTAATTTCCATTTCATTACACTATCACATACATTATTAAGACTTCCCAGAATTGTCACCCATCGCCGTTAGTTACGCACGTTTAACCCCGGTCCTTTAATGAATTATAGCTTAATGGTCTAGGGTTAGCTGGATATCTTTAGCATGCCTACTTTGTCAGCACGTGTGAATACTGTACACATAATTATTGTACATACCTGCTATGGCTGGTCGTGACATGGAATGAGGTTTATTGCCGATACCCGTGATCTTAGTCGAGACTTTAGTTGGATTAGACCAACTTAAATTAGGATTGTTGAAGAAATTGACCGTGAGTCCATTGTT
Source organism: Garcia nutans (assembly GCA_947685225.1). Lineage (NCBI taxonomy): Eukaryota > Viridiplantae > Streptophyta > Magnoliopsida > Malpighiales > Euphorbiaceae > Garcia > Garcia nutans. Next base: position 7,481,715 of record CANTUV010000037.1, on the reverse strand, counting down.
ACTTCAGGTAATTACCTAAACTGCCCTTTCGTGTTTTCAATTTAGGTTTTTCTTCTTCTTCTTCTTCTCTTTTTTTTATTGCTCTAATTTTTGCCTAGTCTGCCCTTGTGGGTTTTCAGAACTAGCGAGCTGTCCTAATTTTTGCCTAAGCTGCCCTTGCAAAATTTCAACTTAGAGGACCTTCCCCTTTTTAAAAATTTTTTTTATTGCTCTAATTTTTGCCTAGTCTGCCCTTGTGGGTTTTCGAAACTAGGTAGCTGTCCTAATTTTTACCTAAGCCGCCCTTGCGGGTTTTCAACTTAGCGGACCTTCCTTTTTTAATTATTTTTTTCTTATAGATTTGGCTTCAGGAGCGTCTCTACTTGTTCGATACTCCAACTATGAATTTTACAGATATCTACCATGACATCATTCTGCTAGAAAACTACTCCACCCTTCTTCTTCATATGCTGACTGGGTTGACTGGATCCATTCATGCGCTAAAGTCAATATTCATTGGTTAGTACCTTGGTGGAAGATTTCTCATATCACCATGCGGACGTACTTGATGTATGTTCCTCTTGCTGCTCTTCGTCGAGGTACTTACTATGATCCTCGCTGGCTTGACCGTTAGTATGGAGTTGAGCCTCAAGGTTCTAAATTCACTCCTTATTTAGACATGCCTTGTCTGATTGAAGCATACTTGGATCGGCTGAAGCAAAGCTGGCCTGCACGTTACACTTATTGTCTACCATAGATTTTACATTTGTCAATTTCTTTTGAAAGTGTATTGTTAGGACGAAAAATAATAAAAGTAATAATAAGAGATGCTTCTTTTCCTTTTATAATTTGTCATCACCTTTTGCAATTGTGTTTATTTATTTCATCCATATCTGGTCAAATACTTATAACAATGCACATAGAATAATTTTAACATAAAGCCAGCATACACAAGATCATTCCTATTGCCATCTAGCCCTTTCAGGTTTTCTAATTGGTGATTTTCTCTCATTTAGCCCTAATTGTTGCCTAGCCTGCCCTTTCAGGTTTTTGGAACTAGCGGATTGCTCTAACTTTTGCCTAGGCTGCCCTTTTTGGGTTTCTAACCTAGCAAGCTCTTTTTTCTTTTTTCTCTTTTCTTTTTAAACATAAAACATCTTTAACCTATCAATGTACACTGGCTCACTAAACTCGTTCCCATCTATGTCTGATAACTTCACTTGTAATACCCCAATTTTTGATGCACTTTGGAATAGTAGTTGTGAGAGAGTATGTTGGTGAAATATGTAAAGAAAATATTATAAGAGATAGATATATATGAAGGATGATATGTATATATATTGTAATTGAAAAACATGGGAAATATAAATAAAATATATAAGACATGTGCATATACCAACACATACACAACATATACATGATATATATATATTGGTGTAGGAAAAGTAAATTGTAAAATAATTAATTAATAATAATAATGATAATAATGACAAGAGAAAAAGAAGAAAAGAAAGTCAAAGAAGTACCAATATTTGTGGTGGTGAATTTTAGGGGTATTTAATTATATTATTATTATATATATAATAGAAAAGGATGAGAGTTTGACAAGAGAGCTTCCACTTTCTTTCTTTCTTCTTCTTCTTATTCTTCTTCTTCTTGAACGTTGGAGAGAGAGAGAGAGAGAGAGAGAGAAGAGTATGATTTTGTTCACATATACATCAAATTCATAATGGTGTTGTAGTATGGATTTCGGAGTGATTGTGTTTACATGGATGAGAGTTCAAAATGTATAAGCTTCTGTGTTGTTGGTTTAGGGCACGATCAGGGACACGCCCATACTGTTGAGCGTGTCATGTGTAGACTTTGCCCTAGTTGGTTCTTATTTATATTATCTCATGTGTATCTCTGAGTGAGTGTGTATGATCACTTTTGAATTAGGTTTTGAAGAGATTGAGTTGCCCTAATCCAAGTACTGGAGGATTCTTGGAAGAGGAGTTTAGATTGGTGTGAGTTTCTCTTGAGGTAAGTACAAACTTTGATTGATTGCATACATTTATATGATATTGGGACTTAACACATTTAGTTGAGAAATGTGTTAAGTTACTTGAGACATTGTTGATGAATGAGTTATATGTTGTGATATGCATAATGTGAATTATGTTGATGAATCAATGCAATTGAGTAACGTATTGTTTATGTGAAATATATATATATATATATATAATGATCTTTCAAAATGTATGTGCAGTGCAATTCGTTGTGTATACCCTAATGTTGAGATGTGAAGCCATTGTTGTTGGCTATAATGATGTAAATGAAATAATTGGGGTGTGGTTGCCTAGTTTGATTATGAGAAATTAAATGAGAAATGAGTTGTGAAAGAGATTGATAATGAGATAAATGAATTAATTGTGTGCCTAGTATGTTATTCAATTTTCAGAGTTCTGGGTTTGGTGGCATGCCTATGAATCGCTGGGCAGGTGAAAAGACCGGGTCGTAAGCCGAGCCCAGCTGAAAAATGTGAAATATGATGTTTTTGGTGTGAAAAGACCGGGTCGTAAGCCTCAAAAACTGTAACAGTCTAGCCGGGTTGAGGACCAAGATACTGGGGCCCTAGGGTCTAGCCGGGTTGAGGTCCAAGAGATTGGGTCTGTTACATTATCCATGGATATATATATATATTGCCTACGGGCTTGATAAATGTGATTAAGGACCAACGCAGTAACTTTGAACTTTGAATAGCATATTAGTTTCTTTTGGGGCCCATGCTTGTCTTTACTTTAATGTGAATTATGGAATAAGATATAATGTTATGAGATATATGATAATAATTATGGAATGAGATGAATACAATACATAAGCAAATTACTGAAAATGAATGTGGCTTGAGAAACTATGTTGAACGATGAGATTATGAAAATACAATATGATGTGTAATATGTATATGGATGTGGAAATTGTGAGTATTATTTCATGAATGTTCTGATAAGTCATTGAATTGTGGTTAGTTGAAATGATATATGTGTATGTGTATATAAATTATGAGATTAGTTGAAATATATGAAGAGTGCATTGAAAAGGGAAAACATGATAAGAAAATGATGATATATGATGTTAATATATGAAGTATGATTTTTCTGTAATGTATATTTAAAATATTTATTTGTACTACTAAGCTTTCGAGCTTAGCCTGGTTGTGTAAATCGCGCAGGTGAGTAGATGGTTGATCTGGGAGTCAAACCGTTATGCCACGAGAAGAGTAAGAGTATTTTGAGACCAACTAGAAGGTGGTGCATACATGTACAATTTGATTATGTTGTATTTTGATAAAAATGTATATATATATATACACAAATGAATTTTGGAAAAAGACAAGGTAATATATATATATATGTAATATCATCAAAAGTATAATGATTTTGTAAATGTCCTTTAAATCAAATGTATTATTGTTTGGAGCTAAGGTAAAAGTTTTAAACTATAATGAAAAGTGACATCCTTATACTTTGTATATGTATTGTATATATACAAGGTATATGTATAGTACTTATATAGAGTATAGGGGTGTTACAATTATTTTAGTATCAGAGCTTAGGTTTGAGATTCTCAGCCTAAGTAGATTTAAAAAAAAAGAAAAAGGAAAATTTTTGAAAAGAGAAATTTGTGATACATGCATATGCACTAACACCTAGGTTGGTCTCGGATGTGGCATTATTTGATTTGTAATGTATCTGAATTATAAGAGATGGATGATAGTGTGTGAATGAGGTTTTACATGAAAATAAACCTAGAGAAAGAAATGATATGGAAAATTTTATCTAAGTTTAATTGATGAATTAAAGAATTGGAGTTTACTTAAGTAAAGTAAATTTTGAAATTTTGGATTATTGAAGTGTGCCTGTGAAATAGTTTATAAAGAAATGAATATGAGAATAATGTTGGAAATGAGTTTAAAAAAATCAAGATTAAAGTAAGTACTCTTTTCTTTAAACCTTTGAACTTCTTTCGAATAAAGATTATGTTTGGATTGCTAGAGAGAGGAAATATTGTTCAATTGTTAAAATGGATATATATGATATTAAATTGAAGAGAGTATGGTGGAATATTGAGTGAGTTGATTGGTATAGACAAAGTGTGTAATATCCCAAAGTGTGCCTAGAAGTTTTGATACAATTGTTGTTTTGATTTGAATTAAATGTATATATGTTTTTGCAAAGGAAATGAGTGTGTTGAGAGAATGTATATGTTGTGTATATTGTAATATGTATAACATATAAGTTGGTCAATTGGGGAGTCAAGGTAAGAAGATATTTTAACTTGTGATATGTGAAATTACAAAAAGGGCAATTGTTTTTAAAGGAAGTTAAAACAAAGTAAAGAAGGGTGTTTAGGTAATTGCTTAATGTGAAATTCTTGGTGGAGATTTAAAGAGAAATTGACTTTGATTTTTGAGGAGATTTTTTTTCTTTCTTTCTTGTGTTGACCGGCTCACCCAAAGAAAAGAGGAAGCAAGAGAGTAAGAGAGGATTGTGATATTCTAAGCTCAAATTGAAGGAAGAATCAAAGGATTAAGTTGGAGATTTGTGGAATTTTCTTAATTTTGGTAAGTACTCTCTTGTTTTCCTTTGTTATTTTGATGTGGTGTTTGAGGTGATTTATAAAATTGTTGATTTTATGAATAAGTATGATTAAGATGTGTTTATAAGTGTTAAAATTGATTGTAAGTTAAAAGGTTGAATTGGTGTTGGTTTTGGTTTGAAGATGGTAAGTTAAGGGTGATGTTTGGTTTTAGGGTTTTGAAGTGGTAAGTGATTGATTGTATGGTTAATATAGTGTTAATGTGAATATTGTGATGAATATGTAAAATATGTGTTAATAACATTGATTATATCCATTTGAATGAGGTTAAGTTGTGTATAATGTGTTCTTGATTCAATTAGAAGAGTTTTGTCTATGTTTAGGATTTATTCATGAGAGACACGGCCAAACCTAAGAAGAGACACGGCCAAAACTAAATATTTTTGGGAGACACGGCCAAGTCTATTGAAATTTGGCCGTGTTGGATGATTTTTGGAGAAGACACGGCCGTGTCCCTTGCCCATGTTTGCCACTGCCTGATTTTTGTTGAGAGACACGGCCGTGTTCCCTTGCCGTGTCTGCCTCGGTTGATTTGGTGTTGAGAGACACGACCACAAGCTTGGCCGTGTCCCTTGATTGTGTTTGCTACTGTGATTTGTTCCTTGCCTTTCTCACATTGTTGAATCCTTCCAAGGTCTTTTTGTATTTACACTTTGAATATACTTAAAACAAAGATGACCTAAACAAATGTATATTGAGGATTCTAAATCTAAGAATAAGGTAAATTATATATGTGTATATCAATGATGATCATTCTTAATGGATGTTTAATGTGTTTGATTATGTATACTTGAGTGATGAAGTATTATAATGTGACTAGTATTATGACTTGTATAGTGTGGAAGAGATGAGGATCATTCAAAAAGGTATGTGCAATGTAATTTATTATTGTAAATACTTTTATGATGAATTACCTTAATGTAAATTGAGACATAAAGAGTTGTGTAACTAATGTTTTGAGTTATAATGAGGTGAATGATATGATTGAAGCATGCCTAGATGATTGAATAATGATATGTTGGTTTAGTTAATGTAATTGATGTTGTACATTAATATGATGATTCAAATGATATATGAAGCCATTGTGATTGGTTATGATAACTCAAATGTGATGTGAAGCCATTGTGATTGGCTATGATAACTCAAATGTGATGTGAAGCTATTGTGATTGGTTATGATGATTCAATTGAAAGACATAAGGCATGTTTGCCTATTTGATGAAGAGAATTGAGAATGAAATTGATAAATGAATGGTGTGGCTAATGTGTTATTCCATTTTCAGAGTTTGTTGTTGGTGGCATGCCTAATGATAGTAACAATCTCTTGAAGTTAGGTTGGGCTTGATCCTTGAAGCCAAGTTGGGTAGAAGTTTAACACGTTTTACTCCCCTTGAAGCTTGGTTGGGTCTAGTCCTTGAGGCCTAATTGAGATGTTACAACCCTTGAAGCTAGGTTGGATTGGTTCTTGAAGCCAAGTTGGGTTGATACTTAGCATGCTTTGTTCCCCTTGAAGCTTGGTTGAACCTAAATCCTTGAAGCCTAGTTGGGATAATGATAAATGTGAGAATTAAACCAAAACATTAACTCTGAAAGTTGAATGGCATATTAGTGTTTTTGGGCCCGAGTCTGTCTTTGTTTTCAATGTGATATACAAATGTTGAAATAAATGAGTAATGAGATCTATGGTGGCCTTTGTTGGTAATGTGATTCATGATTGGTGAATTGTGAATAAAATAATGACATGAAATGTTATGAAATATGATACGAAATGTGTGTATTGATATATTGATTGTGAGTATTAGTGAGGGATCTGTGGTTGGTGATAATGATACGTATATATGTAGATAACATACGAAATTAGACGAGATATATGAATGGTGCAGTTAAGAAGGCAAATCAAAACATGATAAGAATTTAATGGTACATGGAAGTGATATTTCATTATATGTTAGAATTTCTATAATGTATGTTTATATTTTATATTTGTACTACTAAGCTCTCGGGCTTAACGCGGATGTGTAATCGTCCAGGTGACTAGGTGGAAGATATGAAGTCTTTTGTTACCACGAGAAGAATAAGAGTTTGTCGAGACCAACTAAAGGGTGATGCATACATGTATAATTTTTAACTATGATGTATTTCTGACAAGAGTATATTTACATGTATAAATGAAGTTTTGATAAAGATAAGATTATGATATATTTGTAAGATCATTAAAAGTATAATGATTTTGTAAATGTTCTTTAAATTTATGTATTGTGGTTTGAACTCTGTTAAAGGTTTTAAAAATGTAACGAGAAGTGACATCCTTATACTTTATATACTTACTGTATGTATACCAGGTATATGTATGGTACTTATATGGAGTATCGAGGTGTTACAATTATTTTTGTATTAGAGCTTAGGTTTGAGATTCTCGGCCTAAGTGAAATTAAAAAGAAAAAGTTTTGAAACGCTTAAAATGAATAAAAAAGAAGAGTTTTGAAATGCAATTGGTAATACATGTATATGCATTAACACCTAGGTTGGTCTCGGATGTGGCATTATGTGAATTAAAATGTATTTGATTTATATTAGATGGATGATAGTGTGTGGATGAAGTTCTACATGAATGAAAATTTGAGAAAGAAATAATATGAGAAAATTTATATAAGTTAAATTGCTACATTAAAGAATGGGAATTTATTCAAGTAAAGTAAATTGTTAAATGTGTTGAAGTATAAAGAAATGAAAAGGAGAATAAAGTTGAAAATGAGTTGAAAATAAAATCTAGATTAAAGTATGTACTCTTTTCTCTACAATTTGAATTCCTTACTAATAAATCTTATGTTGGATTATTAGAAAGAGGAAATATTGTTGAAAGGGTAATATGGATGGACATGTTATTATAATGAAGAGAGTATGGTGGAATATCGAATGAGTTGATTGATATAGACAAAGCGTGACAATTTAAGGTTTGGATATGTAAAGTTAAGATTTTAAAAAGAAAAATAGATAATATTGATTAAGTAAGAAGATAAATTGGTACTGTTTGTATTACTAATTGTAATTTCAATGCTAGAAATGTGATATGTTTGGATATTGCAAAAACTCATGTTAATGGTGGTAATATGTGACCATTAGATTGTTGAAATGAGTTTAATAATTGTGGAAATTATATGTCTTGATGTTGTTTTGTGATATGTATACATATATAGCATATTTGTTTTTAAGTTAATATTAAGAAAAGATGAGATTTGTAAATTAAAGTTGAGGTGAGATAGTGATTTGAGAATTTAGAGTTCAATTGAATGTTGATAAAGATTATGTAAATATCGATAGTTTAATGTATGTTAAACATATGAGTTATTTGAAGGAATATTATTTTATATGAGAATACTACGAATTTGGTAATGAGATTGATAGTATGAAAATTTGTTGTGAAATAAAAAGGGAAGTGGATAAGCAAATGAGAATAAGAATGATAATGTTCAAAGGAAAGTAATAAATATTAAATTTGTAAGATGATATGTCAACGAGAAATTTAATAAGATTACATAATTATGTGTATACATGTATAGAATAAGGAAGATGAGTTCTTCGATATGAATGAAATGGTATTATGTAAAGAATGTGAAAAGTGAGAGACATTATTAATGTGTATGTGATATGTTTATTATCTTATGTAATTGCATTTTTAATAGTATTGAAAATGGTATTGCATGTGGTAGTAGATTTAAGAAAGATTAAGTCTTGACTTGTGCAGATCTAGATTATGTGATGAAATAGATAAGGAAAATGGACTTGAGTAATATTGGACAGTGAAATTGTTATGATAACAACTGAATTAAATTATTATAAAATGTTTTGAGCTCAAAGTATTGATGTGTGGAAATGTTCTATACATATGTGTATAATAAGAGATTATAAGGAAATAAGGAAGTATAGTATAGGAAAATGGTTATAAAAGATAGATTGGAAATGGAGTAATGAATGAAACTTGTGTAAAATTTGCATATGATCAAATGTTATCTGTAGAAGATGTTAAAGATAATATTGTTGGGCATGAGTTAGACTAATGATGATCTGATAATCAAGAGTAAAATATTTTGAGATGGAGTTAAAATGTACTAACTCTTGGTGTAGTAAAAATTTAGAGAATGAATATGTAATTTTTGTGATATGATTTAGTTTTGTAATTGGAAAGGTTGGAAACAGAATAATAGAGGAACCATATGGATTAATAAGTTTCAAACATGACCCTTCATCTTTTATAATCCTATGATTTGTTTAGTATGTTTTGGTCGATTAATTTTGTTATCTTCCGATTGGGACTGAGATAACATGACAGTAGTATAGTTTTGGTGAGATTAATAATTATGTTTTAAGAAACAGGGTCAGGAGTTATGATTGGTAAAGTTGTACTATCTAACTTTTATGTTAGAAATTTGTTATAATTGTGGAAAGTATGGAAAGAGAAGTGAATTGTGAAAATGGTTTAAGCAATGAACCATGTGATAGAAAAATAATTATGCCAATATAGTAATGATATGAGATGTGAGAAGATGATATATGAGAGAAATTATAAAATGTGGTTGAAAGTTACACTAAATATGTTTATGGTATAAAGTGAATAAGTGGATAGACTTAAAGTTGAAGTAAATGAACTATGAATAAAATATGTATGAAATAATCGTGAGAATTTGGTGAGAATTGTACTAAGATAATTTGAAGTGATTTGGTATTAATGATCATAGTTTCAAATAGTTGAATATGGATCTAAAGAGATTAGAACTTGAAAATAAGTTGATTGTTGGTTTGAATCAAGCAAGATTGAGACGTTAGTATATTGTGGCAGATAGATCAATTGATCTGGATTTTGTTAAAATTATGAATTATTATTGAGATTTAATGTGTATAACTGTACAAGGAGTATAAGATATACATGATAATGTAATATTCTAATATGTGAGTGAACATATATAAATTGAGTTAATTATTTAAATGAGGATCATGCTAAAGAAGGAAATAAGTGTGTGAAAAATAATAATATAATTATCAATTAAGGAGTGATAAATGTCTTTTCTGAAAGTGATGATAAGGAGGGGATAATTAATATTAAGATTTATGGTCTTTGACAGGGTGAGATGTCTGTAACTGAGTTCTTACAAAATTTAAAAAAAATTCTTTAGGATGAATATATTAATTTGAGACCGATTGTGAGTGGTGTTTGTAATCCTGCTTGTTTTTGTAATGTTGTTAACAAGATTAGGGATTATCAATCTTCTGATTATGTTCTGCGTTTTTTTTAAAGGATTGAATGAAAGTTATAACACAGTTAGGTCTCAGATTTTTTTTAATGGAGCCATTGCCTTCGCTTAATAAGGTTTTTGCCTTAGTTGCTCAACATGAACATCAATTTGTGCATCCTGAGAATCTTTTTCCTAATGATCTAAGTTCTGTTGTTCAATCTTTGCCTATTGTAAATGCTGCCAATGCTAGGAATTCTCAGTCTAGTGGATATAGGCAGAATATCAATGTTTCTAAATGGCCTGTTTGCACACATTGTAATCTTCCTGGATATAATGTTCAACAGTATTATAAGATTATAGGTTATCCACTTGGATTGAAGTCAAGGACTAAGCAGAGGTCTTATGTCTCGAAGGCTAATCAAGTTTCTTCTTATGAGGATTATGATGATGTTTTGTTAAGAATGAATTGTTACTATATTAAATAATTTCGAGGACGAAATTACTTAAGGGGGAGAGAATTGTAATATCCCAAAGTGTACCTAGAAGTTTTGATACAATTGTTGTTTTGATTTGAATTAAATGTATATATGTTTTTGCAAAGGAAATGAGTGTGTTAAGAGAATGTATATGTTGTGTATATTGTAATATATATAACATATAAGTTGGTCAATTGGGGAGTCAAGGTAAGAAGATATTTTAACTTGTGATATGTGAAATTACAAAAAGGGCAATTGTTTTTAAAGGAAGTTAAAACAAAGTAAAGAAGGGTGTTTAGGTAATTGCTTAATGTGAAATTCTTGGTGGAGATTTAAAGAGAAATTGACTTTGATTTTTGAGGAGATTTTTCTTCTTTCTTTCTTGTGTTGGCCGGCTCACCCAAAGACAAGAGGAAGCAAGAGAGCAAGAGAGGATTGTGATATTCTAAGCTCAAATTGAAGGAAGAATCAAAGGATTAAGTTGGAGATTTGTGGAATTTCCTTAATTTTGGTAAGTACTCTCTTGTTTTCCTTTGTTATTTTGAAGTGGTGTTTGAGGTGATTTATAAATTGTTGATTTTATGAATAAGTATGTTTAAGATGTGTTTATAAGTGTTAAAATTGATTGTAAGTTAAAAGGTTGAATTGGTGTTGGTTTTGGTTTGAAGATGGTAAGTTAAGGGTGATGTTTGGTTTTAGGGTTTTGAAGTGGTAAGTGATTGATTGTATGGTTAATATAGTGTTAATGTAAATATTGTGATGAATATGTAAAATATGTGTTAATAACATTGATTATATCCATTTGAATGAGGTTAAGTTGTGTATAATGTGTTCTTGATTCAATTAGAAGAGTTTTGGCTATGTTTAGGGTTTATTCATGAGAGACACGGCCAAACCTAAGAAGAGACATGGCCAAAACTAAATATTTTTGGAAGACACGGCCAAGTCTATTGAAATTTGGCCATGTTGGATGATTTTTGAAGAAGACACGGCCGTGTCCCTTGCCCATGTTTGCCACTGCCTGATTTTTGTTGAGAGACACGGCCGTGTTCCCTTGCCTTGTCTGCCTTGGTTGATTTGGTGTTGAGAGACACGGCCACAAGCTTGGCCGTGTCCCTTGAGTGTGTTTGCTACTGTGATTTGTTCCTTGCCTTTCTCACATTGTTGAATCCTTCCAAGGTCTTTTTGTATTTACACTTTGAATATACTAAAAACAAAGATGACCTAAACAAATGTATATTGAGGATTCTAAATCTATGAATAAGGTAAATTATATATGTGTATATCAATGATGATCATTCTTAATGGATGTTTAATGTGTTTGATTATGTATACTTGAGTGATGAAGTATTATAATGTGACTAGTATTATGACTTGTATAGTGTGGAAGAGATGAGGATCATTCAAAAAGGTATGTGCAATGTAATTTATTATTGTAAATACTTTTATGATGAATTACCTTAATGTAAATTGAGACATAAAGAGTTGTGTAACTAATGTTTTGAGTTATAATGAGGTGAATGATATGATTGAAGCATGCCTAGATGATTGAATAATGATATGTTGGTTTAGTTAATGTAATTGATGTTGTACATTAATATGATGATTCAAATGATATATGAAGCCATTGTGATTGGTTATGATAACTCAAATGTGATGTGAAGCCATTGTGATTGGCTATGATAACTCAAATGTGATGTGAAGCCATTGTGATTGGTTATGATGATTCAATTGAAAGACATAAGGCATGTTTGCCTATTTGATAAAGAGAATTGAGAATGAAATTGATAAATGAATGGTGTGGCTAATGTGTTATTCCATTTTCAGAGTTTGTTGTTGGTGGCATGCCTAATGATAGTAACAATCTCTTGAAGTTAGGTTGGGCTTGATCCTTGAAGCCAAGTTGGGTAGAAGTTTAACATGTTTTACTCCCCTTGAAGCTTGGTTGGGTCTAGTCCTTGAAGCCTAATTGAGATGTTACAACCCTTGAAGCTAGATTGGATTGGTTCTTGAAGCCAAGTTGGGTTGATACTTAGCATGCTTTTTTTCCCCTTGAAGCTTGGTTGAACCTAAATCCTTGAAGCCTAGTTGGGATAATGATAAATGTGAGAATTAAACCAAAACATTAACTCTGAAAGTTGAATGGCATATTAGTGTTTTTGGGCCCGAGTCTATCTTTGTTTTCAATGTGATATTCAAATGTTGAAATAAATGAGTAATGAGATCTATGGTGGCCTTTGTTGGTAATGTGATTCATGATTGGTGAATTGTGAATAAAATAATGACATGAAATGTTATGAAATATGATACGAAATGTGTGTATTGATATATTGATTGTGAGTATTAGTGAGGGATCTGTGGTTGGTGATAATGATATGTATATATGTAGATAACATACGAAATTAGACGAGATATATGAATGGTGCAGTTAAGAAGGCAAATAAAAACTTGATAAGAATTTAGTGGTACATGGAAGTGATATTTCATTATATGTTAGAATTTCTATAATGTATGTTTATATTTTATATTTGTACTACTAAGCTCTCGGGCTTAGCGCGGATGTGTAATCGCGCAGGTGACTAGGTGGAAGATATGAAGTCTTTTGTTGCCACGAGAAGAATAAGAGTTTGTCGAGACCAACTAGAGGGTGATGCATACATGTATAATTTTTAACTATGATGTATTTCTGACAAGAGTATATTTACATGTATAAATGAAGTTTTGATAAAGATAAGATTATGATATATTTGTAAGATCATTAAAAGTATAATGATTTTGTAAATGTTCTTTAAATCTATGTATTGTGGTTTGAACTCTGTTAAAGGTTTTAAAAATGTAACGAGAAGTGACATCCTTATACTTTATATACTTACTGTATGTATACCAGGTATATGTATGGTACTTATATGGAGTATCGGGGTGTTACAAAGTGTGACAATTTAAGGTTTGGGTATGTAAAGTTTAGATTTAAAAAAAAAAAGGATGATGTTAGTTAAAGTAAGGAGATATATGGTGTTATTTGCATTGTTGTTTTAATGCAAACATTGTATTTTTAATGTTAGAAATGTGATATGCTTAAGTGTTGATAAAGCCCATGTTAATGGTAGTAATATGTAAAATTTGGATTTTTGAAATGAGCTTTAATAATTGTGAAAATGGTATGTCTTGATGTTACATGATGGTATATATATAAAATGTTTTTTTTAAAGTTAGTATTAAGAAAACGAGATTAGTAAATTGAAGTTGAGGAAAAGTATTAAGTTGAGAGTTTAGAGTTTTAATGGAATTTTAATGAGGATTATTTAGATATCGATAGTTTAATGTATATTAAGCATAGGAGCTATTTTGAATGAATATTATTGCATATGAAAGTACTATGAATTGGGTAATGTGATTGATAATACGAAAAATTTATTTTGAAATAAAGGGAAAATGACTAAGCAAGTGAAAATGAGTTGCTTTAAGTAATTTGACTGGAAATGATAAAAATGGATATGAAGGGTATACTAAATGCTTTAAAAAAAAAAGCAAATGTGAGAGAGATGTCACATTAGAAATGTGACTATGATTTATGTGAAGTGTTATTATGGTTAGAGTGTATATATTTGTTGAGTTGATGAATAACATAAGTCATGTTAAAAGAATGAGAATGATAATGTTCAATGAAAAGTAATAAACGTTAAATTTGTATAGATTATATGCAAAAGAGAAATTAAATATAATTTCATGATTATGTGTATTCATGTATAGGATATGTGAGATGAGTTTTTTCGATATGAATGTAATTGTACTATATAAGAAATGTGGAAAGTAAGTCACATTATGAATGTGACCTATGAATGTGAATGTGGTATAACTACTTGGCTAGTGGTATTGAGAATGATATTGCATGTATTAGTGGACCTATGAGAGATTAGATTTTGATCTACGCAGAGCTAGATTATGTGACGAAATTGAGAGTGAGAATGGACTCGAGTAAGACTGGACGGTGAAATTGTTATGGTAATAACTGAACTTGACTATCATATAATGTTTTGGGCCCAAGGTATATGCATGTGGAAATGTTCTGTGTATATGTGTATAATAAGAGATTGTAAGGAAAAAGGGAAATATAAGTCATTAAAATTTTTATAAGAGATAGAATAGAAATGGAGTAATAAATGGAAATTGTGTAAAATTTGCATATGATCGAATATGTATACGTAAGAGATGTTAATGGTAATATTGTTGAAACATGAGTTAGGCTAATGATGATCATACAATTGAGTCCAAATTGTTTTGAAACAGAGTTGAAATGTGTTAACTCTTGGTACAACAAAAGTTTAGAGAATGAATATGTAATCTTTGCGATACAAACTTAGCATTATACTTGGAAATGTTTAAAGAAAAATAATAGAGGGGCAATATTGATTTATAAGCTACAGACGTGACCATTAATATACTATGACCATATGATTTGTTTAGTATATTTGGCCGGTTAGTTTTGTTATCCACAGACTTGGGCCTGAGATGACATGATCGTAGTATAGTTTTGGTGAGATTGATAATTATGCTTCAAGAAACATGGTCAAGAGTTATGATTGGTAAATTTGTACCTTATAATTTTATGGTAGAAATTGTTTATAATTATAGAAAGTATGGAAAGAGAAGAGAACTATGAAAATGTTTTGATTTACGGATAATGTGATAGAAAGGTGATTATGTAAATATAGTAATGGTATGAAAATATGAGGAGATGTTAAATGGGAGAAATTACAAAATGTGATTGAAAGTTATACTGAATATGTTCATAATGGTATAAGGTGAATAAGTTGATGGAAATAATGATAAGTGAATGAACTATAGGTAATAAATATGGTATGAGATAATCATGAGAATTTTGTGGAAATTGTATTAAGATAATAGAAAACAAAATATATGAATATTGAAAAAGAATTTGGAGTGATTTGTTATAATTAATCATAATTTCAGAAAGTTGAAAAGATGGGTCTGAAGAGATTATAATTTGAATATAAATTTGACCTAATATAATTAGGTCATATATTGAAATCTAATGATAAATTTAAATAAGTTAATTGGTGGCTTGAATCGAATAAGATTGAGATGTTGGTATATTGTGACAGATTGTAACACCCCGATACCTTATATAAGTACTATACATATACCTGATATACATACGGTAAATATATAAAGTATAAGGATGCCACTTTCGTTACCTTTTTAAAACCTGTAAAAGAATTCCAATCCATAATACGTTAATTTAAATAACATTTACCAAATCATTATCTTTATCAAAACTTCATTTATACATATACTTACTTTCTCAAACAAAATACATCAATATAAAAGTTATACATGTATGCATTACTCTCTAGTTGGTCTCAACAAACTTTTACTCTTCTTGTGGCATAACGAAAGACTTCATATCTTCCACCTATTTACCTGCGCGAATACACACCCGTGCTAAGCCCGAGAGCTTAGTAATCCAAATATAAAATAGAAACATATAGTATAGAAGTATTAACATATAATGATATATCAATTCAATATATAATTAGTTCTTATCATACTTTCTTTTCTTTTTAACTTCATCTTTAATATATCCTAGCTAATTTCATATATGATGTACATATATACATAATATTATCACCAACCCCAATGCATCACCAATACTCAAAACCAATATATTAATACACCCACATTATATATACCTTACCAATCATTATTGCAATACACACTTTACATATCATACCAATTATTATTGCAATACACACATTACATATCATACCACTCATTATTGCAATACACACATTACATATCATACCACTCATTATTGCAATACACACATTACATATCATACCAATCATGAATCACATTTCCAATGAAGACAACCTTTATCATCAACCACAATTCATTTACATATCACACTTAATAACATTATATTATTCACAATTTACCAATCATAATTCATTATTAATACTCATAATCAATATTTCAATACTTGCATTTCACATTGACAATAAAGACAGACTCGGGCCCAAAACACTAATATGCCATTCGACTTTCAGAGTTAATGCTTTGGTTTAATTATCACATTTATCATTATCCCAACTAGGCTTCAAGGATTAGGTTCAACCAAGCTTTAAGGGGAACAAAGCATGCTAAGTATCAACCCAACTTGGCTTTAAGAACCAATCCAACCTAGCTTCAAGGGTTGTAACATCTCAATTAGGCTTCAAGGGCTAGACCCAACCAAGCTTCAAGGGGAGTAAAACATGTTAAACTTCAACCCAACTTGGCTTCAAGGATCAAGTCCAACCTAACTTCAAGAGATTGTTACTATTAGGCATGCCACCAACAACAAAACTCTGAAAATGAATAACATATTAGACACATAATTCATTGATCAATTCATCATCAATATCATTCACAATTCCCATCATCATTTAGGCAAACATTCCTCACATGTCTCAATTGAACTGTCATAGCCAATCACAATGGCTTCCCAACATATCATATCTCAATCCATATGATACATATAACATTATTGATATAACATTTCAAAATATATTATTCATATAATACATTGCCATTCACAATGCATATAACATAACATTTCATCATTTCTCAAAACACACTAACACAATGCATATAACCTAACATTTCATCATTTCTCAAAACACACTAACACCATTCATTATTAGAACATTTATCATAACAAATTGCACATACCTTAAGAATGATCCTCATTTCTTCCTACCTTTCCATTTCATATTTCATCCTTTATATTTATATATATAAAGTGATTTACATTCTTCATTTACATCCATAATATAATAGCTTATTTAACACTTTCATCCCAATGTGTAAATGTTCAAAGACATATAAGGATATACAATCAAATAGGGTTTATGCTTACCTTGTTAATGATCTTCGCATCCTTCATATCATTATCATCACCTTAGTCCAATTATATTAACAATATAGTAAACCACTTAACATATTTGCAAACAAATGTGTTAAGCCTCAAATCATGTAAATAAATACAATCATATGTATTGGTACTTACCTCAAGAACTATTCCCATCCATCTATACATTTCCTCTTCCAAGAATTCTCAACAATTAGGTTAATGCAACACAATCTCTTCAAAACCTAATCCAAAGATCATTATTCATAGGTTTAGAATCATCCACATACATTTGTTTAAGTCATTCTTTGATTACAAAGTATTTAGAGTGTATATAAAATGTTTAGGAGCAAAAGACTTTTGAAGAATCAAACAATGCATGAAGAACCAAAAACCATCACAGTAGCAAACACACCCAAGGGACACGGCCAAGCTTGTGGCCGTGTCTCTCAAGACCAAAACTTCCCGAGGCAGACACGGGCAAGGACACGGCCGTGTCTCTTAACACAACTCAGGCAGTAGCAAACACATTCAAAGGACACGGCCAAGCTTGTGGCCGTGTCACCCCAAAACCTATCCAACACGGCCAAAATTCTCTAGACTTGGCCGTGTCTCTCAAAAATAATAAGTCTTGGCCGTGTCTCAACTTGCTTTTGGCCGTGTCACTCAAGAACAAAACCCTAATTGTGGCCAAAACACTTCTAATGGCATTTAGACACAATATGCACAACATAAACTCAATCCACTTAAACTTACAATCTTCACAACCAAACCAACACCAATTCAACCTTTTAACTTACAATCAATACTAACACTTATAACACAACTCAAACACACCAAATCACAAAATCAACAAACCCTAATTCACTTCACACAAAACTTCAAAATAACCAAGAAAAACAAGAGAGTACTTACCTTAAATGAAGAAATTCCACAAATCTTTAACCAAATCCTTTGTTTCCTTATTCAATTTAATTCTTGCATCAAGAACACCTCTCTTGCTCTCTCCTTTCTTGAATGGCCGGCACACCAAAGAGAAGAAAAGAAAAATAAGCAAAAGTCAACTTCCTCTTCTTCTTTAAATCTCCACCAAGAGATTTTAACCAAGCAATTACCTATATACCCTTTTCCATTTAACTTAACTTTTGTCACTTGTATGCCCATAATAGTAATTTCACATATCCAAATAAATATCCTCTTTTATTGACTCTCCCTTTTGACTAATGTATATGTTAGTTATACCACCATATATCCAACATATACATTTCTCTCTACACCTTACTTTCCTTTTTAAAACAACACATACACATTCTCTTTTAATTTCTTTCCTCTTTCAAATCAAATATACATTCAATCCAATTAAAACAACAACAATATTCAAGACTTCTAGGGCATACATGGGGATATTACACAGATAGATCAATTAATCTAGATTTCGCTAAGATTGCGAATCATTATTGAGATTTATATGTATAGTTGTACAAAGAGTATAAGATATATGTGATAATGTATATGAGGTAAAATTTGATATGTGTATGGACATGAATGAGTTAAGAGATATTAGTTGTAAATGATGATAAAAGGAAAAAGGTTGATTATCTGTAAAGTAAGTTTAAAGACATTGTATTAATATTAATGTTAAGTGAAAAATATGTTAAAGAAGGAATTAAGTGTATGAAAAATAAGAATATTGTTATCAATTAAGGTTTGATAAGTGTCTATTTTGAAAATGACTATAATGACGGGACAGTCAATATTAAGATATAAATCAATAACCTCTAACTTTAAGGTTAAGAGAGTATATCTATAAAGAGATGAAGTGACAAAATATCTTGAATGTATTAGATGGACGGAGTATATGTATATTATAAGATGATCTGATTCTTGTATAAAGATAAATTAAGTGGGAATGTAATAAGTTATCTTGATTGCTTTGTTGAGAAAGTAATAAGATATATAGATATATAATGATGACTTATGAAATTGGATGAAGATTATTGACTCTAAGGGGGGAGAATAGAGGTTATGTGATTTGATGAAATAATAACTTAATAATATGATTAACTTCATATAAAAATTAAGATGGTATTTTGTTAAGAATGGATTGTTACTGTACTGGATAATTTCGAGGGCGAAATTATTTAAGGGGGAGAGAATTGTAATACCCCGATTTTTGATGCACTTTGGAATTGTAGTTGTGAGAGAGTATGTTGGTGAAATACGTAAAGAAAATATTATAAGAGATAGATATATATGAAGGATGATATGTATATATATTGTAATTGAAAAACATGGGAAATATAAATACAATATATAAGACATGTGCATATACCAACATATACACAACATATACATGATATATATATTGGTGTAGGAAAAGTAAATTGTAAAATAATTAATTAATAATAATAATGATAATAATGACAAGAGAAAAAGAAGAAAAGAAAGTCAAAGAAGTACCAATATTTGTGGTGGAGAATTTTTAGGGGTATTTAATTATATTATTATTATTATATATATAATAGAAAAGGATGAGAGTTTGACAAGAGAGCTTCCACTTTCTTTCTTTTTTTTTCTTCTTCTTCTTCTTGAACGTGGGAGAGAGAGAGAGAGAGAGAGAGAGAGAAGAGTATGATTTTGTTCACTTATACATCAAATTCATAAGGGTTTTAAGAGAATTGAAGGTGGATATTGAAGATTTGGCAAAGAATTCAAGTAAGTGTTCATTTCCTTATATTGATTTCTATTGATTGAGTTTATATTTGATATGGTTAGCGTGTGAAAATTATGATAATGAAAGATTGAAGTATATATATAGATGTTGAATTGGTATTTAGATGATGATAATATGGTTATTTGTGAGGATGATGATGAGTTGTTAAAATTATTTAGTAAGGGTTTAGTATAAATGAGTTGGCGAATTGAGCAATTGGTACAAGGATGATGTATATAATGATTATGATTATGATATGTTGAAGTTATATAAGTGTTGAATTGATAAGTGATTTATGAATATAAACCAAGATGTTGATTAAGGGTGCTGTAGTATGGATTTTGGAGTGATTGTGTTTACATGGATGAGAGTTCGAAATGTATAATCTTTTCTTGACAAGGCCAGTGACATGGCCATGTCGTTGGGCATGTCAACAGTGCTGAGTTTAACGTTTATGACACGACCATTAACACGGCCATGTCATTGGGCGTGTCATAGCTACTGAGATAAAGTAATTGACACGGCCATGAACACGCCCATGTTATTGGGCATGTCAATATTTCTGTAAGGCAGAATGAATGACATGTCCAGTGACACGCCCGTGTTACTGAGCGTGTCAAAGCTTCAGTGTTGTTGGTTTAGGGCACGATCAGGGACTTGCCCATGTTGTTGAGCATATCATGTGTAGAGTTTGCCCTAGTTGGTTCTTATTTATATTATCTCATATGTATCTCTGAGTGAGTGTGTATGATCACTTTTGAATTAGGTTTTGAAGTGATTGAGTTGCCCTAATCCAAGTGTTGGAGGATTCTTGGAAGCGGAGTTTAGATTGGTGTGAGTTTCTCTTGAGGTAAGTACAAACTTTGATTGATTGCATACATTTATATGATATTGGGACTTAACACATTTAGTTGAGAACTGTGTTAAGTTACTTGAGACATTGTTGATGAATGAGTTATATGTTGTGATATGCGTAATGTGAATTATGTTGAAGTATCAATGCAATTGAGTAAAGTAATGTATATGTGAAATATATATATATATATATAATGATCTTTCAAAATGTATGTACAGTGTAATTGGTTGTGTATACCCTAATGTTGAGATGTGAAGCCATGGTTGTTGGCTATAATGATGTAAATGAAATAATTGGGGCATGGTTGCCTAGTTTGATTATGAGAAATGAAATGAGAAATGAGTTGTAAAAGAGATTGATAATGAGATAAATGAATTAATTGTATGCCTAGTATGTTATTCAATTTTCAGAGTTCTGGGTTTGGCGACATGCCTATGAATCGCTGGGCAGGTGAAAAGACCGGGTCGTAAGCCGAGCCCAGCTGAAAAATGTGAAATATGATGTTTTTTGGGTGAAAAGACCGGGTCGTAAGCCTCAAAAACTGTAACACTCTAGCCGGGTTGAGGACCAAGATACTGGGGCCCTAGGGTTTAGCCGGGTTGAGGTCCAAGAGACTGGGTCTGTTACATTATCCATGGATATATAAATATATCGCATACGGGCTTGATAAATGTGATTAAGGACCAAAGCAGTAACTCTAAACTTTGAATAGCATATTAGTTTCTTTTTGGGCCCATGCTTGTCTTTGCTTTAATGTGAATTATGGAATAAGATATAATGTTATGAGATATATGATAATAAATATGGAATGAGATGAATACAATACATAAGCAAATTACTAAAAATGACTGTGGCTTGAGAAACTATGCTGAATGATGAGATTATGAAAATACAATATGATGTGTAATATGTATATGGATGTGGAAATTGTGAGTATTATTTCATGAATGTTCTGATAAGTCATTGAATTGTGGTTTGTTGAAATGATATATGTGTATGTGTATATAAATTATGAGTTTAGTGGAAATATATGAAGAGTGCATTGAAAAGGGAAAACATGATAAGAAAATGATGATATATGATGTTAATATATGAAGTATGATTTTTCTGTAATGTATATTTAAAATATTTATTTATACTACTAAGCTTTCGAGCTTAGCACGGTTGTGTAAATCGCGCAGGTGAGTAGATGGTTGATATAGGAGTCAAACCGTTATGCCGCGAGAAGAGTAAGAGTATTTCGAGACCAACTAGAAGGTGGTGCATACATGTACAATTTGATTATGTTGTATTTTGATAAAAATGTATATATATATACAAATGAATTTTGGAAAAAGATAAGGTAATATATATATATGTAATATCATCAAAAGTATAATGATTTTGTAAATGTCCTTTAAATCAAATGTATTATTGTTTAGAGCTAAGGTAAAATTTTTAAACTGTAATGAAAAGTGACATCCTTATACTTTGTATATGTGTTGTATGTATACAAGGTATATGTATAGTACTTATATAGAGTATAGGGGTGTTACATCACTGCACCCTTGTTCATGACTTCTTTCACAACATATGGCCCTTCCCAGCTAGGCCTAAATTTTCCTATTGGATCAGATACATTGGGCTTACATTGTTTCAACACTAAATCGCCGACTTTGAGTTTTCTAGTCTTAACTCTTCTATTGTAGGCCAAGCTATCTTCCTTTGATATAGTTGATGATGATACAGTGCTTTTAACCTTCTCTCTTCTAGTAAAGCTAACTACGTGTATCTGCTCAC
The DNA here is from genome assembly GCA_947685225.1 of Garcia nutans. Taxonomy (NCBI): domain Eukaryota; kingdom Viridiplantae; phylum Streptophyta; class Magnoliopsida; order Malpighiales; family Euphorbiaceae; genus Garcia; species Garcia nutans. Next base: position 7,459,134 of record CANTUV010000037.1, on the reverse strand, counting down.
TACCCATTCTATTTCAGGCAGCTCAGCTTCCAAGACCACTCTTAACGACTTGATCTCAATTTCAATTGGCACACTGCTTCCATCCCGTAAACCAAAGAGAACAGTGTCATTCCAATCGGTGTTCGCACACTTGTTCTATATCCCTATAAAGCAAAAGGAAGTATCTCCTACCAATCTCTGTATGTCTTGGTCCTCTTGGATAGAATTTGCTTAATTGTCTTATTTTCTGCTTCTACTGCACCATTAGCCTTTGGTCTATAAGGAGAGAATCGATGATGATGGATTTGGTACTTTGAGAATAAGTCCTTAACTGCTCCTTGAAACTGTACCCCATTGTTTAATATCACACTATGCAGGACCCCATACCTGCAGATGAGGCTCTTTTCAATAAATCTAGCCATTTGACTTGCCCCCAGTTTGTTGAAGGATTTATCTTTGACCCATTTTGAAAAATAATCTATAGCTACTATAATAAAATGATGACTGTTTGAGGCTGTCGGATGTATCTCTCCTATAATGTCAATCCCCCAAGTGGCAAAGGGCCAAGGTGAAGACATAGAATGCAATTCTTCAGGAGGCATATGATTCAAATTACCATTTATCTGACATTGTTGGCACTTCTTTACAAACTCAATACAATATCTCTCCATGGTCAACCAGTAGTAACCTTGTCGAATTATCTTTTTAACTAGGGCTAAACGACTCATGTGTGGACCGCAATTTCCTACATGTATTTCTGACATGATATGCTCCACTTTAGGCTTCCTTAAGCATCTCAAATGTACCCCCATCAGGCCATCTTCTATATAACTCTCCATGGAAGGTGATGTATTGCAAAGACCACCGCCTTATGGCTCTTCTTTCTTTCTTTGTTGCCCCTAACGGGTATTCCCTTTCCACTAAAAATTATCTTATAGTATCATACCACGCATCATGGTCTGTATCAATTTCCATGATTATCTCATATTCAAAGCAAGGAGTTGATGAACTAGTCAAAATCAGAGGCTTGAGGAATAAGTTAACATGATTTTTCCATACCGAAGCCAATGTGGCTATGGCATCAGCCATCTAGTTTTCTTCTCTTGGCAAGTGTATAAAACTGCACTCCTTAAAGTTCTTCTTCATCATGGTCAAGTAATGGTTGTATAGTTTTAATTTCTCTTCTTTCAGCTCCCACTCTCCATTTACTTGGGATACTACTAGCAATGAATCGCCAAAAACTTCCACCTTATCCACCTTCATAATCATCAGAGTTTCCAAACCAAAGATACATGCTTCGTACTCCACCATATTATTGGTTGCCCTGAATTTCAACTTTTTGGCTAAGGGGGTAAGTTCTCCTTTGTGCGATTCTAGTATGACTCCCAAACCTGCTCCTTTCCTATTCACTGCTCCATCAAAATACATTTTCCATCCCTGTACTTCAATGGCCTCTAAATGTTCATCCGAAAATTCTAGGACTACCTCTTCGCTATCCGAATGGTTGTTGGGCTAGGAATTCTACCACTGCTCTACCTTTGATTATTTTCTTGGCTACATACTCAATCTCAAATTCTTCAAATATTATCAACCATCGTCCATACTTCCCAATCAAAGAGGGTGTCTCCCTTAAGTACTTCATTCGATCCAACCTGGAAATTGCTTTCACACTATAAGATTGAAAGTAATGCCTCAGCTTCTTAGAAGACCAAACCACAGCTGTACAGGTCTTTTCAATGATACTATACTTAAATTTATAAGGTAGGAGCTTTCTACTCAAATAGTAAACTGCATGCTCAATCCCTGACTCATATGCTTAGGCTAGCATGGCTCCTATTGACTCTTCTTCTACTACTAAGTATAGTAATAGGGGTTTACCAGGTTTAGGTGGTTTCAAAGTAGGTGGATTCATCAAATACTCTTTTATTTGTTCAAAGGCCCTTTGATACTCTTCATTCCACAGGACCGGCTAATTCTTTTTAAGCAACTTGAAGATAGGCTCACAGATTGTAGTGAGCTTTGCTATAAACCTGCTAATGTATTGTAATTTACTAATGAATTCCCAAACTTCTCTCTCCATCTTAGGGGCTAGCATATCCTTGAATGCTTTAACTTTGTCAGGGTCAATCTCAATGCCATTTCGACCACTCACATATCCCAACAATTTGCCTGAGGTAACCCCGAACACACACTTATTTGGGTTTAATCTTAGCTTATATTTCAATGCTCTATTGAAGAATAATTCTAAGTTTTGGAATTGTTGTTCCCTTGTATCTGATTTCACCATCATATCATCAACATATACTTTGACTTCTTTGTGCATCATGTCATGAATTAATGTGGTGGCCATCCTTTGGTAGGTTGCTCTAGCATTCTTTAAGCCGAACGACATCACCCGATAACAAAATATACCCCATGTAGTATCGAAAGCAGTTTTGCTTTATCCTCTTAGGCCATTAACACTTGGTTGTATCCAAAAAATCCATCTACAAATGAATGTAGCACTCCAGAGGCTGCACTATCAATGAGGACAACTATATGGGGTAAAGAAAAATCATCTTTAGGGGAAGCCTTGTTTAAATCTCTATAGTCGACACAGACCCTAATTCTTCCATCTTTCTTTGGCACGGGTATTATGTTGGCTAGCCAATCTCGATAATCTATTACTTCAAGGAACTTAACTTGTATTTGTTTAGTGACCTCTTCTTTAACTAATTCAGCCCACTCAGGTCTTAATCCACTAAGCTTTTGTTTGATAGATTTCATGTGAGTGTAAGTAGGAATAAGATATTCGGCTATGTCTCAATCTATTCCAGACATATCCTCATAAGACCAAGCAAATACTTCATCATATTTTTTAAATTTTTTTTTTCAAATCTCTCTCTCTCATCAAGAGTAAGGTCGGATGCTATGCTAATGTTTTTAGGATTTTTTATTGTTCCCAAATTTAATGATTGTGTATCAATAGATTTAATATTAATGATGCTCATGCAACCACTATTTGAATGTATGCAACCATCAGGAGAAACATCACATAAGTAAGCAAAATCAAACTTTATTTCATTTATCTTGGAAAAGAAAACATCATCATCCTCATTTAAAGTAAACAAAATAAAATCAAAATCAAAATCATTATTCTCAAAATCATAAAGCAGAATATCTTCAAATTTTTCTTCGATTAAGGCAGCAATCTCATCTGGAGTCTTCTCTGCTTCTAGGACAGCTTCCTTCTTCTTTTTTGGATTGGGCTCCTTATCGGCTGGCAAGGTCAGCTCTTTCTTCAATTGTTCTACTAACTCGGCAACATCAGCAAAAATTTCAAAATCCGGGATCAACTTTCCCATGAACATGATTGGCTCAGGCTTTCCTTAGAGTCGCCCCATGTCTGGAGCTTTGATAAAGATTTTTTTGAGTGGTGGGAAGCTCATCTTCTCATTCTTCTTTGGCTGGACATCTTTACTAGCCTCTTCATATCCCAACCCCTTCTTGGAAGTTTGAGTTTTGAAATCAGGAAGCTTTGTCACACCGGCCTTGCACTTTCCAAGACCAGCTCCAGGAAGGTAGCTCATGTTCTTCATCATGTTCAAGACCTTAGAGTCCACTACTTCATCATCAAAAATTGCAGCTACTTGGAAACCATTGAGAGGCCTCTCAATCATTAGAGCATTAACAACCTCACTATCTTCGGCCTCGATGACCACTGTCTCATCCCCGTTATAGAACTTGATCTTTTGATGAAGGGTGGAAGGAACTCCACCAAGAGGATGAAACCATGGTCATCCCAAGAGTAAGGCAAATGTAACAGGTATGTCCAAAACAAAAAATTCAATAATAGCTTCAATTGGACCAACCTTCACAACAACTTTGAAAGTTCCTTCGGCGTGCCTTTTGGTATTGTCATAAGCCCGTATGGTTACCTTGGTTGGGCTTAGATCTCTCATTGACATAGCTAGCTTTGGCAATATTTTAAGTGGACAAACATTTATGGTGGACCCATCATCAACCATTACACATGGAGTCCTTTTTCCTTTGATTTCCACTTTGATAAAGAGAGGACGGATGTGATCTCTCCCCTCTTCTGGTAAATTCACATTTGAGAAAGATATCATTCTCATGTCAACTCCGCTCTTCTTTTGAATGTCTTCACACTTCATTACTCCTTCAACTTTTATGAAGTTAATCAATTCCTCCAGTGTTATGGAGGTGGAAATTATCATGCTAGCCAAGGCCTTGTGTAGACTCTTAATTTTTGACCCAGTCTGGTCCAATATTTTTTATAGTCCAAAATAATTTTTATGGTATTTTAATTGAATAATATTTATTTAGTATGTATTATTTATAATTTTTAATAAAAATAAAAAAAGGGAATATTAATAAAGTTAAAATATATATATAAATAATAATAAAATAAATAAATAAAAATCGACGACAAAAAAATTGGCGACGAAAGTGAATCGGCTGGGCCAATTTCCCACAGGAGGCCTGCGGCGAATTGGCCGGTCGTCCAGCCCAGCGCTCGCAATTTTTAGCCCGCAGTTTTTTCGCCATTGTAATTTTCCAATGCATTTTTTCCGAAACCAAATTCTATTTGGTTTTGGTTTCTTTTCCTAATTAGTTTTATTTTCCTTAGACAATTAGAAGTAGGTTTGAATCTCTATTTTCTTTATTTATTTCTTTACAATAGCTTCATTATTCAAATTGGATTAATTGTTTCATCATACAATTTGATCAAAAACTTCAAAACTTCAAAAACCCTAAATTACTCTTCTTGTAATATCCCATATTATACCCTAAAAGTGTTGGGGTTATTGTTGTTTTTGGATTCAATGTGTGTATTGAAGGGAAAGAGAAGAGAAGTGAAGAGAAGATGTAGGAAAAATAAATGCAAAATATATGACATATACATATACCCACATATACATCACATATACATGATGTATAAAATGGTGTAGGAAAAGTGTGTTGTATATATATATATATATTTGTATAATTAATGGATAATAATAATGATGATAAGGACAAAAAGAGAAAAAGATGAAGAAAGTCAAAAGGAATTGTGTGTGTGGTGGAGATTTAAGTGTCCTAATGTTATTATTATTATTATTATTGTTGTTATTATTATTATTATTATTATTATTATTATATATTGGATAAGAATGAAGAAAGAAGATTCATTCTTCTTCTTCTTTGTTTTCTTCTTAGTGCACGAGAGAGAGAGAGAGAGAGAGAGAGAGAAGCTAGAGAGAGAAAGATGATTTTGCTTCAATTTACACCAAAGACTAAAGGAGATCAAGAGATTTGCAAGTGGAGTTGAAGATTTGGCAAGCTATTCATGTAAGTACTCATTTCTTGAAGTTAATTTTTGTGATTATATATATATAAGTTTTCATCTTCTTGTTTTGATTTCTCTTGATTGAGGTTATGTTTGAGATAAGTGGTTTGTGAGATGATGATAATGAAAGATTGAAGTGTGTAAAGGTGTTAACTTGGTATTTAAGTGATGATAAGTTGGGGAAATTGTGAGGGTGATGATGAATGGTTGAATTAGGGTTTTGAATAAATGAATTGGTACTTTGAGTAATTGATTATAGTGATGTATATATATTTTGTTTAGTATGATGCTATAATGAAGTTATATAAATGTTAAGGTGATAGAAAATTGATAAATATAACAAAGATGATGATTAAAAGTGTTGTGATGTGAATTTTGAAGGGCTTGGATGAGTTTTGAAGTATTTGGTTTTTGAATCATTGAAGAACACGGCCAAGTTGTGAGAGACACGGCCAAGTTAGGGCAAACTTGGCCGTGTTGGATGAGTTTTGGAGAGACACAGCCACTGGCTTGGCCGTGTCCCTTGACCGTGTTTGCCACTGCCTAGTTTATATTGAGAGACACGGCTGTGTTCCTTGCTCGTGTCTGCCACTGGATTTTTGGATTGAGAGACACGGCCACAAGCTCTTGGCCGTGTCCTGTGCCCGTGTTTGCTACTGAAATGTTGAATTGGGAGACACGGCCACAAGCTTGGCCGTGTCCTTTGAGGGTATTTGATATTTGTGTTTGTTATTTGTTCTTATTACATTGTTGAATCTTCAAAGGGTCTTTTGTACCTAGACACATTTAAAACAATAATGATTCAACCAAATGGATATGGAAGATTCTAAATCTAGGAATAATGGGAATGGTTATGTATATATTAATGATGATATAGGAAATGTGGGAAATATAATAATCATTGAAAAAGTATGTGCAATGCCATTGATTATATATATTTGAGTAATGAATTGATTAACATGATTTGGTGATAATGATGATGCATATGAACAATGTATTGTTTTATGCATTGTGAATCTTGTGAATTGCAATGATGCTATAGATATATTATGAAGAATATGATAAAGTAATTGCTTATATACAATTGAATAATGAAATATTATGATATGATTTGAGATATAATATGATGTGAGGTCATTGTTAATGACTATGATGATTCAAATGTGATATGAAGCCATTGTTATTGGCTATGATTACTCAAATGAAATGTGATGCCATTGTTATTGGCTATGAGAATTCAATTGAGAATGAAATTGATAAATGAATTGTATAGCTAATGTGTTATTCCATTTTCAGAGTTTGTTGTTGGTAGCATGCCTAATAAGTGTAACAATCTCTTGAAGTTAGGTTGGATTGAATCCTTGAAGCCTAATTGAGATGTTACCACCCTTGAAGCTAGGTTGGGTTGGTTCTTGAAGCCAAGTTGGGTTGAAGCTTAGCATGCTTTGCTCCCCTTGAAGCTTGGTTGAATCTAATCCTTGAAGCCTAGTTGGGTCTATGATATTGATAAATGAGATAAATAAACCAAAACATTACTCTGAAAATTGAATGGCATATTAGTGTGTCTTGGGCCCATGCTTGTCTTTGTGTAATGTGAATCATGAATGGTAACATGATTGATAAATAAGATATATGGAAACAATGTTAAAACAAATGAATAATGAGATCAATGAATGCTTTTGATGGAAATGTGTTTCATGATTAATGAATTGTGAATAAAGTGATGTTATGAAGTATGAGTTTGTAATATATGTATTGATTTTGTTGAGATATGAGGTTATGGAATTGTTGTATCATGTGTAACATGTTTGTGAATGTGGAATTTGTGAGAATTGTTCTTATAAAGGTTTGAATGGTGTTTTGTTGTAATAATATATATATATATGTGTGTATATGAAATAGAAAGGGTAAGTATTGTGTTGTGAATACGCTATGTAGTGATGTATTTAATTTATGAGATTAGTGGCAATATATGAAGAATCCATTGAGAAAGGAAAACGTGGTAAGAGAACAATAAAACATGATGCTAAAATTATAAGGTATGATTATTTTGTAATGTATACTTTATTATTTATTTGTACTACTAAGCTCTCGGGCTTAGCGCGGTTGTGTAATCGCGCAGGTATTTATACGGATGATCTGGATGCCTAGCTGCTATGCCACGAGAAAGGTATGAGTGTCTCGAGACCAACTAGAAGGTGATGCATACATATGTAATATTATTATGTTGTATTTTTGATAAGAATAATGACTTTTGTAAATGTTCTTTAAATTAATATAATATTTCTTGAAATTGGTTACAGGTTTTTAAATTGAAACAAAAAGTAACATTCTTATACTTTATATACGTATTGTATATATATACTAGATATATGTACAGTACTTATATAGGGTATGGGGGTGTTACAATTATTTTGGTATCAGAGCTTAGGTTCGAGATTCTCGGCCTAAGAGAAATTAAAAAGAAAATTTTTGAAGAGTTTAAATAAGAATTGAAAAGAAGATTTTGGAAATGCAATTGGTAAGACATGCATATGCATTCACATCTAGGTTGGTCTCGAACGTGGCATTGAGTGAATTGTGAATTGTGAATTGTGATGTATTTGAATTACATGAGATAAATGATAGTGTGTAAATGAGGTTTCATATGAAAGCAAATCTAGAAATGTTGATAATTGAGAGGTGATTGTGATATAAATAAAAGATATGGAAAGTATAAGTAAAAAGTTTGAGTATTGGTATGTATTTGGCATATAAAGAAATGGCTAGAAGAATTAAGTGGGAAATGAGTTAGAAACAAATTTAGATTAAAGTATGTAATTTTTCCTTTATTATTTGAATCTCTTTCTAATAAACATTATGTTTGGATTTATAGAAAGAGAAAATATTGTTGGATGGGTAATATGAAAAGATATATTATGTAAATGCAAAGAGTACAGTGAACTATTGAATGAGTTGATTGGTATAGATTAAGTGTGATAATGTAAGGTGTCGATATGTAAAGTTAAAGTTATGTTCAAAAGAAAAAGAGATGATGTTGGTTAAGTACAAATATACATTGGTGTTGTTTGTATTGTTATTTTAATGCAAACATGGTGATTTCACTATTAGAAATGTGATATGCTTGAATATTGTGAAAGCTCATGTTAATGGTGGAGATATGAGATATTTAGATTTTCTTTGGAATGAGCTTAATAATTGTGAAACAAATATGTTTTGATGTTACTTTGTGGTATATATATATAAGATGTTTTAAAGTTGATATTAAGAGAATGAGATGAATAAATTGAAGTTTAAATAGAGTAGTAAGTTGGAAATTTATAGTTTTAGTGGAATGTGGATAGAGATCAATGAAATATTGATAGTTTAATGTATTTAATACATGAGATATATGAAATAAATATTAGTGCTCAAGAAAGTATTATGAATTGGGAGATGTGATTGATAGTAGGAAAATTTGGTTTGAAATGAAAGGAAAAAGAATTGAGCAAAAGTAAATGAGTTATTTTAAGTAATTTGATTGGAAAGGATGAAAATGACTAGGAAAGATATTTAAAAACATATATAAGAGAGATATCACATTGGAAATGTGATTAAGCTCCTTGTGAAATAAGGTTATAAGTAGAGTGTATATATTTATTGAAGTTAATGAATAACTTAAGTTATGATAAACAAATGAGCATGATAATAGTCAAAGGAAAGTGATAAATATTAAATTGGTATAAATTATATGAAAAAGGGAAATTTAATAAATTGCATAATTATGTGTTTATATAAAGAGGATTTGTGAAATGAACTTTTGATATGAATGTGATCTATGAAGGTGTGGATAATATGTTTATTATTTTATATCATTACATGTTTAATGGTATTAGGAGTGAGAATAGACCTGGGTAATATTGAACAGTGAAACTGTTATAGTAATAACTAAATGAGACTATCATAAGATGTGTTGGAGCTCAAAGAATTTATGTGGAAATATTTTTATGTATAAGTGTGTAATAAGAAATTGTAAGGAAGGAGTTATATATTTGAAAATTTTTAGAAGAGATGGATTGGAAATGGAGTAATGAAAGATACTTATGTAAGATTGGTATTTAATTGAAGGTTGGGCATAGGAAATGTTAAAGATAATATTATTGAACATGAGTTGGGTTAATAATGATAAATTCAACAAAAGCAAACTGTTTTGGAGATGGAATTAAAATGTGTTAATTCTTGGTGTAATAAAAGCTTGGAGAATAAATATATAATTTATGTGATACAAGTTAGTATTATAATTGTAAAGGTTGGAAATTGAATAATAGAAGAACAATATTGATTTACAACCCCTAAGTGTGATTGTTAATATATCATTGTCATATGATTTGGTTAGTGTGATTAGTGATTAGTTTTATTATCTTCAGATTTAGAACTGAGATGGATAACTATGTTTACAGAAACATGGTTAAAAGATATGATTGGTGAAGTTATATTTTATATTTTCGATATTAAAAATTTAATTGTAATTATGAGAAGTAAAGCAAGAAAAGAGAATTGTGATAATGTTTTAAGCTATGAATTGTGTGATAGAACAATAATTATATAAATATAGTAATATTGGGTGAAGTGAAGAAATAATAAAAGGGAAGAAATTGTAATCATGACTGAAAGTTATATAGGATACATTTACAGTGTAAAGTGATTACGTGAATGAACTTAAAATTTATGGGAGTATGAATAATGTAAATTAATATGTATATATATCAATAATGTTGGAAATGATATGATTGTATAATGAGATGTTCAATGATATATGAGTATACTATTTTGATGTGATGAGAAACCATAATTGTTGGCAATGATGTTAGAAATGAATTATAATGGAGGTAGAGTACCTAATTGATTATGAAAAATGAATTGTGAAAAGATAAATGAACGGACTTATCTGCCTCCTGTGGAACCATGCGGACCCAATGTGTTGGGCAACCAAACTTGGATTACCAACCTGGTTGGGGGAAAAGCTCGTTTATGAAGTTATAGTTATTGGCAATATTGATAAACTTTGAATGAGTATAAGAAATGATGATATAATTATTGAAATAAGGAAATGTATATGTATAAGCATGATTCATATTGATTGAATATATGAATTTGGAAAGATTAGAATTTGAATATAAGTTTGACCTAATGAACTTAGGTTATATATATAAGTATATATGGTAAAATCCAATGATAAATTTCAATAAGTTAATTGTTGGTTTGAATCAAATAAAGTTGAAATGTTAGTATATTGTGATAGATAAATCGATTGATCTAGGTTTCGTTAAAGTTGCAAGGCAATATTGAGATTTAATATGTGCAATTGTATTGGGAGTGTAAGATTTAATGGTAATGTGTATGATATAATATTCTGATTTATGAATGAATATAAATAAATTGAGGTATATTAATTGTACATGGTGAGAAATAAACTCATGAGAGTAAGGATATAGTTATCCATTGATGTTTGGTAAATGTTTATTTTGAAAGTGATGGTAAGAATGGAATAAACAATGCTAAGATATTGATTAATGATTTTTGAGGTTAAAGTTAAGAGAATATCTATAAAGAGTTAAAGTGATAATCTGACTTTAGTACAAAGATAAAATGTATTGGAGATGTTATGAGATATCTTGATTGCTTTATTGAGAAAGTAATAAGAGGCAAAGATATATATATATATATATATACCTATACAATGATGAATTGTGAAATTCAGAGAAGATGATTATTCCTAAGGGGGAGAGTAGAAGTTATGTGATTTGATAAAATTATAATGTAAGATACAATTATCTTTGTATGGAAGTTAAGATGGTGATTTGTGCTACATGGGTTGTTCTTATGTTGGATAATTTCGAGGATGAAATTATTTAAGGGAGAGAGAATTGTAATATCCCATATTATACCCTAAAAGTGTTGGGGTTATTGTTGTTTTTGGATTCAATGTGTGTATTGAAGGGAAAGAGAAGAGAAGTGAAGAGAAGATGTAGGAAAAATAAATGCAAAATATATGACATATACATATACCCACATATACATCACATATACATGATGTATAAAATGGTGTAGGAAAAGTGTGTTGTATATATATATATATTTGTATAATTAATGGATAATAATAATGATGATAAGGACAAAAAGAGAAAAAGATGAAGAAAGTCAAAAGGAATTGTGTGTGTGGTGGAGATTTAAGTGTCCTAATGTTATTATTATTATTATTATTATTGTTATTATTATTATTATTATTATTATTATTATATATTGGATAAGAACGAAGAAAGAAGATTCATTCTTCTTCTTCTTCGTTTTCTTCTTAGTGCACGAGAGAGAGAGAGAGAGAGAGAGAGAGAGAGAAGCTAGAGAGAGAAAGATGATTTTGCTTCAATTTACACCAAAGACTAAAGGAGATCAAGAGATTTGCAAGTGGAGTTGAAGATTTGGCAAGCTATTCATGTAAGTACTCATTTCTTGAAGTTAATTTTTGTGATTATATATATATAAGTTTTCATCTTCTTGTTTTGATTTCTCTTGATTGAGGTTATGTTTGAGATAAGTGGTTTGTGAGATGATGATAATGAAAGATTGAAGTGTGTAAAGGTGTTAACTTGGTATTTAAGTGATGATAAGTTGGGGAAATTGTGAGGGTGATGATGAATGGTTGAATTAGGGTTTTGAATAAATGAATTGGTACTTTGAGTAATTGATTATAGTGATGTATATATATTTTGTTTAGTATGATGCTATAATGAAGTTATATAAATGTTAAGGTGATAGAAAATTGATAAATATAACAAAGATGATGATTAAAAGTGTTGTGATGTGAATTTTGAAGGGCTTGGATGAGTTTTGAAGTATTTGGTTTTTGAATCATTGAAGAACACGGCCAAGTTGTGAGAGACACGACCAAGTTAGGGCAAACTTGGCCGTGTTGGATGAGTTTTGGAGAGACACAGCCACTGGCTTGGCCGTGTCCCTTGACCGTGTTTGCCACTGCCTAGTTTATATTGAGAGACACGGCCGTGTTCCTTGCTCGTGTCTGCCACTGGATTTTTGGATTGAGAGACACGGCCACAAGCTTGGCCGTGTCCTGTGCCCGTGTTTGCTACTGAAATGTTGAATTGGGAGACACGGCCACAAGCTTGGCCGTGTCCTTTGAGGGTATTTGATATTTGTGTTTGTTATTTGTTCTTATTACATTGTTGAATCTTCAAAGGGTCTTTTGTACCTAGACACATTTAAAACAATAATGATTCAACCAAATGGATATGGAAGATTCTAAATCTAGGAATAATGGGAATGGTTATGTATATATTAATGATGATATAGGAAATGTGGGAAATATAATAATCATTGAAAAAGTATGTGCAATGCCATTGATTATATATATTTGAGTAATGAATTGATTAACATGATTTGGTGATAATGATGATGCATATGAACAATGTATTGTTTTATGCATTGTGAATCTTGTGAATTGCAATGATGCTATAGATATATTATGAAGAATATGATAAAGTAATTGCTTATATACAATTGAATAATGAAATATTATGATATGATTTGAGATATAATATGATGTGAGGTCATTGTTAATGAATATGATGATTCAAATGTGATATGAAGCCATTGTTATTGGCTATGATTACTCAAATGAAATGTGATGCCATTGTTATTGGCTATGAGAATTCAATTGAGAATGAAATTGATAAATGAATTGTATAGCTAATGTGTTATTCCATTTTCAGAGTTTGTTGTTGGTGGCATGCCTAATAAGTGTAACAATCTCTTGAAGTTAGGTTGGATTGAATCCTTGAAGCCTAATTGAGATGTTACCACCCTTGAAGCTAGGTTGGGTTGGTTCTTGAAGCCAAGTTGGGTTGAAGCTTAGCATGCTTTGCTCCCCTTGAAGCTTGGTTGAATCTAATCCTTGAAGCCTAGTTGGGTCTATGATATTGATAAATGAGATAAATAAACCAAAACATTACTCTGAAAATTGAATGGCATATTAGTGTGTCTTGGGCCCATGCTTGTCTTTGTGTAATGTGAATCATGAATGGTAACATGATTGATAAATAAGATATATGGAAACAATGTTAAAACAAATGAATAATGAGATCAATGAATGCTTTTGATGGAAATGTGTTTCATGATTAATGAATTGTGAATAAAGTGATGTTATGAAGTATGAGTTTGTAATATATGTATTGATTTTGTTGAGATATGAGGTTATGGAATTGTTGTATCATGTGTAACATGTTTGTGAATGTGGAATTTGTGAGAATTGTTCTTATAAAGGTTTGAATGGTGTTTTGTTGTAATAATATATATATATATGTGTGTATATGAAATAGAAAGGGTAAGTATTGTGTTGTGAATACGCTATGTAGTGATGTATTTAATTTATGAGATTAGTGGCAATATATGAAGAATCCATTGAGAAAGGAAAACGTGGTAAGAGAACAATAAAACATGATGCTAAAATTATAAGGTATGATTATTTTGTAATGTATACTTTATTATTTATTTGTACTACTAAGCTCTCGGGCTTAGCGCGGTTGTGTAATCGCGCAGGTATTTATGCGGATGATCTGGATGCCTAGCTGCTATGCCACGAGAAAGGTATGAGTGTCTCGAGACCAACTAGAAGGTGATGCATACATATGTAATATTATTATGTTGTATTTTTGATAAGAATAATGACTTTTGTAAATGTTCTTTAAATTAATATAATATTTCTTGAAATTGGTTACAGGTTTTTAAATTGAAACAAAAAGTAACATTCTTATACTTTATATACGTATTGTATATATATACTAGATATATGTACAGTACTTATATAGGGTATGGGGGTGTTACACTTCTGCTTCCAAAACTTTAAAACCCTAACCTAATCTCTATTTTAAAAATCTAGTAGCCTTTTTTTTCCAAGTATCAAAAGCTTAAACCCTAATTAATTCTTCTTTCCAAAATCACACAGTAGCATTATTCTTTTAAAAATAACATAAGTTCCTTAAAATCTCAAAACCCTATTTTCTAAATCTTAAACCCTAAAATCTTAATTTTTAACACCAAAACCTAAAACCCTAAAAGCCAGTTTTTAAAATCTTTCGGGGCGCTACCCCTTTGACCCCCGCCCGCTAACCGGCTAGCGGGACCGTCGTATGGGCTCAGATCAATATTTATTTGTGTATTATAAGTCTTTATGTTTTGCTTCCTTTGTTATGATTATTCAAAATGCAGCAGCTTTATTCAAAATGCAAACCTAAACCCTAATTTATTCAAACCATAAATCCTAATTCTGTTTTCAAATCTTCACAGTAACTTTTTATAATTTTATTCACTGGGATATTTTAATCTTTCAAATAACTCCATTATAGACTTTCCATATTTGTTTCATCTAAAAATACTTAAGTAGTTATTATAGTCAATATTAAAACCATATTTAACTTTGATCACGGTAAAACATCAAATCCTAAATCATAATCTGCAAAATCAAGGTTTCAAACCATAAAACCGTAATTCATGAAGTTTGCTTAAAACCCTAACTAAACCTACCCTTTTTTAAGTCACAGTAACATTATTTTCATAAAACATCCAAAGCCATAAATCTTTTAAACATCCAGTAATTATGTTATTGCTTTATAATATTTCTCAAAACCCTAGTCATTGAGCATAAAACTCTACAAACCCTAATTAATCTATGAGTCCCTAAAGTTAATATATTTACTGTTTTATTTACATTGGATGAATGTTTATTATATATTTTGATTGATGTTTAATATCTTTGATGAATGATTTATTTTTATATTTTGATGTTTTATCGATTTATTTTTATTTCCAAATGTTGTAAGAGGTATGTTTCAACTTTGTGGGTACCTCATTAGTTAAATTTTATGTAATTTAAATTGCTTTTATATTTTGGACCAATGTAAAGGACATGTTTCCACCTTTCGGTGGGTATCCTATTTAGTTTAGACATGGACGATGTAAGGACACGTTTCCATCCTCGGATGGGTCTCCATTTATTTGCTTTGTTTGGACCTTGCTTTGATTTTAATATAATGATGCTTTATTTTAATTGTTGCATGTAATATGGATAATATTGTTATATTTAAGAATTTTATAATATTAAGACCTACAAATGAGGTCAGTTCCAATGAACCGGGCATTGTGGGGGTGCTGGACCATTTCTCACCTTCCCTACACGTGCACAACTTTTCAAACCCATTAGGGGGTTGGGGATTTCTTTGGAATCGAGTCATCCACCCCTTTCTTTTTCCCAGCCATCTGGGTGGCGACTCCATCTTCTCCGGGCTTAGGTTCGTATTCTCTAAGGCCCCGAGCCTAAATAGTGTCGAAGTTGCAAGAATCATTCCACCAGGAGTGGGGGCAAAAATCCCGCTCACACCTTGGCCATAGTTTCTTGGTGCTTTTTAGAAGTAGCCAATAAGTCCCAAATGCTAACACTTGCTTGGATTCTTTTCAATTGCTTGAGCACAGTATCATCTTCCTCTTCTTTGTTCCCTACTTCATCTTCCTTTCCTTTATTAACTTCTACCTCCTTAGGCGGTGGCCTTACATAAGGCTTACCAGATCTAGTGTTCATTACTTCATCTTCTTTTGCTCAGACCAGGTCCATTCCTCCTTCTTGGGTACAAGATCATCATCACTATCGCTTGAATCCCAAAACCCATTCACAACACAAATCGCCACTTCTTTACCCACCATAGCTTGTTCAATTTCACTAAATACCTCTTTCTTCTTTGGTTGCTTCTCTACCCACATCTTGGAAAGAAGACATGACAAAACTTTCATGCAAACCTCCTCCAATCATGAAGGTTGCCGGTGGTGGTACTCTATTGAACCTTGGTAATGGATTGTCTTTGGTGTTCGGCTTGTTGGGTTCGGGTAGCTTTCCACTATCAATCAAATTTTGGATCTCATGCCTCAACCTCACACATCTATCCATATCGTGTCCTTGTATTTGATGAAATTGACAAAATGCCTTAGTGCCAAAATTAGATGGGAGAGGGTTACGCAAAGGATGAGGATTTAAGGGTTGTAACAATCCCTTATTTTGTAGCTTATTAAGAACCCAAGACAACGATTTTCCCAATTCTGAAAATTGCCTTCTTGTTCCTTGGCTAGTAGCATTAATACCAACTGCCTTTTGCATGCCTTGGTTACTAGACTGATAGTTTCCTTTCTCATTCCTTCTTGTTGAAAAATGGTTCTTCTCTCTTTCCCATTCTTCAATTTGCAGACCAGCTTGGAGAAGATCTTTGAAATCACGGATGAGTGTATGAGACATCCTTTCACGAAGACTAGGCAACAACCTTCTCATAATCATCCTTATTTGATCAGATTTATCAGGCCTCTTCTTGAGCAAAGCAGCCTTATTTCTCCATCTTTTCACATAGTCCACAAAATTCTCATTTGGCCTTTGTCTAATGGACTCAACGTCCATTAATGTAACTTCCATCTCGACATTGTATCCATATTGTTGGATGAAGGCCTTGTATAGCAGATCCCAACTCTTTTGTGTGACATCATCTAAGGCATTGAACCAGTTTTGGATAACAGGTGTGAGCGAGGATTTTTGCCCCCACTCCCGGTGGAATGGTTCTTGCGACTTCGGTACTATTTAGGCTCGGGGCCTTAGAGAACATGGACCTAAGTCTAGAGAAAATGGAGTCGCCACTCGGACGGGCCGGGAAAAAGAAAGGGATGGATGACTCGATTCCTAAGGAATCCCCAACCCCCTAATAGGTTCAGAAAGTTGGGTACGTGTGGGGAAGGTGAGAAATGGCCCAGCACCCCCACAATGCCTGGTTCATTGGAACTGGCCTCCTTTACAGGTCTTAATATTATAAAATTCTTAAATATAACAACATTATCCATATTACACACAATAATTAAAAGAAAGCATCGATATATTGAAAATTAAAACAATGTCCAAACAAAATAAATAAATGGACACCCATCCAAAGATGGAAACATGCCCTTACATAATCCATGCCTAAATAGGAAACCCACCGAAAGGTAGAAACATGTCCTTTACATTGGTTCTAAAATAGAAAAGAAATTTAAATTACATGGTATTTAACTAATGAGGTACCCACCAAGTGGAAACATACCTCTTACAACATTTGGAAATCTAAATAAATCGATAAAAGTAAATAGCCATTCATCATAAATAAATTATTGAATTAGTTCTAGAACATTGGAATTAGTGTTAAGAATTAGTTCAATAAAAGTAAAGTTTTAGAATTTAAGATGTTGATAAAGTTCTTTGATAAACCAAATTAGTGTTTGAGAAGTGAAATCCTGAAATTAGGGTTTGAACACTTTAAAACATTGGATTTATGATTTACGGTTACTTACTGTGTAGAATTATAACATTTAAATTTATATGGTTTTCAGGTTTTAAAGATTAGGGTTTAGAAAAATTAAGATTTAGAAAATTTTGGTTTGAGGTTATTGTCTTGATTCTAAAGTTGAATTGAGGTTTTTAGTGTTTCGGATAATGGATTTGATTTTAGAATTTGGAGAAATAATTTATAGTTTTATGAAGTTTTATGAAAATAAACAAAACGATTTAAGGTTTATAGAAATAAAAAAGATATTTTTTAGGGTTTTGGAAAGAAACAAATTTAATTTAGGATTTTGGAAAGAAACAGATTCAATTTAGGGTTTTGAAATATTGAAAAGTAATACAGGGTTTTGGTAAATCTTGAAACGATTTAAGGTTTTGAAAAGCTAGAAAGTAGATTAGGGTTTTAAAATTTTGAAGAAACAACAATTTTTAATCTTGAGTGATGAAGCTACTGTAAAGAAAAATAAATAAAGAAATTCATACCTTCGTTTGTTGTTTCCACCAAAAATTGTTTCTTGGATGAACAAGAACAAAGGCAAGATGGTTGTCTTTGATGGATTGAATTTGCTTGTTTGCTTCTCTCAAAAGTCCAATTGATTCAAAGTTTTTCAATTCACTCGATTGTCCCTTTTTTCTCTTGAATTTCGATCCCAAATTTCACCTCCAAATTTTTGTCCTTTTTGTATTGTTTTTGGTCTTATTTATAGAAGATTCTTTTTTGCTTAATTCTAGTTATTCACGGAATATAACATTAATTAAGAAAAGGAAACCAAAGCCTAATTGTATTAGGTTTCGAAAAAATTTTGCTGGGGAAAAAAAACTGTTGCAGAAAAATTGCGATGGCGAAAAAAAAATGCTACGGAAAAATTTTACTGGCAGGGCGAGAATTGGCCTGCGGGACATTTCGCCGCACGCTGATTTTCGGCGATGATTTTTTCGTCGCCGATTTTTATTTTTTATTTTTTGTTATTTTTTGTTTATTATTATTATTATTTTTTTATTAATTATAAAAATTAAATACTAAAGCAAATATTATAAAAAATTATTTTGGACTAATTAAAATATATTGGACAACACAAAAATGATTTTGGACTAACTAAAAATATATTAGACCGGACTAGGTAAAAAATTAAGGGTCTATAGTTTGCCCCCTACTTGAATTATCTGAGATTTTAGTGAAAGAGAGTGAAAAACAATAAAACATAATTTTTGAGATGGTTGAGGTTTTGAGTTCTGGACCCGGTTCGAGTTCTAGACTCAAGGATAATTTTAGGTTCTGCACTTAAGTGTAATTTTAGGTTTTGGACCTAAGAAAAATTTGGGTTCTGGACCCTGGCTAAGTTCTAGACTTAGAAGAGATTCTAGGTTTTGGACCTAAGGATAATTTAGGTTCTGGACCCGAGCTAAGTTCTGGACTTAAAAGAGATTCTAGGTTCTGGACCTAAAGAAAATTTGGGTTCTGGACCCGAGCTAAGTTTTGGACTCAAAAGAGATGCTAGGTTCTGGACCTAAGGAAAATTTGGGTTATGGACCCGAGCTAAGTTCTGGACTTAAAAGAGATGTTAGGTTCTGGACCTAAGGAAAATTTGGGTTCTGGACCCAAGCTAAGTTGTGGACTTAGAAGAGATTCTAGGTTCTGGACCTAATGATAATTTGGGTTCTGGACCCGAGCTAAGTTCTGCACTTAAAAGCGATGCTAGGTTCTGGACCTAAGAAAAATTTGGGTTCTGGACCTGAGCTAATTTCTGGACTTAGAAAAGATTCTAGGTTCTGGACCTAATGAAAATTTTTGTTCTGGACCCGAGCTAAGTTCTGGACTTAGAAGAGATTCTAGGTTTCTGACCTAAGTAAAATTTGAGTTCTGGACCCGAGCTAATAATTTTTTATTTCAAAAAGTTTGGCTAATTTTTATGCACATCTCTTCTTTTTTGCCCCTTGCGTGTAAAAATATTTATACATACGCAAGTATTTGAATAATTAAAGAGAATAATTGAATTTATTGTTTATTTACTGTGTAATCACTGTTCATGCACTATTTACTATTTATAAATAGTAACTTACTATTCAGAAATAGTAGTAAATAGTATTTACTATTGGAAATAGTAATATACAGTTCATGAATAGTAAATTTTACTATTCATGAATAGTAAAGCTACTATTTAAGAATAGTAAAAGTTTACTATTCATGAATAGTAAACTTACTTTTGAATTTTATTTTTTCCTTGTCGTTTCTCTATGTAAACCCACAATTTCATTCATTTGATTCACAGCAAGATTTCTCAATTTCTATAATTTTCTAAAATTCTTTCAAATTTAGCACATAGTTTCCAAAAAAAATACATGCTTCAAGGTCAAGGACTCATTCTAATGCCAAGTTATTGGAGTTTATTTAGCATTATGAAGATGGAAATATAGATATACTAGTCGGGATGCCGCTTCATCGTAATTTCAACCAAAAGAGCGCAGTAATTATTTTTCTTTTTCTTGATCTTTTGTCTTTCTGTTTTGTTGTTTTTTTTTAATTTTTTTAATTAATTTTTTATATATTATTATTGTGTTTGCCTTTATTATTATTTTGTTTTTTTATTTTTTATTCTAATATTATTATCTTTTTTAGGAAATTTAGGAAAAATATATTAATTTAAGTAGATAGGATAATATGTACTTACCTGGTATTAACTTACCTCTCTCTGTGTTAGCGTGATCATTGCGTTGTTTCGGCTGGAGGGTATATTTACAAAGCCCGACAATGGTACGATGTAGTGCCTTCTCGTGTAAGGCAGATTATCCGAGATTGCGCTTTGAGCAATTCATCTTCCGAGGAATATCAGATAGACCGAAGCGTAGTCCAGGCGCTTCCAGAACGATGGTTGGACACCACCCACACTTTTCACTTGCCCATTGGAGAGATGACAATTGGTCTGGTTGATTTTACTGCTATAACCGACCTTCGATATGATGGTGTTCCGGTTCCTCTGATCAATGATATTTTAACATTTGAAGAAATTCAGGAATTAATTGGTATGGAACCATCATATAAAGGGCCTTTTAAGATAAAAATTAAACCGATTCATAACTATTGGATGAACTACGAAGGACGGACATGGTCCAACAGTATGCTCGAGGATTTTTGTTAAATTTGCTTGGGTTGACCATCTTAGGCAGCAATGAATCCTCCATCCACTTGTCAGTGTTGAATGCTCTTTCTTACTTTAGGATAGTACCATCTTCTGGCTGGGATGAAGCTGGTCTCACCTGTCTTTACCATGGTCTTGATAAACTTTGCCGAAAAAAGAAGTCTTTTATCAGCTTGATGGCGGTTGTCGAGGTATTCTTTCTTCCACCAATGTCATTTCCACTATTTTCTTGCATGGATGTGATCTTTATTGTTGTTGTAGGCATGGGCATATGAACGCAACCTCGTGAGGGTACCTGGTATTTTCCGAGATAGTGTCGGGTATTCGAGATTAAATTTCTGGTTGTCCGATCGTGTGGACGTCCCCGGCTCTCATCATGTGCATACTCACCGCTTTGTGTGCATGCTCTCATCATGGTCCCAGGTAAAACAACATTAGTATGCTTTAAATTTTATGTGAAAGCTTACTTACTTTATGTTATTTTGCAAATGAATTTGGCCTGGTGGAATCCAGAAGAACGGACAAAATGGTCTCCTTTCATGAGGTTGCGCTATCTTTCCAACATTCTCGCCGAATCATCGCTGGCCCAGTGTGTAACACCCCTATATCCCGTATACGTACACAGCATGCTAATACAATCGTAATATACGTATACTGAATATAGTAATGCCACGATATATTTAACACATGACTCATCCCTTTACAAAAACATGAATAAATTTAAATCATTCAAAAGAAATTATAAAAGACAAAAGATAAAATGTTTATTTAAAAGCAACGAAAAATATAATAAATATTTATACATCAAAACTCAAGTTTTACAAAACATAAAATATATACATGTTTGGCAATATGTCTTCGATCTTTAAGCTTCACTAACAACACCTCAAGATCTAGCCTCTATTTGGCCTAGAGGAACTCTCCGGTTCTTCCCTGTTACCTGCGCAATGAATCACAATCGCGCTAAGCCAACGGCTTAGTGGTACAAACTACAATAACAATATGCTTCTATAAAATGCCAATGTCACACATTTCAACAATTAATATAATATTCATAAATGATATCTTTATATTGTTCATAAGACTACATTTCATTATTTCATTAATTTATTTCATCACTTATAATTTGCATTGACACAAAGACACATATGCGCCCAAAAGACACTAATATGTTATTCAAAGTTCAGAGTTACTACTTTGGTCTATAGTCATAATCATCAAGCCCGTAGGCATCATGTAATATCCTCATGTATGCCCTAGAAGTTTTGACTATGTTGTTGTTGTTGTTGTTGTTGTTTTAAATTGGATTGAATGTATATGTTATGTGAGAAGAAAAGAATTTGAGAAGAGAATGGTTATGTATATGTGTTTTGGGAAAGAAAATAGGGTTTAGAGAAAAGTGTATATGTTGTTTATATGTTAATATATATAACATATAAGTTGGTCAAATGCAAGGTCAATGGAAGAGAGATATTTTTATGGGATATGTGTAATTACATATATGGGCATGCAAGGGACAAAAGCTAGAACAAATGGTTAAGGGTGTTTTGGTAATTTTCCTTGTAGGAATTGCATGTGGAGATTAAAAGAAGAAGAAGCGGTTGACTTGAGTTTATTTTCTTGTCTTTTCTTATGTGAGTGTGCCGGCCATTGAAGAAGAGAAAGAGCTAGAGAGGGCTTGAAGTTCTAAACTCAATTTGAAAGGAGATTCAAGGAATTAAGTGGAAGATTTGTGAAATTCATCAACTTTGGTAAGTCCTTTCTCTTGATTTTCTTTTGTTCTTTTGAAGTGGAGTTGGAAATGAATTTTGGTTTGTTGAGATGATGATTATATGTGTTTGTAATGAGTTTTTAAATGTTGTTTTTGATTTTAAGTGAAGAAGTTTAAGAGGTGTTGTTGTTGGAAGTGTTGGAGTTGATATTGTTTTAGAGTTTTGAAGTGTTACATGATGTTTTCCTTGTGTTTGCTTCATTATTTTCAAAGATCTTATTGTGGTTGGTGTTTGTTGGAATTTTGGACATGGAAATGGGATTTTGGCCGAGGGCAGTAGCCTTCTGGATGCCACGCCCGTGGCCTTGATTGGCCATGGCCGTGGCCATTGGTAGGCTTTAGGTGCCATGGCCGTGGAGGATGGAAGCTTGAGTGGCAGAAGTGTTTTGTACCCAACGCCCGTGGTGGTTATGGTGGCCATGACCGTGGCCTATAATGAATGATGTTGAAGTGTAATTTTATGATTTAAGGTTTAAGATGAAGTTATTAAGTGATTAAATGATATTGGAATTGATGGATTGTATCATTCTTTGGATTAGGGTTTGATAGAAGGTGTTTTGCCCTAATTTGTGAAGTGAAGAACTTTGCAAGAAGGAAGGTGTTTAGAGTTGTGTGACTTGTGATTGAGGTAAGTACAAATCTTGTGTTGATACATACATGTGACATTGCATTGATGATGCATATGAAGTTGAGCTTGATCATATATATGATGATAATGGTAATGCATATGATACTATGTGATATTTCATGTATTGTGACTTATGTGATGAGTAATGTGTTTTGTTATGTTTATATCAATAATGCTATATGTATAATGTGATGGAACTTACACCTTTTGATATGAATGTACTAAGAGATCTTATTGCATTGTTGATATATATATATATATATATATGAATAATGTTAACCTTGTGAAATGTAATGTATTGTATGCATATTGATGATAATATGATCAATTGTATTGATGTGATGAGAAGCCATGATGATTGGCTATGATGATACAATTGAATGATGTATGGCATATTTGCCTAATTGATGAGGAAGATTGAGAAAGAGTTTGATAAAGAGAATAAAGAAATAAGTGTATGTTTAATATGATATTCAGTTTCAGAGTTCTGGTTTTTGGAGGCATGCCTATTTAATGAAAGGTAACAGTCTTGCCGGGTTGAGGATCTCTTCAAATTGAATTGAATTGAGGTCCAAGAGACTGGGTCTGTTACACAATGATAATTGATATTATGAGATATTTGATTTGTAACAGTCTTGCCGGGTTGAGGATCTCCTCGAGTTAGATGAGTTGATGATCCAAGAGACTGGGTCTGTTACGCTATCCATGGATAGAGATATATATGTATTTGTTGCCTACGGGCTTGATAATTGTGTTTATGAACCAAAGCAGTAACTTTGAATTCTGAATATCGTATTAAATACTTGATGGGCCCATAGGTGTTTAGGTTTTATGTATATCATAAATGATGTTCTAATGTAATGAAATGTTAATATTACTTAAATGATGAAACAGACTATTCACGGATTATTGTCTGTTGAATATGATCTTTATTGATTGAGTGTGTATCATTGATGTTGATTTGTTAATACATATATGAAACATTGCATTGCATTAAAGCATAACATTAGCATGATTTGTCTTACTAAGCCGTTGGCTTAGCGCGATAGTGTTAATCGCGCAGGTGATAGAGTTGAACCCGAGAGCTCTTCGAAACCTAGTGAGAGTAGACATTGAGGTGTTGATTTTGGACTTAAAGATCATAGCAGACTTGCCAATCAAGTATAACTTCTTTATGTTTTGTAAAATATTGTTTATAATGTAAATATATGTATATTTGTAAATACAGATTCAAATGTTTTCATATATGTAAATAATTTTATAACTTCCGCTGTGTAATAATTAAATGTATGTATATATTGAATTTATTTTATACTACAATTTAATGACTTCTTTTCTATAATATATAATGATAAAGATTATGGTAGTATATAAAATGTTTTGAATGTTAAGAAAATCCGTAGCATCCCTATGTTTATTGCATGTATGCTACATTGTGGTATTGTAGTGTGCATGTAATGGATGTGGGGGTGTTACAGTTGTTTTGGTATCAGAGCCTAGGTTTGAGATTCTCAACCTAGGTAAAATGTAAGAAAAAGACTATTTTGATTTTTTTTTAAAAAAATGGTTTTTGAATAACATATATGTTTGGGATTGGCAATCTCTGATCTTTAATAAGATGTAATCTGCTGTGTTTGCAGACTTAGGTTGTGATGGATCCTCATTCGCGTCAGTCAGTTGAGGGAAGTGCGGAGAGTGTTGCTCCTGAGGATGGAGCTAGAGTTGATAGTGCTGGAGAGGCACCTTCTTCGGTGTCGGGTAGACCAGTTGGTGAGGAGGTTCCACCGGCTTGGGTTAGGCATGTGGTAGAAGTTTTGAGGCAAGCACCAGTGCAACCACAGCCACCACCCCCTCAGCCTTTGGTATCTGTGAGGCACTATGACAAACTGAGGAAGTATGGAGCTGAAGATTTTATAGGTACTACTGATCCAGCAGTGGCTGAGCAGTGGTTAGACAAAGTACAGAGAATATTTGTTCAGTTGCAAGCCACTCCAGAGGAAAAGTTTGATTATGCAAGATCCTTGTTGCAGAAGGATGCATATAGTTGGTGGAAGACAGTGCCCCATTCTATGGATGATCCACCTACTTTATCCTATACAGATTTTCTGAGAGAGTTTGAATCGAAGTATACTCCAAGGGAGTATAAAGATGGGAAGAAAAGAGAGTTTCTAGATTTGAAGCAAGATCACCGGACCGTAACGGAATATGAGATTGAGTTTATTCGATTAAGTCAGTATGCTGGGGGCATAATATCAGATGAGATAGATAGATGCAGAAGATTTGAGGAGGGATTGAGGCCCTCTATCATGTGCTTAGTGGCTGGATCTAGATATCAAGATTTTTCTCAGCTTGTGGCAGCAGCCCGAAGTGTAGAGCGAGCTCAAGTTATTGCAGCTGCTTCAGAGGAAGAGGTTAGGGTTAGGAGGCCCCAGTTTGAGGCAGGGTCTTCTTCTGTTAAGAGAGGTAAGGGAAGTTTTGCTCCTCGGGCCAGTAGGAGTCAGAGGTCAGCTGGTAGGTCAGTGCAGTTTCAGAGACAGAGATTTAGACCTACAGCTTCAGTGGCGAGTGCTCCGACCCCAGTGACTCAGAGATCCGCTCTACCTGTGTGTGCTCAGTGTGGTGGATCACATAGGGGTGCTTGTTGGAGGTATAGTGGGTCAGCTGTATGCTTCAGGTGTGGATCGCCTGATCATTTTATTAGAGATTGTCCAGTGACGCGGGAACAGAGGTCAATTGATTCCACAGCTTCTCGACCTAGTGTGAGGGGAGGTCGAGCAGGCAGAGGTGTTAGCAGAGGAGGCAGATCTAGGTTCAGTGCTAGAGGAGGTGCTACATCCAGGGAGAGTAGGCCAGAGGAGGTTGGATCTTCCCAGAGGATGTATGTTATGCAGAGGCAGCCAGATGCATCAGCAGTCATAGCTGGTACTTTTTCTTTATTTGATACTCCAGTACTTGCTTTGATTGATCCGGGTTCCACACATTCATATATTAGTGCATCTGTTTTGCCTGTGTCTGATATGCATGCTGAGTCCCTAGGATTTGATGTGTTGGTGACAAATCCTTTAGGGCATAGTATGATTGTTAGCAAGGTGCACCGAGATAGTGCAGTAGTGGTGCAGGGTGAGGAGTTCCTTGGAGATTTGATTGAGATGCCATTTAAGGAATATGATGTGATCCTAGGCATGGATTGGTTAGCTAGACATGGAGCTATGGTGGATTGTAAAAAGAAAATTGTTTCTTTGAGAACTGGTGATGATAGAGAGGTGATAGTATCTAGTGAGCAAGGACAGCTAGCCTCCTTATTTGTTTCAGCTGTTGCAGCTAGGAGGTTTATTAGAAAAGGATGTGAAGCCTATCTTGCTCATGTGGTAGATACTAGAGTAAGAGGTTCTCCTATTGATAGCATTGCCATAGTTGCAGAGTTCCCAGATGTATTCCCAGAGGAGTTGCCAGGATTGCCTCCTGAGAGAGAGGTGGAGTTTGGTATTGAATTGTTGCCTGGTACCACTCCTATCTCTATTACTCCGTATAGAATGGCACCAGCAGAATTGAGAGATTTGAAAGTACAATTACAGGAGTTGTTGGATAAGGGATTTATTCGCCCCAGTGTTTCTCCTTGGGGAGCTCCTGTGTTATTTGTGAAGAAGAAAGATGGTACTATGAGATTGTGCATCGATTATAGGCAATTGAACAAGGTGACTATTAAAAATAAATATCATTTGCCTAGAATTGATGATCTCTTTGATCAATTGAAAGGAGCATCAGTGTTCTCCAAGATTGATTTGAGATCTGGGTACCATCAGTTAAGGGTCAAAGCTGAAGATGTTCCGAAGACAGCTTTTCGGACCAGGTATGGACATTATGAATTTTTAGTTATGCCTTTTGGTCTAACGAATGCACCTGTAGCTTTTATGGATTTGATGAATAGGGTGTTTAGGCCCTATCTAGATCAGTTTGTAGTGGTCTTCATCGATGATATATTGGTGTATTCGCGGAATGAGGAGGAACATGACATGCATCTGCGGATTGTGTTGCAGATTTTGAGAGAGAAGCAGTTGTTTGCCAAATTGTCGAAGTGTGAGTTCTGGTTGGATCAAGTCGCTTTTCTTGGTCATATAGTTTCAGCAGAAGGCATAAGAGTTGATCCGAGTAAAGTTGAAGCTATTTTGAATTGGAGTCCACCCAAGTCTGTGACTGAAGTTAGAAGTTTTCTGGGTTTGGCAGGCTATTACCGACGGTTTGTGAAAGGATTTTCTTTGATAGCTACTCCACTCACCAGATTGCTTCGTAAGGGAGTGAGATTTGTGTGGACGGATCAGTGTCAGGCTAGCTTTGAGCAGTTGAGAGATATGCTGACTCAAGCGCCTGTTCTTACTTTACCTGTGGAAGGCAAACCATATGTGATCTACAGTGATGCTTCACATAGTGGTTTGGGTTGTGTGCTTATGCAGGAAGGTAAAGTTATAGCTTATGCATCTAGACAGTTGAAACCGCATGAGCTTAATTATCCAACCCATGATTTGGACCTAGCAGCCATTGTGTTTGCATTGAAGATTTGGCGACACTATCTGTTTGGGGAGAAATGTTTCATCTATACTGATCATAAGAGTTTGAAATATTTGGGTGTCCAAAAAGAGCTCAATCTTCGACAGAGGAGATGGTTGGAATTGATTAAAGACTACGACTGCTTGATTGATTATCATCCAGGTAAAGAAAATGTTGTTGCTGATGCCTTGAGTCGGAAGTCTTTAGCTGGTTTAACTGTTTACTCGCTCTCGTTGCTTGTTGAGTTGAGAGCATTGTGTGCTAGTTTTGTATCTTGTGATGATGGTGCATTGTTGGCACAGTTGCATGTGAAACCAGTTTTATTGGATCAGATCAAAGAGGCTCAGTTGGCTGATAAGAAGATTCAGAAGATTATTTCAGATTGTCAGAATGGAAAGAGTAGAGATTTTGTTGTGAAAAGTGATGGGAGCCTCTGGTTTAAGAATAGATTGTGTGTACCCGATGATGCTGATTTGAAAAGGATCATTTTGGAAGAAGCACATCATTCAGTGTTTGCTATGCATCCGGGCAATACAAAGATGTATCATGATTTGAGACAGCATTATTGGTAGTTTGGTTTGAAGAGAGACATTGCTGAGTTTGTGTCAAAATGTCTCACATGTTAGAAGGTAAAAGCAGAGCATCAAGTTCCAACTGGGTTGCTTCAACCATTGTCAGTGCCTGAATGGAAATGGGAAAGAGTGACAATGGATTTTGTGTCTGGTTTACCATTGACACAAAGAAAGCATGATGCTATTTGGGTGATTGTGGATAGATTGACCAAGACAGCTCATTTCCTTCCGGTTCGAATGGATTACTCTTTGGAAAGGTTAGCTGAGTTGTATATCCATGAGATTGTGAAGTTGCATGGTGTTCCAACTTCTTTAGTGTCTGATCGAGATCCCCAGTTTACTTCAAGATTTTGGAAGAGTTTGCATAGTGCTTTGGGTTCTCGATTACACTTCAGTACTACTTTTCATCCACAGACGGATGGACAGTCAGAGAGGGTGATACAGATTATTGAGGACATGTTGAGAAGCTGTGTCATTGATTTCTCTGGAAGTTGGGATAGATTCTTACCTCTTGTGGAGTTTGCTCATAACAACAGTCACCAATCTAGCATTGGTATGGCACCATTTGAAGCATTGTATGGCAGACGGTGTAGGACACCTCTTTGTTGGAGTGAACTTGGGGAAGGTAAGTTAATTGGTCCTGATGTGATTCAAGAAACTGAAGAGAAAGTGAAGTTGATTCGAGGGAGGTTGAAAGCAGCTTCGGACCGGCAGAAGTCTTATGCAGATATGAAAAGGAGAGACATAGAGTTTGATGTTGGAGATAAGGTATTCTTGAAGGTATCTCCTTGGAAGAAGATATTGAGGTTCGGTCGGAAAGGGAAATTAAGTCCTCGTTTCATTGGATCGTATGAAGTGTTGGAAAAAGTTGGGCCAGTTGCGTATCGACTTGCTTTACCACCTGAGTTGGATCGTATTCATAATGTATTCCATGTTTCTATGTTGAGGAAGTACAGATCGGATCCATCTCATGTGTTGTCAATTGAATCAATTGAAGTGAATCCAGATTTGACGTTTGAAGAGGAACCAGTTGCTATCTTAGCACGTGATGTGAAAGAGTTAAGAAACAAACAAGTGCCACTTGTGAAGATTTTGTGGAAGAATCATGGACAAGAAGAAGCAACTTGGGAAAGTGAGCAAACCATGCGAGATCAATATCCTCAGTTGTTTCAGAGTTAATACCAGGTAATTTCGAGGACGAAATTTCTTTTTAGAGGGGGAGAATTGTAATATCCTCATGTATGCCCTAGATGTTTTGACTATGTTGTTGTTGTTGTTGTTGTTTTAAATTGGATTGAAAGTATATGTTATGTGAGAAGAAAAGAATTTGAGAAGAGAATGGTTATGTATATGTGTTTTGGGAAAGAAAATAGGGTTTAAAGAAAAGTGTATATGTTGTTTATATGTTAATATATATAACATATAAGTTGGTCAAATGCAAGGTCAATGGAAGAGAGATATTTTTATGGGATATGTGTAATTACATATATGGGCATGCAAGGGACAAAAGCTAGAACAAATGGTTAAGGGTGTTTTGGTAATTTTCCTTGTAGGAATTGCATGGTGGAGATTAAAAGAAGAAGAAGCGGTTGACTTGAGTTTATTTTCTTGTCTTTTCTTATGTGAGTGTGCCGGCCATTGAAGAAGAGAAAGAGCTAGAGAGGGCTTGAAGTTCTAAACTCAATTTGAAAGGAGATTCAAGGAATTAAGTGGAAGATTTGTGAAATTCATCAACTTTGGTAAGTCCTTTCCCTTGATTTTCTTTTGTTCTTTTGAAGTGGAGTTGGAAATGAATTTTGGTTTGTTGAGATGATGATTATATGTTGTTGTAATGAGTTTTTAAATGTTGTTTTTGATTTTAAGTGAAGAAGTTTAAGAGGTGTTGTTGTTGGAAGTGTTGGAGTTGATATTGTTTTAGAGTTTTGAAGTGTTACATGATGTTTTCCTTGTGTTTGCTTCATTATTTTCAAAGATCTTCTTGTGGTTGGTGTTTGTTGGAATTTTGGACTTGGAAATGGGATTTTGGCTGAGGGCAGTAGCCTTCTGGATGCCACGCCCGTGGCCTTGATTGGCCATGGCCGTGGCCATTGGTAGGCTTTAGGTGCCATGGCCGTGGAGGATGGAAGCTTGAGTGGCAGAAGTGTTTTGTACCCCACGCCCGTGGTGGTTATGGTGGCCACAACCGTGGTCTATAATGAATGATGTTGAAGTGTAATTTTATGATTTAAGGTTTAAGATGAAGTTATTAAGTGATTAAATGATATTGGAATTGATGGATTGTATCATTCTTTGGATTAGGGTTTGATAGAAGGTGTTTTGCCCTAATTTGTGAAGTGAAGAACTTTGCAAGAAGGAAGGTGTTTAGAGTTGTGTGACTTGTGATTGAGGTAAGTACAAATCTTGTGTTGATACATACATGTGACATTGCATTGATGATGCATATGAAGTTAAGCTTGATCATATATATGATGATAATGGTAATGCATATGATACTATGTGATATTTCATGTATTGTGACTTATGTGATGAGTAATGTGTTTTGTTATGTTTATATCAATAATGCTATATGTATAATGTGATGGAACTTACACCTTTTGATATGAATGTACTAAGAGATCTTATTGCATTGTTGATATATATATATATATATGAATAATGTTAACCTTGTGAAATGTAATGTATTGTATGCATATTGATGATAATATGATCAATTGTATTGATGTGATGAGAAGCCATGATGATTGGCTATGATGATACAATTTAATGATGTATGGCATATTTGCCTAATTGATGAGAAAGATTGAGAAAGAGTTTGATAAAGAGAATAAAGAAATAAGTGTATTTTTATTATGATATTCAGTTTCAGAGTTCTGGTTTTTGGAGGCATGCCTATTTAATGAAAGGTAACAGTCATGCCGGGTTGAGGATCTCTTCAAATTGAATTGAATTGAGGTCCAAGAGACTGGGTCTGTTACACAATGATAATTGATATTATGAGATATTTGATTTGTAACAGTCTTGCCGGGTTGAGGATCTCCTCGAGTTAGATGAGTTGATGATCCAAGAGACTGGGTCTGTTACGCTATCCATGGATAGAGATATATATGTATTTGTTGCCTACGGGCTTGATAATTGTGTTTATGAACCAAAGCAGTAACTTTGAATTCTGAATATCGTATTAAATACTTGATGGGCCCATAGGTGTCTAGGTTTTATGTATATCATAAATGATGTTCTAATGTAATGAAATGTTAATATTACTTAAATGATGAAACGGACTATTCACGGATTATTGTCTGTTGAATATGATCTTTATTGATTGAGTGTGTATCATTGATGTTGATTTGTTAATACATATATGAAACATTGCATTGCATTAAAGCATAACATTAGCATGATTTGTCTTACTAAGCCGTTGGCTTAGCGCGATAGTGTTAATCGCGCAGGTGATAGAGTTGAACCCGAGAGCTCTTCGAAACCTAGTGAGAGTAGACATTGAGGTGTTGATTTTGGACTTAAAGATCATAGCAGACTTGCCAATCAAGTATAACTTCTTTATGTTTTGTAAAATATTGTTTATAATGTAAATATATGTATATTTGTAAATACAGATTCAAATGTTTTCATATATGTAAATAATTTTATAACTTCCGCTGTGTAATAATTAAAAGTATGTATATATTGAATTTATTTTATACTACAATTTAATGACTTCTTTTCTATAATATATAATGATAAAGATTATGGTAGTATATAAAATGTTTTGAATGTTAAGAAAATCCGTAGCATCCCTATGTTTATTGCATGTATGCTACATTGTGGTATTGTAGTGTGCATGTAATGGATGTGGGGGTGTTACACATCATATATATATATATCTCTCTATCCATGGATAGTGTAACAGACCCAGTCTCTTGGACCTCAACCCGTCTAAACTCGAGGAGATCCTCAACCCGGCTAGACTGTTACTAGTAACAGACCCAGTCTCTTGGACCTCAACCCGGATAAACCCGAGGAAATCCTCAACCCGGCTAGACTGTTACTTTTAATTCACATTTCACATTTATCATTTTATATTTTTCAACTGGAATCGGCTTACGACCCAGTCTTTTCACCTATCTAGTAATTCATTGGCATGCCACCAAACTCAGAACTCTGTAGGATGAATAACACATTAGACACAAAATTTTTCATTTATATCTTTATACATTTCTTTCTCAATTCATTTCTCATAATCAAAATAGGCAACCATGCCTCAATTATAATTCATTTGCATCATCATAGCCAACAATCATGGCTTCTCATCACATCAAGATAGTATACACATCTATCATCAATTGCATTTAACATTGTTTAGGCAAACATGCCTCAATCATATCATTTACACCATTATAACCCATCACATTGGTTTCACATCTCATTATATCTCAATTCACATTTAGTTGTACATAGTTAATGGCTTTAACTCACAATTTAGATGCTCATTAATATTCACATTATATCAAACATAGCATTGTTAACAAGTATCAACAATACATAAAATTTCTTAATACATTTATAATCAAATGTATGTTAAGTCTCAATATTATATGAATTTATGCAATAATGTAGCTTGTACTTACCTTAAGCACCACTTACACAAATCTATACACTTCCTTTTCCAACACTTCTTCACCACTTAAGTTAGGGCAAATTATCTTCTTCAAGACCTAATCCAAAAGGAATAATGCACATGAGATAATAAGACTAAGAACCAATTCGGGCAAACTCTATACATGACACGCTCAACAACATGGTCGTGTCCCTGATCGTGCCCTAAACTCACAATACAGAAGCTTTGACACCCTCAGAACCACGGGCGTGTCACTGAACGTGTAATATATTCTATCTCACAGAAATATTGACATGTCCAACAACATGGGCGTGTTCATGGCCGTGTCAATTCCTCATCAACACAGTAGCTATGACATGCTCAGTGACATGGGCGTGTCACTGGATGTGTAAATACTACTACTACACAGAAGCTGTGACACACTCAGTGACATAGGCGTGTCACTGCTCGTGTCACTCATCCAAAAACACAGAACCATTGACACGCCTAAAACCTGGTCGTGCTCTTGGGCGTGTCAGGCCAAAAAAACAGATTCCGGCCACAACATCACTTAATCCAACAAATTACTTCCTTTCATCAAAATCCACTTCAAACAAACTTAGCTCAACATACTCAAAAGCCATAACAAACTTGCAAAAACACCAAAACAACTAAAAACATACATCCAACACAAATCAATCACCCACTTTCTCTTCCAACCAACTTACTCTTTTCTTCAATCCAAACTCAAAATCAAAAGAATCAAACATTCTTAAACACACTACTATCAAACACACTCCTATTAACAACAATCATCCATCAAACTCAAACACAACTTCAAATAAAACAAAGGAAAACAAGAGAGAGCTTACCATCAATAATGAAACTTCTTGAATTTTCAAC
The DNA here is from genome assembly GCA_947685225.1 of Garcia nutans. NCBI lineage: Eukaryota > Viridiplantae > Streptophyta > Magnoliopsida > Malpighiales > Euphorbiaceae > Garcia > Garcia nutans. The sequence goes on along the minus strand of CANTUV010000037.1, from coordinate 7,425,279 downwards.
TTGGTTACTTGAATCACCTTTCAACTTTGAACTTGGAACACAAAACTTTCTCTTGCTCTCTTGTCTTGATGATGTCCGGCCAACAAAGGAAAAGAAAAGGAAATGGAGAAGAAATGAAGACAACAAGTCAAAGACTTATCTCTTTAAACCTCCACCAAGTCATTTTTAATATTAAAATAATCCAAATTAATCTCTTCCATTCATAATTTCCTTATTAATTAACTCCATAAATCATAACATAAATATCTTCTTCCATTAACTTTCTTTGACTTTGACTTGTGTATATGTTGTATATATTTCCATATACACAACATATACACTATCTTCTAAATTTCTTCTCGCTTTCAATTTAACATATACATTCAATCCAATTAAAACAATAATTATATCAAAACTTCTAGGGCATACTTTGGGATATTACAATTCTCCCCCTCTAAAAAGAAATTTTGTCCTCGAAATTACCTAATATCAAGTCTGAAATAGTTGAGGATATTGATCTCGCATTGTTTGCTCACTTTCCCAAGTTGCCTCTTCTCTTCCATGATTCTTCCATAGAACATTCACCAATGGCACTTTCTTATTCCTCAACTCTTTCAATTCATGTGCCAAAATAGCAACTGGTTCTTCTTCAAATGTTAGATCCGAACTCACTTCAATGGATTCAACTGGCAAGATATGAGATGGATTCGATCTATACCTCCTCAACATAGAGACATGGAATACATTATGGATTCTATCCAATTCAGGTGGCAAAGCAAGACGATAAGCAACTGGCCCAACTTTTTCCAAAACTTCATATGGTCCAATGAAACGAGGACTCAGCTTCCCTTTCCGACCAAATCTCAAAATCTTCTTCCAAGGAGACACTTTCAAAAATACTTTATCTCCAACATCAAATTCTATGTCTCTTCTTTTTAAATCTGAATAAGATTTATGTCGGTCTGAAGCTGTTTTTAACCGATCCCAAATTATCTTCACTTTCTCTTCAGTCTCTTTCACCAAATCAGGACCGATTAACTTACCCTCTCCAATTTCATTCCAACATAAAGGAGTTCTGCATCTTCTACCATATAATGCTACAAATGGTGCCACACCAATACTGGATTGATGACTGTTGTTGTAAGCAAATTCCATAAGTGGCAAAAATTTGTCCCAACTTCCAGAGAAATCAATGACACAGCTTCTCAACATATCTTCAATAATCTGTATCACTCTCTCTGGCTGCCCATCTGTCTGTGGATGAAAAGCAGTACTAAAGTGTAATCGAGAACCCAAAGCCCCATGTAAACTCTTCCAAAACCTCGAAGTAAACCGAGGATCTCGATCAGATACTAAAGAGATTGGGACTCCATGCAACTTTACTATTTCACTAATATACAGCTCAGCTAACCTTTCAAGAGAGTAGTCCATTCTAACAGGAAGGAAATGAGCCGTCTTTGTCAAACGATCAACAATCACCCAAATAGCATCATGCTTCTTCTGAGTTAATGGCAACCCTGATACAAAATCCATTGTCACTCTCTCCCATTTCCATTCAGGCACTGTTAAAAGTTGAAGCAACCGTGTTGGAACTTGATGCTCAGCTTTCACCCTCTGACAAGTGAGACATTTGGACACAAATTCCGCTATGTCTCTCTTCATACCAAACCACCAATAATGCTATCTCAAATCATGGTACATCTTTGTACTTCCCGGATGCATAGCGAAAACCGATTGGTGTGCTTCTTCCAAAATGATCTTTCTCAAACTATCATCATCAGAAACACACAACCTATCCTTGAACCAAAGACTACCATCACTTTTCACATGAAAATCTCGGCTCTCCCCATTTCGGCAATCTGTTACAATCTTCTAAATTTTCTCATCCACCAATTGAGCCTCCTTTATTTGATCCAATAATACTGGTCTCAACTGTAACTGAGCCAATAATGCACCATCATCACATACTTCAAAACTAGCATGTAACGCTCTCAACTCAACAAGCAACGAGAGTGAATAAACAGCCAAACCTGCCAAAGATTTCCGACTCAAAGCATCAGCAACTACATTCGCCTTACCAGGATGGTAATCAATCAAGCAGTTGTAGTCTTTAATCAGTTCTAACCATCGCCTTTACCTAAGATTCAGCTCTTTCTGAACACCCAAATATTTCAAACTTTTATGATCTGTATAGATAAAACATTTCTCCCCATATAAGTAATTTCACCAAATCTTCAAAGCAAACACTATAGCTGCCAACTCCAAATCATGAGTTGGATAATTAAGTTAATGCGGCTTTAGCTGTCGAGAAGCATAAGCTATAACTTTACCTTCTTGCATCAAAACACAACCCAAACCATTATGTGAAGCATCGCTGTAAAGCACATAAGGTTTATCTTCCATGGGTAACTTAAGAACAGGTGCTTGAGTCAATATTTCTTTCAACTGCTCAAAGCTAGCTTGACACTGATCCGTCCACACAAATCTAACTCCCTTCCGAAGCAATCGGGTGAATGGAGTGGCTATCAAAGAAAAACCTTTCACAAACCGGCGGTAATAGCCTGCCAAACCCAGAAAACTTCTAACTTCAGTTACATACTTTGGTGGACTCCAATTCAAAATAGCTTCAACTTTACTTGGATCAACTCTTATACCATCTGCTGAAACTATATGACCCAGAAAAGTCACTTGGTCAAGCCAAAACTCACACTTTGATAGCTTAGCATACAACTGCTTCTCTTTTAAGATCTGTAACAATATCCGCAAATGCTTGTCATGCTCCTCCTCATTACGTGAATACACCAAGATATCATCGATGAAAACCACCACAAATTGATCCAGATAGGGCCTAAACACCCTATTCATCAAATCCATGAAAGCTGCAGGTGCATTCGTCAACCCGAAAGGCATTACTAAAAACTCATAATGCCCATACCAGGTGCGGAAAGCTGTCTTAGAAACATCTTCAGCTCTAAGCCTTAACTGATGGTACCTTGATCTCAAATCAATTTTGGAAAACACTGATGCTCCCTTCAATTGATCAAAGAGATCATCAATCCTAGGAAAAGGATATTTATTCTTGATAGTCACTTTGTTCAATTGCCTATAATCAATGCATAACCTCATAGTACCATCCTTCTTCTTCACAAACAACACAGGAGCTCCCCAAGGAGAAACACTAGGGCGAATAAACCCTTTATCCAACAACTCCTATAACTGCACCTTCAATTCTCTCAATTCAACTGGTGCCATTCTATAAGGAGTGATAGAGATGGGAGTGGTACCAGGCAACAGATCGATACCAAACTCAACCTCTCTCTCAGGGGGTAACCCTGGCAACTCCTTAGGAAACACATCCGAAAAATCTGCAACTGTGGTTATATTATCAAGTTGAGAACCCCCTACGCTAGTATCCACAACATTAGCAAGGTAAGCATCACACCCTTTTCTAATCAACTTCCTAGCTGTTACACCTGATACAAACAAGGATGCAAGTTGTTTATGCTCACTAGATACTATCACATCCCTACCATCACTGGTTCTCAAGGTGACACACTTCTTTTGACAATCTACCACAGCTCCATTCTTAGACAGCCAATCCATGCCTAAGATCAAATCATATTCTTTAAAAGGCATTTCAATTAAATCACCAAGAAAATCCTCACCTTGCACCACAACAGCACTATCTCGGTGCACCTTGCTAACAACCACACTATGTCCTAAAGGATTTGTCACCAAGACATCAAATCCTAAGGACTCTGAATGCAATTCAGACACAGGCAATATGGATGCACTAATATATGAATGAGTAGATCCTGGATCAATCAAAGAAAGTACTGAAATGCCAAATAAAGAAAATGTACCCGCTATAACTGCTGAAGCATCAGGCTGCCTCTGCATCACATACACCCTCTGAGAAGATCCGGCCTCCTCTGTCCTACTGCCTCAGGATGATGATCCTCCTCTCTGACTGTACTCGGATCGACCACCTCTACTGAAACCCCTACCTCCTCGACCACCTCCGCTGACACTGGGTCGAGAGGCTGCAGACTTAGCCTGTCTATGCTCCTACATCTCAGGACACTCCCTAATAAAATGATCTGGCGACCCACACCTGAAACACACAGCTGATCTACCCATCATCCAGCAAACACCCACATGGTTTCTACCACAAATCTCACATGTAGGTGGAGTAAACCTCTGAATCCTAGGAGTCGGAGCACTGGCTATAAAAGCTGTAGGTCTCGGTCTCTGTCTCTGATAGTGCACTGACCTACCCGGCTATCTCTGACTCCTACTGATCCTCGGAACAAAGCTTCCTCTACCCCTCTTCACAGATGAAGACCCTGCCTCAAACTGGGGTCTCCTTACCCTTGTCTCCTCCTCAGTAGCAGTTGCTGTGATACTCTACACTCTCTCCACACTCCTAGCTGCTGCAACAAGTTGAGAGAAATTCTGGTATCTGGAACCAGCCACAATACACATGATAGAGGGCCTCAATCCCTCCTCAAATCTTCTGCATCTATCTATTTCATCAGAGATAATTCCCCCAGCATAACGACTCAACCGGATGTACTCAATCTCGTATTCTGTCACCGTCCGGTTGTCTTGTCTCAAATTCAAAAATTCCATCTTCTTAAAGTCTTTATACTCCCTCGGAGTATATTTCTGCTCGAACTCCCTCAGGAAATCACCATATGATAGTGTAGGTGGATCATCCATAGCATGAGGGACCGTCTTCCACCAATCATAGGCATCTTTCTGAAGGAGGGATCTGGCATAGTCAAATTTCTCATCCGAAGTGGCTTGCAACTGAATGAATATCCTCTGTACCTTATCCAACCACTGCTCAGCCACTGCAGGATCGGTAGTGCCTAAGAAATCTTCAGCCCCATATTTCCTCAGCTTGTCATAATGGCTTACCGGCACTTGAGGCTGTGGTGGTGGCAGCTGCACTGGAGCTGGCCTCAATAGTTCTATCACATGCCTTAACCAACTCGGCGGACCCTCCTCTGCAACTGGTCTCTCTGGCACAGAAACAGGTGCTCACTAACCCTCTCAATCCTAGCTCCATCTCTACTCTCCTAAGGAGCTACACTTTCCACACTGCCCTCAACAGATTGTCGTGAATGAGATGCCATCTCTACCTATATCTGCAAACACAGCAGATTATACCTCATTAAAAATCAAAGACTGCCATACCAAAACATGTATTTTATTCAAAAACCAACTTTTAAAATCAAAATATTCTTACAATTCACCTAGGTTGAGAATCTCAAACCTAGGCTCTGATACCAAAATAATTGTAACACCCCTATATCCCGTATATGTACACAGCATGCTAATACGATCGTAATATACGTCTACTGAATATAGTAATCCCACGATATATTTAACACATGACTTATCCCTTTACAAAAACATGAATATATTTAAATCATTCAAAAGAAATTATAAAAGACAAAAGATAAAATGTTTATTTAAAAGCAGCGGAAAATATAATAAATATTTATACATCAAAACTCAAGTTTTACAAAACATAAAATATATACATGTTTTGCAATATGTCTTCGATCTTTAAGCTTCACTAACAACACCTCAAGATCTAGCCTCTATTCGACCTGGAGGAACTCTCCGGTTCTTCACTGTTACTTGCTCGATGAATCACAATCGTGCTAAGCCAATGGCTTAGTGGTACAAACTACAATAACAATATGCTTCTATAAAATGCCAATGTCACACATTTCAACAATTAATATAATATTCATAAATGATATCTTTATATTGTTCATAAGACTACATTTCATTATTTCATTAATTTATTTCATCACTTATAATTTGCATTGACACAAAGACACATATGGGCCCAAAAGACACTAATATGTTATTCAAAGTTCAGAGTTACTGTTTTGGTATATAGTCATAATCATCAAGCCCGTAGGCATCATATATATATATATATCTCTATCCATGGATAGTGTAACAGACCCAGTCTCTTGGACCTCAACCCGTCTAAACTCGAGGAGATCCTCAACCCGGCTAGACTGTTACTAGTAACAGACCCAGTCTCTTGGACCTCAACCCGGATAAACCCGAGGAAATCCTCAACCCGGCTAGACTGTTACTTTTAATTCACATTTCACATTTATCATTTTACATTTTTCAACTGGAATCGGCTTACGACCCGGTCTTTTCACCTATCCAGTAATTCATTGGCATGCCACCAAACTCAAAACTCTGAAGGTTGAATAACACATTAGACACAAAATCTTTTATTTATATCATTATACATTTCTTTCTCAATTCATTTCTCATAATCAAAATAGGCAACCATGCCTCAATTATACTTCATTTGCATCATCATAGCCAACAATCATGGCTTCTCATCACATCAAGATAGTATACACATCTATCATCAATTGCATTGAACATTGTTTAGGCAAACATGCCTCAATCATATCATTTACACCATTATAACCCATCACATTGGTTTCACATCTCATTATATCTCAATTCACATTTAGTTGTACATAGTCAATGGCTTTAACTCACAATTTAGATGCTCATTAATATTCACATTATATCAAACATAGCATTGTTAACAAGTATCAACAATACATAAAATTTCTTAATACATTTATAATCAAATGTATGTTAAGTCTCAATATTATATGAATGTATGCAATAATGTAGCTTGTACTTACCTTAAGCACCACTTATACAAATCTATACACTTCCTTTTCCAACACTTCTTCACCACTTAAGTTAGGGAAAATTATCTTCTTCAAGACCTAATCCAAAAGGAATAATGCACATGAGATAATAAGACTAAGAACCTATTAGGGCAAACTCTATACATGACACGCTCAACAACACGGGCGTGTCCCTGACCGTGCCCTAAACTCACAATACAGAAGCTTTGACACGCTCAGAACCACGGGCGTGTCACTGAACGTGTAATATATTCTATCTCACAGAAATATTGACACGTCCAACAACATGGGTGTGTTCATGGCCGTGTCAATTCCTCATCAATACAGTAGCTAAGACACGCTCAGTGACATGGGCGTGTCACTGGAGGTGTAAATACTACTACTACACAGAAGCTGTGACACGCTCAGTGACATGGGCGTGTCACTGCTCGTGTCACTCATCCAAAAACACAGAACCATTGACACGCCTAAAACCTGGTCATGCTCATGGGCGTGTCAGGCCAAAAATACAGATTCCGGCCACAACATCACTTAATCCAACAAATTACTTCCTTTCATCAAAATCCACTTCAAACAAACTTAGCTCAACATACTCAAAAGCCATAACAAACTTGCAAAAACACCAAAACAACTAAAAACATACATCCAACACAAATCAAAATCATTACCACAAACCCTAAACACAATCACCCACTTTCTCCTCCAACCAACTTACTCTTTTCTTCAATCCAAACTCAAAATCAAAAGAATCAAACATTCTTAAACACACTACTATCAAAATCACTCCTATTAACAACAATCATCCATCAAACTCAAACACAACTTCAAATAAAACAAAGGAAAACAAGAGAGAGCTTACCAACAATAATGAAACTTCTTGAATTTTCAACTTGGTTACTTGAATCAGCTTTCAACTTTGAACTTGGAACACAAAACTTTCTCTTGCTCTCTTGTCTTGATGATGTCCGGCCAACAAAGGAAAAGAAAAGGAAATGGAGAAGGAATGAAGACATCAAGTCAAACACTTATCTCTTTAAACCTCCACCAAGTCATTTTTAATATTAAAATAATCCAAATTAATCTCTTCCATTCATAATTTCCTTATTAATTAATTCCATAAATCATAACATAAATATCTTCTTCCATTAACTTTCTTTGACTTTGACTTGTGTATATGTTGTATATATTTCCATATACACAACATATACACTCTCTTCTAAATTTCTTCTCTCTTTCAATTTAACATATACATTCAATCCAATTAAAACAACAATTATATCAAAACTTCTAGGGCATACTTTGGGATATTACACAGTGTCCAGTCGCTGGTTTCTCGGAGAGAGAGTTTATGAGTAGTTCCTCAGTCTAGAGTAGCGGAGGGTTCCAATGCATTGCCCGAAATATACTTTAAATATTATGTCAATGCTGGAGGATGCATGGTGGTCAGCTCGTTACGGTTATGGTGTAGAGTCATTTCTCCATCTACCAGGTGCATTCTATGCCCATTTTATTCAAAGGAGGCTCTTGGACTTTGATGTATCTCCTATTGGTGTGTGGGAGATTCCCGAAGAAAATGAGGGTAGAGATGAAGAGGAACATCAAGGAGATGTAGGAGAGTTTGTTCCACATCTCGGGGCTAGTACTTTTCAGGTAAAACTTTTATCAATTTCCCTTGCAACTGCTTCTTTCTCTTTTTTTTTGATTCTTTAATGATTGTTGCAGGCTGTTGGCTCATTTGATCACGAGGCTGGACCTTCTTTTATTGCCCCTTCATTTGCTCATTCTAGCCCGCCAGATATGCCATCTCATCCGAAGGGCATTGATATGAATTACCTGGTAAGTTCCTTTATTTCATGGTAATTTATGCTATATGTATGCATGATTATGTATGCTCTTACCTTTTTCCTTTCTAGCTCACAGCGAATGCTCAAAGAACAAAATAGGAAACTTCAAGAAGAGTTGGCTGCAAGTCGTCAGCAGGCTTCTCATTTTGAAAATTTGTATCATCAATCAGAACCGAATTTCTGAGACTTTCGATTTCAGGGGATGAGGTATCCTGGTACTTCTTCATCAAGAGGCCCTCAGACTGATAACCATGAGATCCTTTTGTCTGCTTCTGACAAGGACCATGACGGATTAGAACTTCAAGGTAATGGGGATTTTGGTGCTCCTGCTTTAGGTGATCCAGGGATGAGTAATTTGCCGAATTTTGGTGCTCCCGCTTCGGGTGGACTCGGGACGAGTGATTTGCCCTCTCCTCCAATAGGTGATGACTTTTTCAGGGCTTTATTTGATGACCTACCACCACCCTTTTAGTGATGTATAAATGTTGTATCAATTGTATAAATATTGTACAATAATAAAAAAAACAATTTCCATCTTTACTGTAACTTTAACCCTTTTTTCACTTTTTTTTATCGTTACTGTATCACAATTACTAAACATTCTTTTTCATATTTTTTATCATAGTAAATCACAATTTCATAATTCATATCCACATCACTTTGCCAAACCAAATCCAACGCGGTAAAGGAAATTTGTTGCCAATTCCTTTCCTTATGCCATATTTTCTCACTCTTTCCCATCACCTTTTCCTTATCACTTTTGGAAAAATTTATTTCCTCTATATAAATCACCTTTCATGCCATATTTCATACAGAATCCAAAATTCTTTCCATTTCAACGTAAAAAATGCCCTTTAACAATTTTGAATTTCCTTCATTCATCAACCATGACCGAACATCATTTAAAGAAGATAAAAAATTCTATTTAAGAATATGGATGCCATTCATTGGAAGCAAATTTCGTGGTCAAAACTTGATGTTTTAAAATGTTTTCAAAATGTTAAATTCGACCACTCCTTCTTACATGCCATGTCTTCCTTTTGGAATATGGATTCTAGGGAATTTAAAATTAATGGCTTTGAAATATATCCCTTAATTGAAGAGTTTGAGGCCATCCTTGGATATCCAAATAATCAACAAATGGCATTACCCACATTGATTTCCAAGACTCAACAAAAGATGCAGATGTTATTTCAAATTCCAAAACCCCAAAGTTCTTCGGTTGATGAGAGGTGAAAAAATTATACTTGCTCCTGTAGACCCTTAATTTTTGACCCAATCCGGTCCGATATGTTTTATTTAGTCCAAAATAAATTTTGTTATCTAATTGGTCCAAAATAATTTTTTTAAATAATTTTTGCTCTAGTATCTAATTTTTATTAATAAAAAATAAAAATAAACAAATAAAAGTCAAAAAATAAAAATAAAAATAAAAATCAGAGTTGAAAAAATCGGTGACGAAAAAATCGAAACTATTTCGCCCACAGGAATTCCTGCGAGCGAAATAGATTTTCTATTTCGCCCGCAGGAAAATCATGCGGGTGAAATAGCTTGCCCGTAGGAATTTCATGCGGGCGAGTCGCCCGCAGGCCCACCGAGATCCCACTGCCGCAGTTTCTTACGGCAGAATTTTTTTGCCAGCGCATTTTTTCCTGCGGCAATTTTTTTCGGCAGAGCAATTTTTTCCGACGCAAAATTTTTGAAACCTAATTTAATTAAGTTTTGGTTTCCTTTTCTTATTTAGATTACTTGCCATGAATAATAAGGAATATACATAGAAAGACCTCTATAAATAAGGACCAAAGGCAACCAAATTGGGGGGAGGAAAAATTTCACAGTAGCTTTGAGAATTTGAATCTGAAAGTGAAGTGGAAAAGCAATAATTGAATTCAATTGATTTTTAAGGAGCAGAAACACGATTTAAGCAATTCAAAGGCAAAAAAGGCTGGTCTTTGGAGCTTGTTCATCCAAGAAGAATTATTTTTGGAGGAATTATATATAAAAAAAGGTATGTATTAAATTCTTTGTTTTTTTTATACAGTAGCTAAATTTTCCTTTGTTCTTTTAATTCAAAAATCCCAGAACCTAATCCTTTTTGCTCAAAGTTAAAACATTAATCTGTTACTTTATTTCTCAAATTCAAAATTCTAAAAAATAAAAAAAAATGTTTTATCATACAAAACCTTCAAGTTAAGGGAAGTATGTTGAACCTCCAAAGGATACATTGGGCAAAGGAAATGATTATTGGCAAACTACCAACTGACATGCTGAGACATAATTCGAAATAGATGAATCCCTGACTCTGCTGCTTAGGGTCTCCACCACTCATGTTCTCAACATCTTGAAGATAAAAGCCACAAATGCAAAGCGTTCGATCATTCCAATGCAATACTTGAACAAGCGTTAAAAGGGAAACGATGAGAACACTTCTGCTAATTACCTCGGTCTGTGAGTCGATGGAACGATTGTAAGTATTATTCATGCATATCATGCATACATGAGCATATCACATCGCATTGTCTTGTCTTGTATTGTCTATTCTTTATCAAGGTGAACAACAAACACTCTATGAAGTGAAGAATCAAAAGAAGATGTCAAATCAGGGGGGCATGGAAAGCCCGTTGCTTGAGAAAGCTCCGGTAATTTTGCAAAGAGAAGAAATACGTGCTTATACGAAGAACTAGACGACAACAACATCAATCACAGCTTGCATGGATAAAATCTTTGGTTTGAGCCTACACAGGGGGGAAAAGTTTCTCCTTTTCAATTTTTTGAGTTTATATACCAAATATTTTTAAACTCACTTACAAATATTTTGCCACACAGGGGGGCAAGGAGAGAAAAGATAAGAGCATACATGATCATGCATACATAGAGCATAAACTATTATGAAATGAGGAATGTACCAGGTAATTCATATCAATACCCTGTGGATGAGATGGCGTATCCGGCAGGCTAGAATGAGCAAACGAAGGGGTAGTGAAAGAAGGTCCAGCCTCATGATCAAACGAGCCAACAGTCTGCAACAATCATTAAAGATCCAAAGAAAGGAAAAGCAGTTGCAAGGGGAAAGTGGCAAAAAAATTTCCTGAGAAGTACTAGCCCCGAGATGTGGAACAGACTCTCCTGCATCTCCGTGATGCTCCTCCTCATCTCTACCCTCATTTCCATCAGAAATCTCCTGCACACCGATAGGAGATAAATCAAAGTGTAAGAGTCTTATTTGAACAAAACGGGCATAAAATGGACCCGGCAAATGGAGAAATGACTCGGCATTATAACCATATCGGGCCGACTACCAAGCATCCTCCGGCATCGACATAATATTTGAAGTGTATTTCGGGATTTGCATCGGAAACCTCCGCTGCTCTGGACCGAAAAACCATTCATAAACTCTCTCCCCGAGAAACCAGCCACTAGACACTGGGCCAGCAATAATTCGGCGAGAATGTTGGAAAGACAGTGCGGCCCTCATCAAAGGAGACTAGAAGACTAGTATTCTTCTGGATTCCACCAGGCCAAATTCACCTGTAGGATAACATAAGGTAAGTAAAACTTTCACATAAAATTTAAAGCATACTAATGTTATTTTACCTGATCCCAGGTTAAGCGACTCAACACAAAGCGATGAGTATACACATGATGGGAGCCGGGAACATCCATACGATCGGACAACCAGTGATTTAATCTAGGATACCCAATTCTCTCTTTGGGAAATATCGGGTACCCTCACGAGGTTGTGTTCATATGTCCATATCTACAATAACAATAAAGATCACATTCATGCAAGAAAAGAGGGAAAAGACATTGGCGGAAGAAAGAATACCTCGACAACCACCATCAAGCCGACAAAAGAATTCTTGTTTCGGCAAAGCTTATCAATGCCATGGTAAAGACATGCGAGACCAGCTTCACCCCAGCCAAAAGATGGTACCATTTTGAGATAAGAAAGGGCACTCAACACTGACAAGTGAATGGACGATTCAGTGCTGCCTAAAATGGTCGACCCGAGCAAATATAACAAAAATCCTCGAGCATACTGTTCGGCCCTATTTCTGCCAATCCGACCTTCGTAGTTAATCCAATAACTGCGAATTGGCTCTATTTTTATCTTAAAAGGCCCTTTATATGATGGTTCCATACCAATTAATTCTTGAATTTCTTCAAATGTTAAGATTTCATTGGTCAGAGGAACCGGAGCACCATCATATTGAAGGCCGGTTATGGCAGTAAAATCGACCGGATCAATTGTCATCTCCCCAATGGGCAAGTGAAAAGTGTGAGTTGTATCCAGCCATCGCTCTGCAAGCGCCTGGACTACGTTTCGGTCTATCTGATATTCTTCGGATTGTAATTGTAAGATGAACTGCTCAAAGCCGCAATCTCGGATAATCCGCCTTACCCGAGAAGGCACTACATCATACCATTGTTGGGCTTTATAAATACACCCTCCGGCCCGAACGACACAATGATCATGCTAACACAGACCTAGGTAAGTTAATACCAAGTAAGTACGTGTTATTCTATCTATTTAAATTAATTTATTTTTCACAATAACAATAGCAAAAATAATAATAATAAGAGAAAAATAATAAAATAAAACATATATGAAAAATAATGAAAAAACAGAAGTAATTACCTCGCTCTTTTGGTTGGAACTGCGATGAAGCGGCATCCCGGCCAGCATATCTAGATTTTCATCTTCATGATGCCGAATAAACTCCAATAACTCGGCATTAGAATGAGTCCATGACCTCAAAACATGCATTGTTTTTGAAAAATATATGCTGAAATTGAAAAGAAATTTGAGAGAATTACAAAATTAAAATTGTGAAATGAAATGAAGAATTGATGGCTTTTTATAGAGGAATGGCAAGCAAAAGAAAACAAATTCAAAACTGTTCATGAATAGTAAATTTTACTATTCATAAATAGTAAATTTCACTATTCATAAATAGTATTACTATTGATAAATAGTAAATGTTACTATTTAAGAATAGTATTACTATTAGTGAATAGTAAAAGTACTTTTTCCAATAGTAAATACTATTTGATACTATTTGCGAATAGTAAATTTACTATTTATGAATAGTAAATATTGCATGAACAGTTACTACAAAGTAAATAAGCAGTAAATTCATTTATTCATTTTAATCATTCAAATATTTGCAGGTATATAAATATTTTTACACCCAGGGGACAATAAGAAGACATGTCTAAAAATTAGACAAACTTTTTTTATTAGCTCGGGTCCAGAACACAAAATATTCTTAGGTCCAGAACCTAGAATCATCCTTGAGTCCAGAACTCGAACCGGGTCCAGAATCTAAATTTTCCTTAGGTCGAGAACCTAAAATTATCCTTGAGTCCAGAACTCGAAACGGGTCCAAAACCCAAATTCTCCTTAGGTCGAGAACCTAAAATTATCCTTGAGTCCAGAACTCGAACCGGGTCCAAAACCTAAATTTTCCTTAGGTCGAGAACCTAAAATTATCCTTGAGTCAAAAACTCGAACCAGGTCCAGAATCAAAATTTTCCTTAGGTCGAGAACCTAGAATTATCCTTGAGTCCAGAACTCGAACTGGGTCCAGAACCCAAATTTTCCTTAGGTCCAGAACCTAGAATTATCCTTGAGTCCAGAATTCAAACCGAGTCCAGAATCCAAATTTTCCTTAGGTCGAGAACCTAAAATTATCCATGAGTCCAGAACTCGAACCGGGTCCAGAACCCAAATTTTTCTTAGGTAGAGAACCTAAAATTATCCTTGAGTCCAAAACTCGAACTGGATCCAGAACCCAAATTTTTCTTAGGTCCAGAACCTAGAAACATTCTTGAGTCTAGAACTCGAACCGGGTCTAGAACCCAAATTTTCCTTAGGTCTAGAACCTAGAATTATCCATTGAGTCCAAAACTCGAACCAGGTCCAAAACCCAAATTTTTCTTAGGTCGAGAACATAGAATTATCCTTGAGTCCAGAACTCGAATCGGGTCCAGAACCCAAATATTTCTTTAGGTTGAGAACCTAGAATTATCCTTGAGTCCAGAACTCAAACCGGGTCCAGAATCCAAATTTTCCTTAGGTCCAGAACCTTGAATTATCCTTGAGTCCATAACTCGAACCGGGTCCAGAACCCAAATTTTCTTTAGGTCCAGAACCTAGAATCATCCTTGAGTCCAGAACTCAAAGCGGGTCCCGAATCGAAAACCTCAACCATCTCATCAAAAATTAAGTCTTATTACTTTTCACTTTCTTTCACTAAAGTTTCAGATCATTCAAGCAGGGGGCAAACTGTACACCCTTAATTTTTGACCCAATCCGGTCCGATATGTTTTATTTTGTCTGAAATGATTTTTGTTGTCTAATTGGTCCAAAATAATTTTTATTAAATAATTTTTGCATTAGTATCTAATTTTTATTAATAAAAAATAAAAATAAAAAATAAAAGTCAAAAAATAAAAATAAAAATTGGAGTCGGAAAAATTGGTGACGAAAAAATCGTCGCACGGGCCCTTGGGCATTTCGCCGGCAGGAATTTCCTGTAGGTGAAACAGCCCAAGCTATTTCGCCCGCATGAAATTCCTGCGGGCGAAATAGTTTTTCTATTTCACTCGCAGGATTTTCCTATGAGGAAAATAGCTCGCTCGTAGGAAATTCCTGATGGCAACTGAGATCCCACTGCCGCAGTTTCCTGCTGCAAAATTTTTTCAGCAGCGCATTTTTTCCTACGGCAATTTTTTTCGGCAGCGTAATTTTTTCCGATGCAAAATTTCTGAAACCTAATTTAATTAGGTTTTGGTTTCCTTTTCTTATTTAGATTAATTTCCGTGAATAATAAGGAATACACATAGAAAGACCTCTATAAATAAGGACCGAAGGCAACCAAATTGGGGGGATGAAAAATTTCACAATAGCTTTGAGAATTTGAATCCGAAAGTGAAGTGGAAAAGCGATAATTGAATTCAATTGATTTTTAAGGAGCAGAAACACGATTTAAGCAATTCAAAGGCATAAAAGGCTGGTCTTTGGAGCTTGTTCATCCAAGAATAATTATTTTTGGAGGAATTATCAAAAAAAAAAAAGTATGTATTAAATTCTTTGTTTTTTTTATACTGTAGCTAAATTTTCCTTTATTCTTTTAATTCAAAAATCCCAGAACGTAATCCCTTTTGTTCAAAGTTAAAAACATTAATCTGTTGCTTTATTTCTCAAAGAATTTAAAGTTATTAATTTTATTTCTTCAAAACCTCAAAAATTTCAATTTACTTTCCAAATTATGTAAACTCTTAAAACATATTATGTTTCTTATAAAAAAAACCCTAAAATACTTTTTCTAATTATATAAATATTTTTTATTTATAAAAACTTTAATTTGTTTGGTTTAAACTTATAAAATCTCATGAAATCATCAAATTGTTTTTCTAAACCCTAATTCAAATTCATCACCCGAGACCCAAATTCTAAAATACTAAAACCCTAATTCAATTTCTAAACCTAAAATAATATACTCTAACTCCTTTAAAACCTTAAATCTTAATTTTTTCTAAGCCCTAATCCTTTAAAACATTAAAAAACCATAAAAATATAAATATTTTAAAATTACACAGTAGCTTAAAATCACCATTTAAAACCACAAATCAAAACAATTTCAAAGTGTATAAAACCCTAGTTTCATGATCTCACCATTAAAATATTAATTTAGTTAATCAAATAGTCTTACCAACCTTTTAAAACATAAAACCCTAATCTATTTTAATTCCATAAAAAGTCACAGTATCTATAATTGGACTTTTATTTGCTTTATTTAATTCTATACATGATTATGCTTTGATTTATCTCTTGTGCTTTAATTTATTTAATTTCAATACTTGATTTATTTAATTTATCATGGACGGATGTTTATTTGATATTTTGATTAATAGCTTTGATGAATGATTTATTTATAATGAATGATTATTTACTTTTATCAAGTAATTTAGATTTCCAAAAGTTGTAAGAGGTATGTTTCCACTTGGTGGGTACCTCATTAGTTAAACATCATGTAATTTAATTTTCTTTTCTATTTTAGAACCTATGTAAAGGGCATGTTCCTACCTTTTGGTGGGTGTTCTATTTAGGCATGGGATGTAAGGGCATGTTTCCATCCTTGGATGGGTGTCCATTTATTTGTTTTATTTGGACATTGCTTTAATTTTAATATAATTATGCTTTCTTTTGATTATTGTGTGAAATATGGATAATGTTGTTATATTTAAGAATTTTAAAATATTAAGACCTATAAATGAGGCCGGTTCCAATGGACCGGGCGTTGTGGGGGTGCTGGGCCATTTCTTACCTTCCCCACACGTACCCAACTTTTCGAACCCATTAAGGGGTTGGGGATTTTTTAGGAATCGAGTCATCCACCCCTTTCTTTTTCCCTACCCGTCCGGATGGCGACTCCATTTTTTCCGGACTTAGGTCCATGTTCTCTAAGGCTCCGAGCCTAAACAGTGCCGAAGTGCAAGAACGATTCCACCTGGAGTGGGGGCAAAAATCTCCGCTCACAGCTTCCTTGATTGATTTTTTGTCTTTCTCATTTGATGGGGACGCATGCTTTGTCTTTGCTTGCTCGGCCAATTCCTGCTTGTCTCTTCTGACGGCAATATTGATCCACGAGTATTGGATATTATGGACCAAATGGAAGGAGGCTTGTCACCGGTACCTATGATCGTAGCCGAGACTTTAGTTGGATTAGACCAACTTAAATCAGGATTGTCAAAGAGACTGACTGGGAGTCCATTGCTGCTTCAGGTAATTACCTAAACTGCCCTTTCAGGTTTTCAATTTAGGTTTTCTTTTTTCTTCTTTTCTTTATTGCTCTAATTTTTGCCTAGTCCCCCATGTGGGTTTTCGGAACTAGTGAGCTGTCCTAATTTTTGCCTAAGCTGCACTTGCGGGTTTTCAACTTAGCGGCCCTCTTTTATTATATATATTTTCTATTGCTCTAATTTTTGCCTAGTCCGCTCATGTGGGTTTTCAAAACTAGCGAGCTGTCCTAATTTTTGCCTAAGCTGCCCTTGCAGGCTTTCAACTTAGCGGACTTCTTTTTTAAAATTTAATTTAATTCTTTCTTCACAGATTTGGCTTTAGGAGCATCTTTGTTTGCTTGATACTCCATCCATGGATTTTGCCAGATATCTGTCATGTCATCATTCTGCTAGGAAGCTACACCATCCTGCTTCTTAAAAGATGCTTCTAGTGAATCCAGTCTCTCGTTGGTCACCTCTTGATTTTTAGCACTGACTTGGATAAAAGCTTGTAAGCTTTCCTCCAAGCTCTCTATCCTAGACTTCCCTTGATTTGAGGATTGGCCCAACTCTTGATTCTGTCCTTGAAGCAAATGGAAAGGCTGCTGAGAATTATTCTTTGCCCAAGAAAAATTTGGGTGATTCCTCCAACCAGGGTTGTAAGTGTTGGAGTAAGGATCATTTCTGGCCCTGGGTTGGAATCCTCCCATAACATTGACCTACTCAGCTTCATTACCATAGGACTCATATGCAGAGGGGCAAATATTTGCTCCATGCCCCAGAGTTCCACAAATTTCACATGCTTCATGAGTAGAAGAAGAAATATTATTCTTCATATTCAGCATCTGCACTTGCTTTGTCAACTCAGCTATCTGATTGACCATCTCACTATTGGCTTCTAGTTGATTCACCCCTTTACTTCTTCCCCTTACATTTTTCTGTTGAGAATTAGCTCCCAACATCTCAAAGATCTCATAAGTTTCAGCTGCTGTCTTTTCTCCCATGGCTCCCCCAGCTGCATTATCAACAGTGTTCTGAAATTGCTGGGTTAGACCATCATAGAAAAACTGGTTCAGAAGTTGAAGTGGATAGTGATGATGTGGACACTGGATCAATAACATTTTAAATCTGTCCCAAGCCTCATGAAATGGGTCTCCTTCAAATTGAGAGAATGTAGCAATCTTCCCTCTCAACTCAGTTGTCTTCTGATGTGAATAGAACTTGCCCATGAATTTATTATAAACTTGCTCCCAAGTTGTCAGTGAGTTTTCGGGCAACATCATAAGCCAGCTCTTTACTCTATCTTTCAAAGTATATGGAAAACACCGCATCCTCAACTGATCCTCTGTTAATCCTCCCATTGGAAAAGTGTTGAGGGTGGAGTAGAAATCCCGAATAAAGTTCAAAGGATCTTCATTTGGAACTCCATAGAATGAGGGCAGCATATTGTAATGGATGTTCTTCAATTCATAGTTTCTTGCTGCATCTGTCAGTCCTATGCAAGAAGTGGAAGTTCCAATGACAGGTCTAGCAAAGTCTCTCATCGTCCTTTGTCTTTCGTCAGCCATTTTAACAGATTGTGCAGATTCCGACTCACAATCAGAAGTGTCCTCCTCTGAAGTATCAAATCCTGTGTAAAGCTCAAACTCTCCCCTGCTCCTTTTCACCCTCTGAATTTCTGGAATGAATGGATGTAGCTCTCCTTCGAGTGATCTCCTGCCTTGCATAAACAGAATTGTCTAGAAAAAGAAACAATTAAAAGCAAAAGACAAAATAAAATAAAATGAAAACAATGAAAAATAATCTAAAATATTTATATATATATATATATATTTTATAAACAATTACGCCAATTAGCCTCCCCGGCAGCGGCGCCAAAAACTTGTTACGCTCAAATTAACTCTACCACAAAGCGTCACTCGCAAGTATACGAGGTAGCTGTAGCAAAGGTGATCGCCCCAAGGTCGTTCTCTCAAGGAAGCTAAAGTGGTTAATTGCTTATCAGATTATGTTTAACAAGTAATAAAGAGATTTAAATTGCTAAATAATGAAGAAGATTGATTTGAGTTTAAAACAAATAAAAGTAAACAAGAACTGGTGTTTTGATTCACTTAATAGAAGGTCTAGGGTTTGCACTTCTCTACTACTTATATGTATGAACGGTTATTCCTCTTAACTAATTCAATTTCAAAGATTAAATCTCAAACAACTCAACTAATCGAGTCAAGGAAATAAGCTCTCGCATTCAAACCTCTCTCAACTAATCTTGTTATAAGTGAAATAATCTTTTTAATAGGTTATATCTCTAATTCACCTAAGTCCCTAATTGAATTGTTCAAGTATTAAACTTCATCTCTCGATCCATCATTAAATACCTTTAAACACATAATTGTTGATCAATCAATTATATATTAACAATGTTTCATTCAATCAAGGCTATAGAAATTATTAGCTAAGAGAATAACCAATTCATACAATCATAGCAAATCCATACAAACCCTAGACTAGATCAAATTAGTTCATAATGCAATAAAACATATTCATCTCATTAATGTTCAAAGAAATCAAAATAGACATGATAATATCCATTCAATAAAAATAAAGAGAATAAGTTCGAGAACAAAACCAAGTTACAACTCCTTGAAGTTCTGAAGAATCTCTTGTTCAAATCTTGCAAGAAGGATGAAACAATGGCTAGAACAATCTAATCTAACTAGTTTTGATCCAAAGTGAAATCAAAATCAAAGGAAACAAATGTTATCTAAAACCCTATTCTCTTGACGGCTCAAAATAATCTCAAAATCGTCAAAACCTATTCCAAACCCTCGCTCCTCTTTTCCTTTTATATGAAACGTCGGCTTTAAAATTCGGTGCGCGTTTGGTTGATGAGGGACACGGCCAAGTCAGAAGTGACTTGGCCGTGTGAGTATATTTGTGGAGGGACACGGCCACAAGACTTGGCCGTGTCCCTTGCATGTGTCCACTTCTGTTTGACTCTTCTTTCTTCTTCTTTGATTGAGTGACACGGCCAAGTGGAGCTTGACTTGGCCGTGTTGCACCTTGTTGGAGGGACACGGCCACATGACTTGGCCGTGTCCCTTGCAAGTGTTTGCCTATGTGAAGTTTAACTCTCTTTTGCCTTTGGAATTGGTGAGACACGGCCAAGTCAAGATGACTTGGCCGTGTGGGTCTTCTTTGGAGGGACACGGCCACAAGACTTGGCCATGTCCCTTGAATGTGTCTCTCTCTGTGCTTGATTTCCATCTTTAGCTGGATATGAGACACGGCCAGTGACTTGGCCGTGTCCTCTGCCTGTGTCAGCTACTGTGCAATCTTTCTTCAGTCTTGGTTCCTTGGCTTTTTAACCTAAAACAAAACATCAAACAAACTTTAAACAAAAAGTAAATAAACAATAACCAACAAAACATAAACACTATACTAAAAACTAGATAAAAAACAACACAAACACTAAAATAAACTAAAACTATCAAAATTAATGAAAACACTAAACAAACCGATAAAAACTAACAAAATACCTAAATAAAACAATAATTATCATAATAAACAAACTACAAATCTATGACAAAAACTAACAAAACAACTACCCCACACTTACAACTTTGCTTGTCCTCAAGCAAATTCACATGGCATAAATTAAAAACTCACACAACCTTAACTATAATTCCAACATAAGATGATATACTTTAAGAATCAGACATAAATAATTGCAATTTCCTTCAATCAAGATTTTCTTAACTCATTCATTAATTCAGACATACAAATCTCATCTCTCTTCTAAGTGTTTCGCTCGATTCAAAGGTTAATCACTCAAACCACTCATGACCGCATACTACCATAAACTTGCTTAATTATCCAATCTCTCTCACTGATTTTCTTAAGAAATAATCCGAAGGTCTTTCATTTGGATGTAATGGGGGCTAAGGTAAAGGTGTGAGAAAAGACATTCAGGCTGGAGCATCAAGAAATGGAGTATCTAAATTAGACACTACTCTTGCTAAGAAACTCATAACTCCTCCAAATAGCACACTCACCAACCCTTGATATCTCACATACTTGCATTCTCAAAGAAAAATACATGAGTCGACATTCCTCTTTTGATAACCAATGCTAGAACATATTTGACTTTTGTATATATATATATCTCCCTTTTTTTCTCTTTTTTTTTTCTTTATTATATATATATTTTTTTAATACATATATATACAAAATATAACATTGCATAGATCATCTAGCTTAACATGTAGAAGAAAAGAATAGTCAACTCTTAATCAAATACAAAGTGCAAAGTATGCATTTTAACCCCCAAATAGCAATACCATTTTTTTTTACTTGCTTACCCCACACTTTGAAATAAACCACCCTATTGTCATATCATAAACTCCATTCCTTAATGCAGGTATGATGATAATAAGAACATGTTAAGTTGAGAATTATGTTGATCAAACAATAAAAAGGTTAAAGGCTCAACTTGGCTCACTAAGGAATTAAATATTAAGGGAGGTCTTTTTAAGCTAAAGGGCTAACCTAATTTGCCTTCATCATTTTAAAACTTGAGATTAAATCATAATGTGAGTTCAATTAGCATGCAAAAGCAAACTCTAGAGATGCAACATCATGAAGGTGCACACTTAAGAAAAAGAAATTCACTTGAAAATAATATCAAATTATGAGGCTCAAAACTCACATAGGTAGGTTCTCAAAGATTTATATGTCATAAATTGCAGAATGTGAAAATTAACCCTGAATGAATTCAAATGCTAATCCCTATGTTGATTCTAAAGTCTCAACTATAATGCTAGAATCATAGAAAAGATCAATAAATTTTCAACAATTATACCATGCACAACACAATAAAACATACCAAGGCAACCAAAACAAAAATTAAGGAAAAGCTAAAAGATTACCCCACACTTTATAATTTACATTGTCCTCAATGGAAAACAAGAATAATAAAGAAAAAGAGTTTAAGTACAACCTGTCTTCCATCGTCCCCTGGTGAGGCAAAACCTAGCTTTTTATCACAGACACAAATGTTCAAAAACAATATGCAAGAGAGCTTTAGGGTTTCTATTTATTCAAACTAAAATAAAATCAAAATTGCAAAATATAAAATTATAACTATGAAAAAGAAATTCAAACTAATGGGTTGCCTCCCATTTAGCGCTTCTTTAATGTCATAAAGCTAGACATCATGCAAGGCCTAGGGATCATGGATCAAAGTGCTATCAATGACCCTCAATTCCTAAAATCCTTCTTTATATAGCTTAACTCTATGTCTATTTGCTTTAAAAATCTTATTGGTTCTAGAGTTTAGCAATTCAATTGCACCAGAAGGACATACCTTAATTACCTCAAAAGGACAACTCCATCTAGATTTGGGTTTACCTGGAAACAGACTGAGTCGATAATTAAAAAGTAAAACTTTCATACCTGGACTCAATGTCTTTGGCACAATATATCTGTCATGACTTGCCTTAGTGCGATCCTTGTAAACTCTTGAGCTCTCATCTGCTTTTGGGTTAAAGCACCTTTGGGTCTCCCTCACTGATTTGACCCCCTCTTCTAAAGTCAGTGTCAACTCCAATTTATCTGGGGAACCTGTTTGCAAGAAATCACCTGAAACAACTGCATCCACACATTCAATGAAAGAACATTCCTCATATAAAGCAGTTGTAGGAATGGGAGAAGTGTTAAAAAATAGAAAAATCAATAGTTTGTCCTAAGACATTCATTGACAACTTACCATTTTTAACATCTATCAAATTGTTGGTAGTAGCCCTGAAAGGCCTACCCAGCAGAATAGTGTGTGCAGATGGTGAAGAGTTATTTCCTTCCATGTCAAGTAATATGAAGTCCACAGGCACTATTAACCCTTCAACCTTAACTAACACATCTTCTATAATCCCTTTCGAGAATCTAAAAGACCTATCAGCTAATTGCAACACCATATTTGTCGGTTTAAGCTCCCCTAGTTCTAATTCTTTAAACATAGAATAAGGCATCAAATTCACACTAGCTCCTAGATCACACATACCCTCAGTTCCTTTGCCATTCCCCACAGAAATTTGAATTATAAAGCTTCCAGGATCCTTTAGTTTGGGAGGCAGTTTATGCTGCAGAACAGCACTAGCTACCTCTGAAACTATCACCTTTTCATTCATCTCATACCTCTTTTTCTTGGTGATCAACTCTTTGAAGAACTTGGTATAAGCCGGCATGTTCTTTATTGCCTCAAGTAAGGGTAAGTTAATACTTACCTTAGACAGCATGTTGAAGATGTTAGAAAATTGCTTATCTGTTTTATCATCCTTCAACCTGCTAGGGAATGGTACAGGTGGCCGGTATGGGTTGCTTGCCTTATGTAGATCTGCTGTAGGGGACTTCTCCATTGATCTTTCTCCAGCACCTTTGTTCTTTGGTTCTCCTTCCTCCTTGTTCTCTTTGTTACCTACATTCACAGAATCATTTTCAACATTGTTATAAATTTCCTTACCACTTCTAAGAACAGTCACTGATTGTGCCTGCTCAGTTTGACTTGGGAATTTCCCCTTTTTTTGAATCTTCATCTGTTGTGCAAGTTGTCCAACTTGTGTCTCCACCTTCTTAAAAGATGCTTCTAGTGAATCCAGTCTCTCGTTGGTCACCTCTTGATTTTTAGCACTGACTTGGATAAAAGCTTGTAAGCTTTCCTCCAAGCTCTCTATCCTAGACTTCCCTTGATTTGAGGATTGGCCCAACTCTTGATTCTGTCCTTGAAGCAAATGGAAAGGCTGCTGAGAATTATTCTTTGCCCAAGAAAAATTTGGGTGATTCCTCCAACCAGGGTTGTAAGTGTTGGAGTAAGGATCATTTCTGGCCCTGGGTTGGAATCCTCCCATAACATTGACCTACTCAGCTTCATTACCATAGGACTCATATGCAGAGGGGCAAATATTTGCTCCATGCCCCAGAGTTCCACAAATTTCACATGCTTCATGAGTAGAAGAAGAAATATTATTCTTCATATTCAGCATCTGCACTTGCTTTGTCAACTCAGCTATCTGATTGACCATCTCACTATTGGCTTCTAGTTGATTCACCCCTTTACTTCTTCCCCTTACATTTTTCTGTTGAGAATTAGCTCCCAACATCTCAAAGATCTCATAAGTTTCAGCTGCTGTCTTTTCTCCCATGGCTCCCCCAGCTGCATTATCAACAGTGTTCTGAAATTGCTGGGTTAGACCATCATAGAAAAACTGGTTCAGAAGTTGAAGTGGATAGTGATGATGTGGACACTGGATCAATAACATTTTAAATCTGTCCCAAGCCTCATGAAATGGGTCTCCTTCAAATTGAGAGAATGTAGCAATCTTCCCTCTCAACTCAGTTGTCTTCTGATGTGAATAGAACTTGCCCATGAATTTATTATAAACTTGCTCCCAAGTTGTCAGTGAGTTTTCGGGCAACATCATAAGCCAGCTCTTTACTCTATCTTTCAAAGTATATGGAAAACACCGCATCCTCAACTGATCCTCTGTTAATCCTCCCATTGGAAAAGTGTTGAGGGTGGAGTAGAAATCCCGAATAAAGTTCAAAGGATCTTCATTTGGAACTCCATAGAATGAGGGCAGCATATTGTAATGGATGTTCTTCAATTCATAGTTTCTTGCTGCATCTGTCAGTCCTATGCAAGAAGTGGAAGTTCCAATGACAGGTCTAGCAAAGTCTCTCATCGTCCTTTGTCTTTCGTCAGCCATTTTAACAGATTGTGCAGATTCCGACTCACAATCAGAAGTGTCCTCCTCTGAAGTATCAAATCCTGTGTAAAGCTCAAACTCTCCCCTGCTCCTTTTCACCCTCTGAATTTCTGGAATGAATGGATGTAGCTCTCCTTCGAGTGATCTCCTGCCTTGCATAAACAGAATTGTCTAGAAAAAGAAACAATTAAAAGCAAAAGACAAAATAAAATAAAATGAAAACAATGAAAAATAATCTAAAATATTTATATATATATATATATATATTTTATAAACAATTACGCCAATTAGCCTCCCCGGCAGCGGCGCCAAAAACTTGTTACGCTCAAATTAACTCTACCACAAAGCGTCACTCGCAAGTATACGAGGTAGCTGTAGCAAAGGTGATCGCCCCAAGGTCGTTCTCTCAAGGAAGCTAAAGTGGTTAATTGCTTATCAGATTATGTTTAACAAGTAATAAAGAGATTTAAATTGCTAAATAATGAAGAAGATTGATTTGAGTTTAAAACAAATAAAAGTAAACAAGAACTGGTGTTTTGATTCACTTAATAGAAGGTCTAGGGTTTGCACTTCTCTACTACTTATATGTATGAACGGTTATTCCTCTTAACTAATTCAATTTCAAAGATTAAATCTCAAACAACTCAACTAATCGAGTCAAGGAAATAAGCTCTCGCATTCAAACCTCTCTCAACTAATCTTGTTATAAGTGAAATAATCTTTTTAATAGGTTATATCTCTAATTCACCTAAGTCCCTAATTGAATTGTTCAAGTATTAAACTTCATCTCTCGATCCATCATTAAATACCTTTAAACACATAATTGTTGATCAATCAATTATATATTAACAATGTTTCATTCAATCAAGGCTATAGAAATTATTAGCTAAGAGAATAACCAATTCATACAATCATAGCAAATCCATACAAACCCTAGACTAGATCAAATTAGTTCATAATGCAATAAAACATATTCATCTCATTAATGTTCAAAGAAATCAAAATAGACATGATAATATCCATTCAATAAAAATAAAGAGAATAAGTTCGAGAACAAAACCAAGTTACAACTCCTTGAAGTTCTGAAGAATCTCTTGTTCAAATCTTGCAAGAAGGATGAAACAATGGCTAGAACAATCTAATCTAACTAGTTTTGATCCAAAGTGAAATCAAAATCAAAGGAAACAAATGTTATCTAAAACCCTATTCTCTTGACGGCTCAAAATAATCTCAAAATCGTCAAAACCTATTCCAAACCCTCGCTCCTCTTTTCCTTTTATATGAAACGTCGGCTTTAAAATTCGGTGCGCGTTTGGTTGATGAGGGACACGGCCAAGTCAGAAGTGACTTGGCCGTGTGAGTATATTTGTGGAGGGACACGGCCACAAGACTTGGCCGTGTCCCTTGCATGTGTCCACTTCTGTTTGACTCTTCTTTCTTCTTCTTTGATTGAGTGACACGGCCAAGTGGAGCTTGACTTGGCCGTGTTGCACCTTGTTGGAGGGACACGGCCACATGACTTGGCCGTGTCCCTTGCAAGTGTTTGCCTATGTGAAGTTTAACTCTCTTTTGCCTTTGGAATTGGTGAGACACGGCCAAGTCAAGATGACTTGGCCGTGTGGGTCTTCTTTGGAGGGACACGGCCACAAGACTTGGCCATGTCCCTTGAATGTGTCTCTCTCTGTGCTTGATTTCCATCTTTAGCTGGATATGAGACACGGCCAGTGACTTGGCCGTGTCCTCTGCCTGTGTCAGCTACTGTGCAATCTTTCTTCAGTCTTGGTTCCTTGGCTTTTTAACCTAAAAAAAACATCAAACAAACTTTAAACAAAAAGTAAATAAACAATAACCAACAAAACATAAACACTATACTAAAAACTAGATAAAAAACAACACAAACACTAAAATAAACTAAAACTATCAAAATTAATGAAAACACTAAACAAACCGATAAAAACTAACAAAATACCTAAATAAAACAATAATTATCATAATAAACAAACTACAAATCTATGACAAAAACTAACAAAACACCCACCCTTTCGGGTTTTCGAGACTAGCGGACTGCTATAACTTTTGCCTAGGCCACCCTTTTTTGGGTTTTCAACCTAGCGAGCTCTTTTTTTTATATCATACATAAAACCTCTTCAACCTGTCAAAGTTTACTGGCTCACTAAACTCGTTCCCATCCATGTCTGATAGCTTTTATCGCACCTTTGTTCATGACTTATTTCATGACATATGGCCCTTCCCAGGTAGGCCTGAACTTACCTCTTGGATCAGATACATTAGGCTTATGTTTCTTCAACACCAAATCCCCGACTCTGAGTTTTCTGACCTTAACCCTTCTATTGTAGGCCCAAGCTATCTTCTTTTGATACAGTTGGTGATGATACAATGCCTTTAACCTTCTCTCTTCTAGTCAAGCTAACTATGTGGATCTGCTCACTACCCAATCCGTTTCAGGTAGTTCAGCTTCCAAGACTACTCTCAATGACTTGATCTCAATTTCAATTGGTAATACCACTTTGTAGACCCTTAATTTTTGACCTAGTCCGGTCCAATATATTTTAGTTAGTCCAAAATAATTTTTATGGCATCTTGATTAATTTTAATATTTATTTTAGTAAAAAATGGTGAAGTGAATAAAAAATAAAAAATAATAAAAAATAAAAAATAACAAAAAAAATCAGCGACGGAAAAATCGGCGATGAAAAAATTATCTCCGAAAGTCAGTGCGGGCCCGTGGGCATTTCGCCAGCAGGAGTTTCCTGCGGGCTAATTTGCCCGCCACTTCCGCAGCCAACTGCGGCAGCTTTTTTGCCAGCGCAATTTTTCCACAGTAGTTTTTTCTCCAAAACAATTTTTTTGCAGCAATTTTTTTTCGCCAGCAAAATTTTTCCGACGCAAAATTTTCAAAACCTAATACAATTAGGTTTTGGTTTCCTTTTCTTAATGAATATTATGTTCCGTGAATAACTAGGAATGAACCATAAAATTTTTCTATAAACAAGGACAATAACAACACAAAAAGTATGAAGAAATCGGAGGAGAAAGTGGAGACCGAAACTGAGAAGGAAAACCTTGAATTAAGCTTATTTTTTGAGAGAGCAGAAAAACAATTCAAGCAATTCAAAGGCAGCAAAGCTTGTCTTTGACCTTGTTCATCCAAGAAGTAATTTTTGGTGTAACCTACGAAAGAAGGTTTGAATTCTTAATTTCTTTTTATTTTTTCACTGTAGCTTAATCATCTAATTGTTTCTTTTAATTCAAAAACCTAAGAACTCTAATTCACTTTTTCTAAAGTTTAAAAACCTAAATTCATTGCTTTGTTTTCCAAAAAACTTCAAATTATTACTTTTGTTTCCTCAAAATCTGAAAACCCTAATTTGCTTTCCAAATTTTCAAAATCCAAATTGAGTTATGTTTCTTTCCAAAAGCCCTAAAAACATCTTTTTGGTTCTATAAACTTTAAATCATTTTGTTTATTTTCATAAAACTTCTTAAAATTATCAATTGTTTTTCTAAATTCTAAAAACTAATTCATTCTCCGAAACCCTAATTCAAAAATCCTAAAACCCTAATTCAACTCCCAAACCAAAAACCGTGAAATCTAATTACCTTAAAACCTTAAACCCTAAAGTTTTCTAAACCCTAATCCTTTAAAACTCTAAAAAACACATAAACATAAATGTTATAATTTACATAGTAAGCTTAAAAACATAATTCAGTAACTAATAGTCATAATCTAAATGTTTTGAAGAGCCCAAACTCTAATTTCATGATTTTACATCACAAACCCTAATTTGGTTAATCAAAGAATTTTACCAACCTTTTAAAACATAAAACCTTAATCTATTTTAATTCCTTTAAAAACTCACAGTAGCCTAATTCCATAAATTCGAAAACCTTAAACACATGAAATAAAGAATCTTAAATAGAAACAGTAGCCCTAATTTGAATTTTTATTTGTCTTATTCAATTTTATATTTGATTACGCTTTGATTTATTTTATATGCTTCAATTTATTTAAGTTCAATGCTTGGTTTATTTAGTTTATCATGGATGGATGTTTACTTTCTATTGATATTTAATACCTTTGATGAATAATTTATTTATGATGAATGGTTATTTACTTTTATCAATTTATTTAGATATCCAAATGTCGTAAGAGGTATGTTTCCACTTTGTGGATACCTCATTAGTTAAATATCATGTAATTTAAATTGCTTTTCTATTTTAGAACCAATGTAAAGGACATGTTTCTACCTTTCCATGGGTGTCCTATTTAGGCATGAGATTTAAGGACACGTTTCAATCCTTGGATGGGTGTCCATTTATTTGCTTTGTTTGGACATTGCTTTGATTTTAATATAATGATGCTTTTTTTTAATAATTGTGTGTAATATGGATAATGTTGTTATACTTAAGAATTTTATAATATTAAGACCTGTAAAGGAGGCCGGTTCCAATGAATCGGGCGTTGTGGGGGTGCTGGGCCATTTCTCACCTTCCCCACACGTACCCAACTTTTTGAACCCATTAGGGGGTTGGGGATTCCTTAGGAATCGAGTCATCCACCACTTTCTTTTTCCCAGCCCGTCCGGGTGGCTACTCTATTTTCTCCGGACCTAGGTCCATGTTCTCTAAGACCCTGAGCCTAAACAGTGCCGAAGTCGCAAGAACCATTCCACTGGAAGTGGGGGCAAAAATCCCCGCTCACAGTGGCGACTCCACTGGGAATAAGAGAAGTTGATTTCGTTGGTCTTTATATTATACTATTCTTTCTTATAATGATATTATCCATTGCATCATATTAGATTGCATTGTGTGCATGAGTTAGGATGCCCGTGTTACCCATGTTGTGTTATGTAAGGGATACCATACTTTCACTCAAGGTATGGAGATCGAGCATGGCATAACCACTCATAGTCTCGTACCATTTGGTATATACTTGCTATGGGAACCTAAGCTTTTCTACCCAAAGGCTAAAGCTCATGTAATTGGCCTAGTTACTTTCCTTAGGTTTTACCCCAAATGCATGTTGTTTGACTATGGTTAATTTATCTTGGCTTAAATCATGGCTTATTTGGTTTGTTCTTTTCCTAATATGACCCAAGTGCATTTGTAAGCTCAAAATAAATTTCTTCTTTAAAGTCCAAAAGACCAAAGCTATTTTCAAAACTTTTCAAGATGGTCTTTGGACATAAAACTTTTCTAAAAACAAATCAAAAAATTCTTTTGCTCATGGCCCAAATACTAAGCCCAAAATCGATTTTTCTAAGATTTTTTTACTATGGGCCTAGAAACAAAATTGTTTTTGTCCAACCTTTTCTTACAAAGAGCTTGCAAATTATTTAGGTCAATTAAGAAATACCAAAAATCAATTGTGAGCCTAGTTTGTACTAAGAATAATTAATCATGGGCTTGTTTTTGGCATGAACCATTAGTTACAATTTTCAAGTGAGAAATCTATCTATAATAAACCTCTTAATTTAGTTTTAATCCAATATAGCGTAAAAGCTACTATGGTTGGTTGAATGGATTAAAACCTAATTAATGGGAATTACTATGAATGGATTTCCATTTTTGAAAATATAACTATTGGTTGAAACGTCCGAGGGAAATATTTAAATACAAGATACCCCATGTTGGTATTTTGTTAACCATATACCTAGGAAAAGAGACTCGCCATTGGTGTGTGGATGTTATAAGGTTGGAAGGAACGTCCTATTCGTCCTTGTTTGTCTATTGTTTGTACATTCATGTATACATGCATACATTTGCATCTCATATCATTGATCCTCTCTGGCTCACAGCCGTGGATTACTAAAGTTCAAAAGCTTACAACAATCCGACCTACGCCAGAGATGAAGTATCTAACAACGACTCAATCACTTGCTCACCAAAAACAATGGAGCCCGAACAAATTCAAAGGATGGTGGATGAAGCGCTCAACACCAAGATGGAAGAAATAAAAGAGGCCCTAGCTGAGACCATGAAGAACCAATTGACTGCAATCTTAGAGAATTATGCCGAAGCATCTGCTAGCACTAAGAAGCCGAAGGACAAAGGGAAGACTAAAGTTTGTGAAGTAGTTTTTGATGATGAAAAGGTGATCATTGATGATGATGATGATTGGGCTCAATACTACCAAGATGCTCAAGACAAGAAGAAAGAGCTTAAGATTGATGAAAGATTAGCTATGTAGAAGACCAAAACTTCTGATGTTGAAAAGATGATTGCTGACTTGGAAAAGAAATTTGAGAAGAAATTAAAAACTGAGGAAATGCCCGAAGTTGATAAATTGTTTGAGCTAGATGAAGAAGTCCCGTACAAGTTCAAGATGCCATCTTTTTGCAAAGTTTGATGAAACCGAAAATCCTCACCTCCATGTGAAACAATAAATCACTGCCATGCAATCTTCCCGAGCTACTAAGGCTCAAACCCTAAGGTACTTTATGCTCTCATTGGACCCTGTTGTCTAAAATTGGTTCAATACCTTAGATGATGGAACACAAAAGAGTTGGGATCTGCTTTACAAAGCCTTTATCCAACAATGTGGATATAACATCGAGATGGAAGTTACCTTGATGGAAGTGGAGTCCATTAGGCAGAG
The DNA here is from genome assembly GCA_947685225.1 of Garcia nutans. NCBI lineage: Eukaryota > Viridiplantae > Streptophyta > Magnoliopsida > Malpighiales > Euphorbiaceae > Garcia > Garcia nutans. The sequence continues at coordinate 7,393,580 of CANTUV010000037.1, read as the reverse complement.
GTCGAATGAGAATTTTGTGGATTATGTGAAGAGATGGAGAAACAAGGCTGCTTTGCTCAAGAAGAGGCCCAATGAATCTGATCAAATTAGGATGATTGTGCAAGGGGTGTTGCCTAGTCTTCGTGAAAGGATGTCTCATACACTCATCCATCACTTCAAAGATCTTCTCCAAGCTGATCTACAAATTGAAGAGTGGGAAAGGGAGAAAAATCGCTTTTCAATAAGAAGGAATGAGAAAGGAAATTATCTGCCTAGCAATCAAAGCACGCAAAAAGAAGTTGATGATAATGTGGCTGGTCAAGGAAACAAAAGACAATTCTCAGAATTAGGGAAACCTCTATCTTGGGTTTTTAGCAAGTTGCAAAAGAAAGGGTTGTTGCAACCGTTAGCTCCTCGACCACTACATAATCCACTGCCACCAAACTTCAATGCCGAGGCCTTCTGCCAATTTCATCAAATGCGAGGGCATTAAACAGATAAATGTGCTCGTCTAAGGCATGAGATCCAAGATATAATTAATAGTGGTAAGCTACCCGAGCCGGATAAGCCCAACACCAAAGACAATCCATTACCAAGGTTCAATAGAGCACCTCCACCGGCAACCTTCATGGTGGGAAAAGGATTGGAAGAAGATTTTGTTTTATCATCCTTTCAAGATGGAAACATTGATGATGTGAAAGGAAAAGAAGCTTAAACTCAACGAACCTTCCTTAACTTGAATGTTGCTTTTCAATTTTACTTTCTTTAATATTTTGGAACTATTGTGTTTATCAAATTTAAAATTGCTTGAATAAATTACTTTTATCAAAATTTTTGTTGGTCTTTGTTCATTTTGGTGCTCAACCAATGAGGAATCTAGCTTTATGTTCATAAATTAATATATTTATGCATCATGACTTGAATGACTTTACTAGATAAAGGAATTACTAGGTAAAGGAATTGCTCTATAGCATTGAGTTGTGTATGCTTACATAGAGAGGGCTCCTGCATAATTACCTTTGTCTAGGTCCCAGTCAGTCTTAGAACATGCTTTGACAAACTTTTGAGGTGAAATTGAACTCTGCTTATTTAAGAGAGAAATGATCTAGACATTGTTTGATTAGCCAACAACTAGTATCCGCCCTATTAAATATCAATCCCTAGTTGTCCCTTTGAGCCTTCATAAAATTTCTTTTCATTGGCTTACAAACCTCAATAACCTACCCTGAGCTGTTGTGATACTTTTGACAAGTCTTATGATCACTAAGATAAAAAGTCAAGAAGATCAAAGAAAGCAATGATTAGTCAAGATCATGAAGATAGTTGAAGTTCTCAAGACCATAAGGGTAGTTGCTGTTTTCAAGACCATAGGGATAGTTGATGTTCTCAAAACCATAAGGGTAGTTGAAGTTCCCTTAATATCTCCAATATATCAAGACAACATCAACATCAGAGTAACAAATGATTTATCCCTATTAAAGAAGATTTATGTTACTCCACTCATCCATTATTGGAAGCCTAAGTTGGTACAAAGAAGAAAACTCTGTTTGAGCTAGAACCAAAAAAGGAGAAGAGAAGAGAAAAAAATAAAAAGAAAAAGAAAAGAAAAAGGACAAAAGAAAGAAGAAAAAAAGGAAAAGAAAAAAGAAAAAAAAGGAAAAAATAATAAAACATAAAAAGGCGGTTCAAAAAGCCAACTGAGTTCTCTTTTACCTAAAGCAGCAAAAGGCTTCCATTTGGTTCATAAAGACAACCAAAGATTTAATCAAAATTGGAGAAAAAGGAGGAAGACCATCCAGTTCTTGAAAGTTTTGTACTTGACAGTCCTACAAGGAAGAAGGATAAAATGATAAAATGCTCAAAGAAAGGGAAGAGTAAGAAAAAGAAAGAAAAGGGAGAATAAGAAAAGAAATAAATTTGGGAACCAAACCTTTTGCAAGGGTAAAGACTGTCCTAATCAAGATCCATACTAATACCAAGAATATAGAAGGAATTTGGAGTCTAGAAAGATTACCTCCAAGCTGCCTAAAATTCAAACAAGAAATTTATAGTGTGAGGGTTTGTCTATTGTGTCACATCAGCTCCTATCTCAAAATGGCCTTCATTTAACCCATGTCCCTCATAGACCCCATTTCAAGCCTATCAAAGACCTGTTGATCTCTCTTGGTAGGTAGAGTCTATTAGTGGAGATAGTTTGGATAAGCATGCATATGAGATAGATAGTATTTAAACTCAATGAGACCTTTGGCCAAGTAATGTGTATGTACCTATCTGAAGTGCAACAATTCTTGCTTAAATAGAAATGATTCCCGAGTTTAGTACGGTAACTAGGGTTGTCATGTTATAGATATGTTAATTTTAAAAATCAAGTCCTGAGGTACATTGACATTAATTTGGCAAAGCCAACATTTGATTTCAAATTAAAATTTAAAAAAAATTCAAAAAATTCAAAAAAAAAATGTTTTTTCATACAAAGCCTTCAAGTTAAGGGAAGTATGTTGAACCTCCAAAGGACACATTGGGCAAAGGAAATGATTATTGACAAGGTCATGAAGAAGCTATCAGCCGACATGCTGAAAAATAGTTTGAAATAAATGAATCCCTGACTCTACTTCTTGGGGCCTCCATTATTCATATTTTCAACATCTTGAAGATAAAAGCCATAAATGCAAAGCTTTCTATTATTCCAATGCAAGAATTGAACGAGCGTCGAAAAGGAGTTAATGAGAATACTTCTACTGATCACCTAGGTCTGTGAGTCAATGAAACCGCTGTGAGTATTATCATGCATACATGAGCATATCACATCACACTTTCTTGTCTTGTGTTGTCTATTCCTTGTCAAAATGAACAGCAAACACCCTGCGAAGTAAAGAATCAAAAGAAGATGTCAAATCATGGGGGCATGGAAAGCCCATTGCTTGAGAAAGCTCCAGTAATTTTGCAAAGAGAAGAAATACGTGCTTGTACGAAGAACTAGACGGCAAAAACATCAATCAGAGCCTGCATAGAAAAATCATGGGTTTGAGCCTACACAGGGGGCAACGTGTCTCCTTTTCAATTTCTTAAGTCTATATATAAAATATTTTTAAACTCACTTACAAATATTTTGCCACACAGGGGGCAAGGAGAGGATACAAGTTCTAATTAAAGATAGCTGAATTTTTGCAAAAAGGAAGAACAAAAGAATGGAACATTAGAACTCTCAAAAGAATGAAGATGCAAAAGATAAAAGATAAGTTCAAATAAGAGAGCTGAAGCTAGGGTAAAGCCCCGACCTCCAATGGATAAAGATCTATGTTCCAAAGGTGAAGACCCAAAGTCCAAAGGATGAAGATCCATTTTCAAGAGTGAAGACCCGAAGTCCAAAGGATGAAGATCCATTTTGAAGGGTAAAGACCCAATCTCTAATGGATAAAGATCCATTTTCAAAGGTGAAGACCCGAAGTCCAAAGGATGAAGATCCATTTTCAAGGGTGAAGACCCAAAGTCCAAAGGATGAAGATCCATTTTTAAGGGTAAAGACCCAATCTATAATGGATAAAGATCCATTTTCAAAGGTGAAGACCCGAAGTCCAAAGGATGAAGATCCATTTTCAAGGGTGAAGACTCGATTTCCAAAGGATGAAAGTCCATTTTCAAGGGTGAAGAACCGATCTCTAATGGATGAAGGTCCGTGTTTCAAGGGTGAAGACCCAATCTCTAATGGATAAAGATCCAATTTCAGAGGGTGAAGACCAGAAGTCCAAAGGATGAAGATCCATTTTCAAGGGTGAAGACCCGATCTCAAAGGATGAAGATCCATTTTGAGAGTGAAGAACCACCATGCATAGAACAGCCGGAGCATTCAGACTTCTCAACTAAAAGGTTAGTCAAATTCATTCTCAAGTCCAAGTACCCAAATTAATTCAATCTAGGGTCCAAGTAACCAATCTCGGGTCCAAGTACCCAAAACAAATCAATCTCGGGTCCAAGTACCCAAATTAAATCTAAATCAATTCAATCTCGGGTCCAAGTACCCATTCTCGGGTACAAGTACCCAAATCAAATTCAAATCTCTAGTCAAAGTATCCAGTTTAGGATCAAGTATCCAAATCTAGTTTAGGATCGAGTATCCCAATCCAAGTTAGGATCGAGTATCCAAAATCCAGTTCAGGATCGGGTATCCAAATCCAGTTAGGATCGAGTATCTCAATCCAATTTACGATCGAGTATCCAAGTCCAGTTAGGATTGAGTATCCCAATCCAAGTTAGTATTGAGTATCCAAATCCAGTTTAGGATCAAGTATCCAAATCCAGTTAGGATTGAGTATTCCAATCCAAGTTAGGATCGAGAATCCAAATCCAGTTTAGGATCGAGTATCCAAATCCAGTTTGGATCGAGTATCCCAATCCAATTTAGGATCGAGTATCCCAATCCTGTTGGAATCGAGTATCCCAATCCAATTTATGATCGAGTATCCCAATCCAGTTTAGGATCAAGTATCCAAGTCCAGTTAGGATTGAGTATCCCAATCCAGTTTATGGATCGAGTATCCCAAATCCAGTTTAGGATCGAGTATCCTAATCCAATTTAGGATCGAGTATCCAAATCCAGTTAGGATCGAGTATCCAAATCTAGTTTAGGATCGAGTATCCAAATCTCTCGGGTCCAGAACCCAAATTTTCCTTAGGTCCAGAACCTAGAATCTCTTTTAAGTCCAGAACTTAGCTCGGGTCCAGAACCCAAATTTTCCTTAGGTCCAGAACCTAGAATCTTTTCTAAGTCCAGAACTTAGCTCGGGTCCAGAACCCAAATTATCCTTAGGTCCAGAACCTAGAATCTTTTCTAAGTCCAGAACTTAGCTCAGGTCCAGAACCCAAATTATCCTTAGGTCTAGAACCTAGAATCTTTTCTAAGTCCAGAACTTAGCTTGGGTCCAGAACCCAAATTTTTAGGCCCATAACCTAAAATTACACTCAGGTCTAGAACCTAAAATTATCCTTGAGTCTATAACTCGAACCGGGTCCAAAACCGAAAACCTCAATCATCTCAAAAATTAAGTCCTATTGCTTTTCACTCTCTTTCACTAAAGTCTCAGATCATTCAAACAGAGGGCAAACTGTAGACCCTTGATTTTTGACCCAGTCCGGTCCAATATATTTTAGTTAGTCCAAAATAATTTTTGTGGTATCTTGATTAATTTTAATATTTATTTTAGTAAAAAAATGGTGAAGTGAATAAGAAATCAAAAATAATAATAAATAATAAATAATAAAAAAATTGACGACAAAAAAATCAGCGACGAAAAAATCGTCGCCAAAAGTCAGCGCGGGACCGTGGGAATTTTGCCTGTAGGAGTTTCTTGCGGGCGAAATGGCCCGCAGGCCAATTCACTCACCGCTACAGCAGCCAACTGCAGCAGCTTTTTTGCCAACGTAATTTTTTCGGAACAGTTTTTTTTTGCCAGTGCAATTTTTTCGCAGCAGTTTTTTTTCGCCAGCAAAATTTTTCCGACATAAATTTTCCGAAACCTAATACAATTAGGTTTTAGTTTACTTTTCTTAATGAATATTATGTTCCATGAATAATTAGGAATGAACCATAAAATTCTTCTATAAATAAGGACAATAACAAAACAAAAAGTATGAAGAAATCGGAGGAGAAAGTGGAGAACGAATCTGAGAAGGAAAACCTAGAATCAAGCTGATTTTTTGAGAGAGAAGAAAAATAATTCAAGCAATTCAAAGGCAACAAAGCTTGTCTTTGACCTTGCTTATCCAAGAAGCAATTTTGGTGTAACCGACGAAAGAAGGTTTGAATTCTTAATTTCTTTTTATTTTTTCACAGTAGCTTAACATCTAATTGTTTCTTTTAATTCAAAAATCGAAGAACTCTAATTCACCTTTTCTAAAGTTTGAAAACCTTAATTCTTTGCTTTGTTTTCCAAGAAGCTTCAAATTATTATTTTTGTTTCTTCAAAATCTCAAAACACTAATTTGTTTTCCAAATTTTCAAAATACTAATTTGAGTTCTGTTTCTTTCCAAAAGCCCTTAAAACATCTTTTTGGTTCTATAAACTTTAAATCATTTTGTTTATTTTCATTAAAATTCATAAAATTATCAATTGTTTTTCTAAATTCTAAAAACTAATTCATTCTCCGAAACCCTAAATCAAAAATCCTAAAACCCTAATTCAACTCCCAAACCTAAAACTGTGAAATCTAATTCCCTTAAAACCTTAAACCCTAAAGTTTTCTAAACCCTAATCCTTTAAAACTTTAAAAAACCATATAAACATAAATTTTATAATTTTACACTGTAAGCTTAAAAATTTAATTCAGTAACTAATAGTCATAATCTAAATGTTTTGAAGAGCCCAAACTCTAATTTCATGATTTTACATCACAAACCATAATTTGGTTAAACAAAGAATTTTACCAGCCTTTTAAAACATAAAACCTTAATCTATTTAAATTCCTTTAAAAACTCACAGTAGCCTAATTCCATAAATTCCAAAACCCTAAACACATGAAATAAAGAATCTTAAATCGAAATAGTAGCCCTAATTTGAATTTTTATTTGTCTTAGTCAATTTTATATTTGATTATGCTTTGATTTATTTTATATGCTTCAATTTATTTAAGTTCAATGCTTGGTTTATTTAGTTTATCATGGATGGATGTTTACTTTCTATTGATATTTAATACCTTTGATGAATAATTTATTTATGATGAATGGTTATTTACTTTTATCAATTTATTTAGATTTCCAAATGTTGTAAGAGGTATGTTTCCACTTTGTGGATACCTCATTAGTTAAATATCATGTAATTTAAATTGCTTTTATATTTTAGAACCAATGTAAAGGACATGTTTCTACCTTTCGGTGGGTGTCCTATTTAGGCATGAGATTTAAGGACATGTTTCCATCCTTGGATGGGTGTCCATTTATTTACTTTGTTTGGACATTGCTTTGATTTTAATATAATGATGCTTTTTTTTAATTATTGTGTGTAATATGGATAATGTTGTTATACTTAAGAATTTTATGATATTAAGACCTTTAAAGAAGGCCGGTTCCAATGAATCGGGCATTGTGGGGGTGCTGGGCCATTTCTCACCTTCCCCACACGTACCCAACTTTTTAAACCCATTAGGGGGTTGGGGATTCCTTAGGAATCGAGTCATCCACCCCTTTCTTTTTCCCGACCTTTCCGGGTGGAGACTCCATTTTCTTTGGACCTAGGTCCGTGTTCTCTAAGGCCCCGAGCCTAAACAGTGCTGAAGTCGCAAGAACCATTCCACCGGGATTGGGGGCGAAAATCCCCGCTCACATGCTTCCATCTCGTAAACCAAAGAGAATGTTGGCATTCAAGTAGGCATTCGCACACTTGTCCTATATCCTCATAAAGTAAAGGGAAGCATCTCTGACCAATCTCTGTAAGTCTTGGTCATTTTGGACAGAATTTACTTAATTGTTTTGTTTGTTGCTTCTACCGCACCATTAGCCTGTGGTCTGTAAGGAGAGGATCGATGATGATGGATTTGGTACTTCAAGAATAAATCCTTAACTGCTCTTTGAAACTGTACCCCATTGTCTGATATCACACTGTGCGGGACCTCGTACCCGCAGATGAGGCTCTTTTCAATAAATCTAACCATTTGGCTTGCACCCAATTTATTGAAGGATTCGGCATCGATCCATTTTGAAAAATAATCTACTGATACCACAATGAAATGGTGACCGATTGAGGTTGTCGGATGTATCTCTCCTATAATGTCAATACCTTAGGTGGCAAAGGGCCAGGGTGAAGACATAGAATGCAATTCTTCAGGAGGCATGTGATTCAAGTTACCATACATCTGACATTGTTGGCACTTCTTTACAAACTTAATGCAATCCTTCTCCATGGTTAACCAGTAATAACCCTGTCGAATAATCTTCTTAACTAGGGCCAAACCACTTATGTGTGGACCGTAACTTCCCGCATGTATTTCTGACATTATACACTCCACTTCAAGCTTCCTTAAACATCTCAAATGCACCCCATCAGGCCATCTTCGATATAACTCTCCATGAAATGTGATGTATTGCAAAGACCACCACCTTATGGCTCTTCTTTCTTTCTTTGTTGCCCCCGACGGGTATTCTCTTTCTTCCAAAAGTCGCCTTATAGTATCATACCACGCATCATGGTCTGTGCCAATTTCCATGATTGTCTCATATTCATAGTAAGGAGTTGATGAACTGGTCAAGATCAGAGGCTTAAGGAATAAGCTAACAAGATTTTCCCATACTGAAGCCAATGTGGCTAGGGCATCAGCCATCTGATTTTCTTCTCTTGGTAGGTGTATAAACCTACACTCCTTAAAGTTCTTCTTCATCATGGTCAGGTAATGGTGGTATGGTTTTAATTTTTCTTCTTTAAACTCCCACTCTCCATTTACTTGGGATACTACTAGCAATGAATCGCCAAAAACTTCCACCTTATCCACCTTCATAATCATTAGGGTTTCCAAACCGAAAATACAAGCTTCGTACTCCACCATATTATTGGTTGCCATAAATTTTAACATTTTGGCTAAAGGGATAAGTTCCCCTTCGGGCGATTCTAGTATAACTCCCAAACCTGCTCCTTTCCTATTTACTGCTCCATCAAAATACATTTTCCAACCTTGTACTTCAATTGCTTCTAAATGTTCATTCGAAAATTCCAAGATTACCTCTTCGCTTTATGGTAATAGTTATTGGGCCAGGAATTCTGCCATCGCTCTACCTTTGATCATTTTCCTGGTTACATGCTCAATCTCAAATTCTTCTAATATTATCAACCATTGACCATATTTCCCAATCAAAGAGGGTGTCTCCCTTAAGTACTTCATTGGATCCAACCTGGAAATTGCTTGCACACTATACGATTGGAAGTAATGCCGCAACTTCTTAGAAGACCAAACCATGGCTATACAGGTCTTTTCAATGATACTATACTTAACTTCATAAGGTAGGAGCTTTCTACTCAAATAGTAAACTGCATGCTCAATCCCTGACTCATTTGCTTGGGCTAGCATGGCTCCTATTAACTCTTCTTCTACTGCTAAGTATAGTAATAGAGGTTTGCCAAGTTTAGGTGGTTTTAAAACAGGTGGATTCAACAAATATTCTTTTATTCACTCAAAGGCCTTTTGACACTCTTCATTCCATATGACCAGCTGATTCTTTTTAAGCAATTTGAAGATAGGCTCACAAATTGTTGTGAGCCTTGCTATGAATCTGCTAATGTATTGTAATTTACCAATAAATCCCTGAACTTCACTCTCCGTCTTAGGGGCTGGCATATTCCTGATTGCTTTAACTTTGTCGGGATCAATCTCAATGCCATTCAGACCAATTACATGTCCCAATAATTTACCGGAGGTAACACTGAACACACACTTCTTCAGGTTCAATCTTAGCTTATATTTCAAAGCTCTATCGAAGAATAATTCCAAGTTTTGGAAGTGTTGTTCTCTTGTATCCGATTTAACCATCATATCATCAACATCTACTTCAACTTCTTTATGCATCATGTCATGAAATAGTTTGGTAGCCATCCTTTGGTAGGTTGCCTCAGCATTCTTTAAGCCAAATGGCATCACCCTATAACAAAATATACCCCATGCGATAATGAAAGCAGTTTTGGCTTTATCCTCTTAGGCCATTAACACTGGGTTGTATCCGAAAAATCCATCTACAAATGAGTGTAGCACACTAGAGGCTGCACTATCAATGAGGACATCTATATGAGGTAAAGGAAAATCATCTTTAGGGGAAGACTTGTTCAAATCTCTATAGTCTACACAGACCCTTATTCTTCCATCTTTCTTTGGCACGGGTACTATGTTGGCTAACCAATCTAGATATTCTATCACTTGAAGGAACTTCACTTGTATTTGTTTAGTGACCTCTTCTTTAACCAATTCAGCCCACTCAGGTCTTAATCTTCTAAGCTTTTGTTTGACAAGTTTCATGTGAGTGTAAGTAGGAATATGATGCTCGGCTATGTCTCGATCTATTCCAGGCATATCCTCATAAGACCAAGCAAACACTTCTTCATATTTTTTGAATATTTTTTCAAATCTCTCTCTCTCATCAGGAGTAAGGTCGGATGCTATGCTAATGTTTTTAGGATTTTCGGTTGTTCCCAAATTTAATGATTGTGTGTTAACATAATTAATATTAAAGATGCTCATGTAACTGTTATTTGAATGTATGCAACCATCAGGAGAAACATCATACAAGTAAGCAAAATCAGACTTTATTGAATTCATTTTGGAAAAGAAAACATCATCATCCTCATACAAAGTAGGCAAATTAAAATCAAAATCAAAATCATTGTTCTCAAAATCATAAGGCTGGATGTCTTCAAACTTCTCTTCGACTAGGGCAGCAATCTCCTTCGGAGTCTTCTTGGCTTTCAAGACAACCTCATTCTTCTCTTTTGGATTGGATTCTTTGTTGGCTGACAAGGTGAGCTCTTTCTTCACTTGGCCGACTAGCTTGGCCACATCTGCAAAAATTTCAAAACGTGGGATCAACTTACCCATGAACATGATCAGCTCGGGCTTTCCTTGGAGTGGTCCCATAGCTGGAGCTTTGACAAAGATTTCTTCAAGTGGTGGGAAGCCCATCTTCTCATTTTTCTTTGACTGGACATTGTTGGCTTCATCATATCCCAACCCTTTCTTGGAAATTTGAGTTCTAAAGTCTGGCAGCTTTGTCAAACCGGCCTTACCCTTTCCAAGACCAGCTCTGGGAAGGTAGTTCATGTTCTTCATCATATTCAAAACTTTGGAGTCCACTACTTCATCATCAGAAATTGCAGCTACTTGAAAACCATTGAGAGGCCTCTCAATCATTAGAGCATTAACGATCTCATTATCTTCAGCTTCAATGACCACTGTCTCATCTCCGTTGGGGAACTTAATCTTTTAGTGAAGGGTGGAAGGAACTCCACCAAGAGGATGAAACCATGTTCGCCCTAAGAGTAAGGTGAAGGTAACCGGTATGTCTAAAACAACAAATTCAACAATAGATTCAATTGGACCAACCTTGACAGCATCTTTTAAAGTCCCTTCAGCGTGTCTCTTAGTGTTGTGGAATGAAACGGATTCAATTTAGGTTTTTTGGAAAGAAACAGATTCAATTTAGGGTTTTGAAATATTGAAAAGAAATATAGGGTTTTGGTAAATCTTGAAGCGATTTAAGGTTTTGAAAAGCTAGAAAGTAGATTAGGGTTTTAAAATTTTGAAGAAACAATAATTTTTAATCTTGAGTGATGAAGCTACTATAAAGAAAAATAAATAAAGAAATTCATACCTTCGTTTGTTGGTTCCACCAAAAATTGTTTCTTGGATGAACAAGAACAAAGGCAAGATGGTTGCCTTTGATGGATTGAATTTTCTTGTTTGCTTCTCTCAAAAAGTCCAATTGATTCAAAGTTTTTCAATTCACTCGATTGTCCCTTTTTTTTTCCTGAATTTCGATCCCAAATTTCACCTCCAAATTTCCGTCCTTTTTGTGTTGTTTTTGGTCTTATTTATAGAAGATTTTTTTTTGCTTAATTTTAGTTATTCATGGAATATAACATTAATTAAGAAAAGGAAACCAAAACCTAATTGCATTAGGTTTCGAAAAAAACTGCTGCGGAAAAATTGCACTGTAAAAAAAAAAACTGCTGCTGAAAAATTCCGCTGGTGAAAAAAAACTGCTGCGAAAAAAATGCGCTGGCTAAAAAAACTTCCGCAGCTGGCTATGGTAGCCGGCGAGAATTGGCATGTTGGCCATTTAGCCCTCAGAAATTAGAGTGCGGCGAAATGGCTGATTTTCGGCGACGATTTTTTCGTCGCCAATTTTATTTTTGTTTTTTTGTTATTTTTTGTTTATCATTATTATTTTTATTTTTTTTATTAATTATAAAAATTAAATACTAAAGCAAATATTATAAAAAATTATTTTGGACTAAATAAAATATATTGGACAACATAAAAATGATTTTGGACTAATTAAAAATATATTGGACCGGACTGGCTTAAAAATTAAGGGTCTACAACATGATCCAATGAGATCATAAAGTACCTTCGAGTTTGAGCCTTAGTAGCTTGGGCAGACTGCATAGCAGTGATATACTGCTTCACATGGAGGTAAAGATTTTCGGTTCCATCAAACTTTGCAAAGGATGGCATCTTGAATTTGTACGAAACTTCTTCGTCTAGCTCAAATAATTTGTCAACTTCGGACATTTCTTCAGTTTTCAGCTTCTTCTTAAATTTCTTTTCCAAATCCGCAATCATCTTTTCAACATCAGAAGTTTCAGTTTTCTCCATAACTGATCTTTCAACAATCTTTGGTTCTTTCTTCTTATCTTGAGGATCTTGGAAGTATTGAGCCTAATTATCATTATCATCAATGATCACCTTATCATCATCAAAAATCACTTCACCAATTTTAGCCTTCCCCTTGTCCTTTAGCTTCTTAGTGCTAGCAGATGCTTTAGTATTATTTCCTAAAATTGCAGCCAATTGGTTCTTCATGGTTTTAGCCAGGGCCTCTTTAATTTCTTCCATCTTGGCATTGAGGGCGTCATCCACCATTCTTTGAATTTGTTCGGGCTCCATTGCTTTTGGTGAGCAAGTGATTGAGTCATTGCTAGATTCTTCATTTTTGGCATAGGTCAAATTGTCATAAGCTTTTGAACTATCGTAATCCAGGGTTGTAAGTTGTTGCGCTCCTGTAAACACTACTAAAGCTACACTAGCAAGTATACGAGGCTGCTGTAGTATTTTGGTGAACACCTCAAGGTCGTCTCACAAGGAAGCTAGATAAGCTAATTATTTATCAAATCATAATAAACAAATTATCAATTAATAATCTTTGATTTATAAAATTAAATTGCTAAACAACTAATAAAAACATAAAGGAATTGAATGAATAACAATGAAGGGAAACTGAAAAGATATATTGATTCACTCAATAGAAAAGCCTAGGGTTTGCACTTCTCTACTAACTTATATGTATGAACAGCTATTCCTCTCAACTAATTTAATTTCAAAGATTAGAATTCAAGCAACTTAATTAATCTAATTAAGGAGATAAGCTCTCGCATTCAAACCTTTTTCAATTAATCTTATGACAATCAAAATGATCTTTCCATTTCTCAATCCTTCATCCAAATACCTAAAACACATAATTGGTGGCCAATCAATTATATATTAATATTATTCCATTCAATTAAGGATAAAAGAAATAAATCAGTTAAGAGAAATAACCATTTCATACAATCATAGTAGATCCATACAAACCCTAGACTAGATCAAAATTAGTTCATAGTAATGCTATCAAACAAATTCATCTCATTAAAATTAAAAGAAATTAATTTAGACATCAGAGAATTCATAAATACAATTTCAATGAAACTTAAGAGATAGAGTTAAAAAACAAAATCCAAGTACAAGTGTCCTTTGGCTTCTGAAGAATGTCTAGCTTAGATTTTTCCTAAAAGAATAATGTAATGGCTAGAACTAATTTGATCTAGAGTGTTTGAATGAAAGTGACATAAATCTTTGATAGATGTCTTGTTTCAGAGAGAAGTTCTCAGAGAAAAGTGAAGAACGACTAAAAGAGAAGTATAGAATGGCTGGAAGTAGTCAATGATCCTTTTCTCTTGCCCTAATCTTCTTATTCATACAATTCCCTTGGCTAAAAATTTGCGCTTTCTTTCTTTCTTTGGTCTCATGGAGTGACACGGCCAAGCTTGTGGCCGTGTCATGTGAATTTACTCATGTGCAAAAACCTTTTCTTTAGTCTCATAGAATTTACTCATGTGCAAAAACCTTTTCTTTTCCTGAAATGACATTTCAGAACGCAAAATACCACAAGCAAGATAGTTAGCAATATCTGCAAACCATGGTGAATTCATTATTGCAAACAACTGTTCATCAGGAAATGCTTCTAAATTTCTATGAACACTACCAGATGCAAGATTTTCATCAAAGAAAGGTAACGTAGATAAATGATCATCTACAACATTTTCACTTCCCTTAGTATCCTTGATTTAAAAAATCAAATTCTTGCAATAATAGCACCCATCTAATTAAACGAGGTTTAGCATGTTGTTTGGCCAAAAGATATTTTAAAGTAGCGTGATCTGAATGCACAATAATTTTAGACCCAATCAAATATGCTCTAAACTTATCTAAGGCAAAAATAATAGCTAGCATTTCTTTTTCAGTTGTTGTGTAATTAACTTGTGTGCTACTTAGGGTCAAGCTAGCATAATAAATCACTCTCAAAAATTTCTCAACCCTTTGCCCAAGGACAGCTCCTACTGCATGGTTGGATGCATCACACATAATTTCAAAAGATAAGGACCAAACAGTAGCTATAATTACCGGTGCACTGGTCAATTTTTCCTTAAGGGAATTGAAAGCTTGGATGCATTGTGCAGTAAATACAAATGGGACATCTTTTCCAAGCAAATGACACAATGGTTGGCTTATTTTAGAAAAATCTTTAATAAACCTCTGGTAAAAACCTGCATGCCCTAGAAAGCTTATTATTCCCTTAACAGAGGTAGGTGAGGGTAACTTAGCAATTAACTCTACCTTAGCTTTATCCACCTCAATCCCTTTACTTAACACAATATGGCCTAACACAATACCATGAGTAACCATGAAATGACTTTTTTCCCAACTTAAAGTGAGATTACATTCAATACATCGTTCAAGCACAAGAAAAAGTTTACTGAGGTAATTATCAAAAGAGTCACCAAAAATAGAAAAATCATCCATAATACCTCAATAAAGTCATCTATCATGTCCGTGAAAACAGACATCATGCATCTCTGAAAAGTTGTCGGTGCATTACACAAGCCAAAGGGCATACGCCGAAATGCAAAAGTCCCAAAAGGGCAAGTAAAAGTGGTCTTGGATTAATCCTCTAGTGCTATCGCCACCTGATAATAACCTGAAAGTCCATCCAAAAAGCAATAGTGTGAGTGTCCAAAAAGTTTATCCAGCATTTGATCAATAAAAGGAAGAGGGAAATGATCTTTCTTTGTGGCATTATTTAACTTCCTATAGTCTATACACATTTTCCACCCAGTGGTAGTCCTAGTAGGAATCAATTCATTCTTTTCATTTTTACCACAGTGATTCCTAATTTCTTAGACACTACATGTACTGGGCTAACCCACTCACTATTGGCTATTGGGTATATCACTCCTTCATCAAGCAATTTAAGCACTTCTTTCTTAACCACTTCACTCATGTTTGGGTTAAGGCGCCTTTGGGTCTCTCTTACAGGTTTAGCTCCCTCTTCTAAGATAATTCTATACATGCACATTGAAGGGCTAATACCTTTGATATCACTCAACCCCTATCCTATAGCTCTTTTCAATCTTTTTAATTCACTCACCAACCTCATCTCTTCCCTTTCACTAAGTTCGCTAGAAATTATCGTAGGTAAGGTGTCGTGATCTCCTAAAAACACATATTTGAGGTTTTTAGGCAACTCTTTTAGCTCTAACTTAAGTGAAGGATTATTCTCTTCTTTTTGGATTGAGGGAAGCTCGAATGATGGTTCCTCTTTAAATTCCTCTATTTCAGCCCTTTCTAATATATCAATGCAACTGGCTACTTCTGAGTCAAAAATATCCAAGCCACGATCTAAGGTCCGTGCCAGCTCCAATTTATCCAAAGAACTTGTTTGCAAGAAAACATCTGAAATAACTGCATCCATACAATCAATTAAAGAGCAATCTTCATATAATGCAGTTGTAGGAATAGGAGAAGTGTTAAAAAATGAAAATTCAACCGTTTGCCCTAAGACAGTCATTTACAATTTACCATTTTTAACATCAATCAAGGTATTGGTCATAGCCATAAAAGTCCTACCCAGTAGAATAGTATGTGCGGATGGTGTAGGGTTAGCTCCTTCCATGTTCAGAACTATAAAATCCAAGAGCACTATCAACCCACCAACCTTAACTAACACATCTTCTATAACTCCTTTCGGGAATCTAAGAGATCTGTCAGCTAATTGCAAGACCATTTTGGTAGGTTTAAGTTCCCCAAGTTCTAATTCAAGATACATAGAGTAAGGCATCAAATTAACACTGGCTCCTAAATCACACATGCCATCAGTCCCCTTTCCATTACCTATATTAATTTTAATTATGAAACTGCTAGGATCCTTTAGCTTTGAAGGTAGTTTATGTTGCAAAATAGCACTAGCTACCTCTGATACTATCACCTTTTCATTTGGCTAGTACATCTTTTTCTTGGTGTTCAATTCTTTGAAGAATTTGGCATAAGCCGTCATATTTTTTGTTGCTTCAAGTAGAGGTAAGTTAATACTTACCTTAGACAGCATGTTGAAGATGTCTGAAAATTGCTTATTTTGTTTATCATTCTTCAATCTACTGGGGAATGGTATAGGTGGCGGGTAAGGATTACTTGCCTTGTGTAAATCTGCTGAAGGAGATTGCTCCATTGATTTTTCTCCATCACCCTTGTCTTCTGGTTCTCCTTCTTTTTCATTTTCTTGATCACCTGCATTCACTGAATTATTTCCAACACCATTATTTATTACCTTGTGCTTACTCAGGTTGACTCAAAAATTTCCCTTTCTACTGAATCTGCATCTGTTGTGCAAGTTGTCCCACTTGAGTCTCAACTTTCATGAAAGACGCTTCCAATGAATCCAATCTTTTGTTATTCATCTCTTGATTCTTGGTACTGACTTGGATAAAAGCATGTAAACTATCCTCCAAACTGCCTCTCTTAGGCTGCCCTTGATTTGAAGATTGCCCTGGCGGTCGATTTTGCCTTTGGGGCAAATGGAAAGGTTGTTGAGAATTATTTGTTCCCCACGAAAAGTTTGGATGATTCCGCCAACCAGGATTGTAAGTGTTTGAGAAAGGATCATTCCGGGCCCTTGGTTGATATCCCTCCATAGCGTTAGCTTGCTCAGCCTCATTTTCATAAGACTTGTACGCAGAGGGGCATATATTTGCTCCATGCCCAAAAGTTCCACAAATTCCATACACTTCTTGAGTGGATGAAGAAGCATTGTTCTTCATGTTCAGCATCTGCACTTGCCTTGTCAATTCAGCTATCTAATTAACCATCTCACTGTTGGCTTCCAATTGATTTACCCCTTTACTTCTTCCTCTTACAGTTTTTTGTTGGGAATTAGCTCCCAACATTTCAAAGATTTCATAAGTCTCTTCTGTTGTCTTTTCTCCCATAGCTCCCCCAGCTGCATTATCAACAGTATTATGAAATTGCTGGGTTAGACCATCGTAGAAAAACTGATTCAATAGTTGAAGTGGGTAATGATGGTGTTGACACTGGACTAACAACATCTTAAACCTATCCCAAACCTCATGAAATGGCTCTCCATCCATTTGAGCAAATGTAGCTATTTTTCCTCTTAATTCAGTTGTCTTCTGATGTGAGTAAAATTTACCTATAAACTTGTTATATACTTGCTCCCAAGTTGTCAATGAATTTTCAGGCAACATCATAAGCCAGCTTTTTGCCCTATCCTTTAATGTGTATGGAAAACACCTCATCCTCAACTGGTCTTCTGTTAGTCCTCCTAATGGAAATGTGTTAAGGGTGGAGTAGAAATCTTGGATAAAATTTAGAGGATCCTCATTCGGAACTCCATAGAATGATGGCAGCATGTTGTAATGGATATTCTTCAGCTCGTAATTTCTTGCTGCATTTGTCAATCTTATACATGAGGTGTCATTCCCTATGACAGGTCTGGCAAAATCCCTCATAGTCCTTTGCCTTTCATCTCCCATATTGGTAGATTGTGTAGAATCCGACTCAAAATAAAAAATTTCCTCCTCTGTATCAAACCCGGTATACAATTCAAACTCTTCTTTGCTCCTTTTCAATCTTTGAATTTCTAAAATAAATGGGCAAAGGTCTCCTCCGAGTGATCTCCTACCTTGCATAAAACAAAATTCTGAAAGAAGGAATTATTTAAAGAAAAAGAAAAATAAAATAAAATATAAACAATGAAAAATAATTTAAAATATATATATGACTAATAAACAATTATGCCAATTAGCTTCCCCGGCAATGGCGCCAAAAACTTGTTGCTCTCTGGTAAACACTACTAAAGCTACACTCGCAAGTATACGAGGATGTTGTAGTATTTCGGTGAACACCTCAAGGTCGTCTCACAAGGAAGCTAGATAGACTAATTATTTATCAAATTGTAATAAACAAATTATCAATTAATAATCTTTGATTTATAAAATTAAATTGCTAAACAACTAACGAAAATAGAAAGGAATTGAATGAATAACAACGAAAGGAAACTGAACAGATATATTGATTCACTCAATAGAAAAGACTAGGGTTTGCACTTCTCTACTAACTTATATGTATGAACAACTATTCCTCTCAACTGATTTAATTTCAAAGATCATATTTCAAGCAACTTAATTAATCGAGTCAAGGAGATAAGCTCTCACATTCAAACCTTTTTCAATTAATCTTATTACAATCAAAATGATCTTTTCCTTAGGTTTATATTTCTAATTCACCTAAGTCCCTAATTAAATTTTTCTAGTAATAGATTTCATTTCTCAATCCTTCATCTAAATACCTAAAACACATAATTGGTGGCCAATCAATTATATATTAACATTATTCCATTCAATTAAGGATAAAAGAAATAAATCAGTTAAGAGAAATAACCATTTCATACAATCATAGTAGATCCATAAAAACCCTAGACTAGATCAAAATTAGTTCATAGTAATGCTATCAAACAAATTCATCTCATTAAAATTCAAAGAAATTAATTTAGACATTAGAGAATTCATAAATACAATTTCAATGAAACTTAAGAGATAGAGTTAAAGAACAAAACCCAATTACAAGTTTCCTTTGGCTTCTGAAGAATATCTTGCTCAGATTTTTGCTAAAAGAATAATGTAATGGCTAGAACTAATTTGATTTAGAGTGTTTGAATGAAAGTGACATCAATCTTTGATAGATCTCTTGTTTCAGAGAAAAGTTCTTAGAGAAAAGTGAAGAACGGCTGAAAGAGAAGTATAGGACGGCTGGAAGTAGTCGATGATCCTTTTCTCTTGCCCTAATCTTCTTATTTATACAATTCCCTTGGCTAAAAATCTACGCTTTCTTTCTTTCTTTGGTCTCATGGAGTGACACGGCCAAGCTTGTAGCCGTGTCACATGACACGGCCAGTGGCTTGGCTGTGTCACCTAGGTGTGTCAGCTTCTGTTTCTCCCTGCTCTTCTTTGGTTCTTTGGAGATGAGAGTGACACAGCCAAGCTTGTGGCCATGTCATGTGACACGGCCAGTGGCTTGGCCGTGTCTTCTGGGTGTGTCAGCTTCTGTTTCTTTCCTTTGGTTCTTCCTTGTTCTTTGGCTTAGGATGGGACACGACCAAGCTTGTGGCCGTGTCATGTGACACGGCCAGTGGCTTAGCCATGTCAACTGCCAGTGTCAACTTCTGCCAAATTTTCCTTTCTTTCTTGGTTTCTTTGGTTTTGCCCTTAAGGTGAGACACGGCCAGTGGCTTGGCCGTGTCTCCTGACCGTGTCACAGTCTGCCTTCATTTCCTTTGAGGTGACACGGCCAAGCTTGATTTGGCTTGGCTATGTCTTGCTTGATTCATGCTCTTCTTTTTTTATTTGATCTTCCAAGGGAGTTTTTGCACTTAAACCTAAAGCAAACACTTAAAACAAACTTTAAACAAGAATCAAATGAAACATTAACTAAAAACACATAAACATCATACTAAAAACTAGTAGAAAAATGATCTAAACACTGGGATAAATTAAAACTACCAAATTGCTGAAATCACTAAATAAACATATTAAAGCTACCAAAATGCATGAAGAAAACAATAATTATCATAATAAATAAATAGCAATTTGAGGAAAAAAAACTAATAAAACATGAGCCAGAAGGGATTAATGATATGAGATGCAAATGTATCATGTATGCATGTATGCACAAACAATAAACAAACACGGATAAATAGGATGTTCCTTCCAACCTTATAACATCCACACACGAATGGCGAGTCTCTTTTTCTAGCAAGTATTGTTAACAAAACACCAACATGGGGTATCTTGTTTTTTGAATAATTCCCTCGGACGTTTCAACCAATAGTTATATTTTCAAAAATGAAAATCATTTAATAATAATTCCCATTAATTAGGTTTTAATCCATCAAACCAACGAAAGTAGCTTTTATGCTATATTGGATTAAAACTAAATTAAGAGGTTTATTATAAATAGATTTTTCACTTGAAAAAGTAACTAGTGGTTCATGCCAAAAACAAGCCCATGATTAATAACTCTTAGTATAAACTAGGCTCACAATTGATTTTTGGTATTTCATAATTGACCTAAATATTTGTGAGCTCTTTTAAAGGTTGAAAATAATTTTGTTTCTAAGCCCATTGTAAAAAGATTTTAGAAAAAATGAATTTTGGGCTTTATATTTGGGTCATGAGAAAAGAATTTTTGATTTGTTTTTTAGAAAAGTATTACGTCCAAAGATCATCTTGAAAAGTTTTGAAAATTGCTTTGGTCTTTTTGATTTTAAAGAAAAATTTATTTTGCTTACAATGTACTTAGGTCATATTAGAAAAAGAACAAACCAAATAAGCCATGATTTAAGCCAAGATAAAATAACCATAGTCAAACAATAAGCATTTGGGGTAAAAATCTAAGGATAGTAACTAGGCCAATTACATGAGCTTTAGTCTTTGGGTTAGAAGGCTTAGGTTCCCATAGCAAGTATATACCAAAAGGTACAAGGCTATGAGTGGTTATGCCATGCTTGATCTCCATACCTTGAGTGAAAGTATGGTATCCTTACATAACACAACACGGGTAACATGGGCGTCCTAACTCACGCACACGATGCATTCTAATATGATTCAAAGGATAATATCATGATAAGAAAGAATAGAATAATAAAAAATACCAATGGAATTAACTTCTCTTATCCCTAGTGGAGTCGCCACTGTGAGCAGGGATTTTTGCCCCCACTCTCGGTGGAATGGTTCTTATGACTTCGGCACTATTAAGGTTTAGGGCCTTAAAGAACACGGGCCTAAGCCTGGAGAAAATGGAGTTGCCACCCGGATGAGCCGAAAAAAAGAAAGAAGTGGATGACTCAATTGCTAAGGAATCCCCAACCCTTTAATGGGTTCGAAAAGTTGGGTACGTGTGGGGAAGGTAAGAAATGGCCCAGTACCCCCACAACGCCTTGTTCATTGGAATCGGCCTCCTTTGCAGGTCTTAATATTATAAATTCTTAAGTATAACAATATTTTCATATTACATGCAACAATTAAAATAAAGCATCATTATATTAAAATCAAGCAATATCTAAACAAAATGAATAAATGGACACCCATCCGAGGATGGAAAAATGTCCTTACATCGTCCATGTCTAAAACTAAATAGGACAACCACCGAAAGGTGGAAACGTGTCCTTTACATTGGTCCAAAAACTTTAAAATAAAATAAATTACATGATGCTCATGACATGAGGTACCCAAAAATATGGAAACATACCTCATATAATATTTTGAAATCAAAATAAATTAATAAAAGTAAACAACCATTCATCATAAATAAATGATTCATCAATGACATCGAACATCAATCAAAATATATGATAAACATTCATCCAATTTAAATAAAATAGTAAACATATTAACTTTAGGGGTTCATGCATCAATTAGGGTTTCTAGGGTTTTATGTTTAATAACTAGGGTTTTGCTTTAATTAGTTGAGAAATATTTTAAAGAAATAACATAGCTACTGGATGTTTTAAAGACTTAGGGTTTTGGATGTTTTTATGAAAATAATGCTACTGTGATTTAAAAAATAGGTTTGATTAGGGTTTTAAGCAAACAAATTGTTGTTTTGGTTTTTAGAAAGGTGTAATTAGGATTTTAGATTTAAAAAACATGTATTAAGTCTATAAAAGTTTTAGGGTTTTACGGTTAATATATTAGGGTTTTATGGTTTGAAATCTCAATTCTATAGATTATGATTTTGAATTTTGAATTTGATTCTTTTTCATGATCAAAGTTGAGTGTGCCTTTAATATTGACTATATCAACTACTTAAATATGTTTTAGGTGAAACAAACATTGAAAACTAAATTAATTATTGAAAGATTAAAATAACTCAATGAATAAAATTATAAAAACTACTACAAAGGTTTGAAAACAGAGTTAATTAAGATTTAGGGTTTGAATAACTTAGGGTTTATGAAATTAGATTTGTGTTTTGAATGATTATATTATTTACTTTAATTAAGATCTTAAGTATTGTATGAATTAATTTATCCTACTGCCTAAACTAAATTGAAGGAAGAATTAAATAACTAAGGTAGCGTGATGATGGCTTAAAAGATGAAGATGATTAATGATTTAATAAACTGAAGTTAGAGCAACTTACCTACGTTTGAAGGCTCCACCAAATTTGAAGAAAATGAACCAAGTTGTTGCCTGCATCAGATTTGGTTTTGGTTGAGCAAAGCAATCTGGAGATGATTTCTTGTTGCCTCCTTTGGTTGCTGTGTCTTGGATTTCTCTATGCCTGCTAGGGTTTTCTTTTAGCCAAAATAATTGAAGGGTCCCAAGTTTGGTTGAAAATTTCTTTTTTTTGAAAGATATAAGTTACATCCTAAAGTTCTCTCTCTGAAGTGTTTTAATGTGGTATTTATAGGAAAAAATCAAAACCTAATTCTAATTTTCTAAGGAAATCAAAACCATTTAGGAAAAGAAATAAAAATCAAGTAGAATTCGGTTTTGGAAAAAACTGCGCTGGCAAAAACTACTACGAGCTACGGGCAAGCCAGCTGTGAGAGTTGAGTGTGAACTGGGGCGCGGGCCAACCAATTCGTCACAAGAATTTCTTGATGTGAATTGGCCCAAGACAATTCATTTTCAACGACAAAAATTTTTCGTCGCCGATTTTTATTTATTTATTATCTTCTGTTTTTTTACTGTTATCCTTTTTTATTTTTATTAAAAATAAATATTATAAGTAATGAATATTAAAATAAATATTATTTAATTAAAATACCAAAAAAATTATTTTGGACTGTTTTAAAAATATCGGACTGGACTGGGTCAAAAATTAAGGGTCTACAGAAGGGACTTTTGATCTTCTAAAAAGGTTGGATCTTTTGAAAAGGGGAGAAAATTCTTGAACTAAAATTTTTAACCAGACTTGGGACTCTTGAATTCTAGAGGCCAAAAGAAAACCCTAGCAAGCAAGAAGAAATCCAAGACACATCAACCAAAGGAGGCAACAAGTAATCGTCTCCAGATTTCTTTGCTCAACCAAAACCCAATCTGAAGCAGGCAACAGCTTGGTTCAATTTCTTCAATTTGGTAGAGCCTTCAAACGTAGGTAAATTGCTCTAAATTTAGTTTATTAAATCATTAATCATCTTCATCTTTTAATCCATCATCATATTGCCTTAGTTATTTAATTCTTCCTTTAATTTAGTTTACGCAGTAGCATAAATTAATTCATACAATACCTAAGGTCTTAATTAAAGTAAATAATATAATCATTCAAAACACAAACCTAATTTCTTAAACCCTAAGTTATTCAAACCCTAAATCTTAATTAAATTCTATTTTCAAACCTTCGCAATAGTTTTTATAATTTTATTCATTGAGTTATTTTAATCTTTTGATAATTAATTTGGCTTTCTATGTTTGTTTCACCTAAAAAATTCTTAAATAGTTATTGCAGTCAATATTAAAACCACACTTACCTTTGATCACGATAAAGCATCAAATCCTAAATTTAAAATCATAATCTATAGAATCAAGGTTCAAACCATAAAATCCTAATATCTTAATATCCAGCTGTGAGCGGAGATTTTCGCCCCCACTCCCGGTGGAATAGTTCTTGTGACTTTAACACTGTTTAGGCTCGGGGCCTTAGAGACCACGGACCTAAGATCAAAGAAAATGGAGTCACCACCCGGATGGGCCGGGAAGATGACTCGATTCCTAAGGAATCCCTAACCCCCTAATGGGTTCGGAAAGTTGGGTACGTGTGGGGAAGGTGAGAAATGACCCAGCACCCCCACAATGCCCGGTTCATTAGAACCGGCCTCCTTTGCAAGTCTTGATATTATAAAATTCTTAAGTATAACAATATTATCCATATTACATGCAACGATTAAAATAAAGCATCATTATATTATAATCAAAGCAAGGTCAAAACAAAGCAAATAAATGGACACCCATCCGAAGATAGAAACATGTCCTTACATCATCCATGTCTAAACTAAATACGACACCCACCGAAAGGTGGAAACATGTCCTTTACATTGGTCCAAAATATAAAAACAATTTAAATTACATGATATCTAACTAATGAGGTACCCACAAAGTGGAAACATACCTGTTACAATTTCAATACTAAAACAAATAAATAATAACAATAAAGAAGACATCCATCCATGATAAATTAAATAAATCAAGTATTAAAATTAAATAAATCAACCATCAAAGCATATAATAAACTACATAATCAAATCTAACATTAAATAAAGCAAGTAAAGATACAAATTAGGGTTTACTATTTCTATTTAAAGTTCTTTAATTAACATTTAGGGTTTTGGGATTTTAGTATTATTATTGTTATTTGTTTAGGCTACTATAAAGGTTTTGGAATATTGGAATGGATTAGGGTTTTATGAATTTAAGAAAGTAGTAAGGCTTTTTGGTTAATCAAATTAAGGCTTAGGGGTAACATTATGAAATTAGGGTTTTGGAATCTTAAGACATTAGGTTTTGTAATTCATAGCTACTGGATTGTGATTTTAGGCTTATTGGATTATGGCTTTAGGGTTTAGATTAACTAGTTTGGGGTTTTAAGTTTACTGAATTAGGGTTTAGGAAAATTTGGGTTTACTATTTTGGTTTTGGGAAAATTATGGTTTTTTTAGAAAACATATTTGGCTTTAGGATTTAAGAAAATAGTTTATAGTTTTATAAAAATAATTATGATTTTTAGAAAACGTAAAGAAGATTAGGGTTTGGAGATTTAAGAAAATATTTAGAAATTTTGGACAAAAAGTTATGGTTTAGATGAAAATAATTCGGGGAAAACAGTTTAGGGTTTTAAAGCTTTTGGAAGCAGAAGAAATAATTTAAGGTCTTTAAGGTTTCTGGAAATAGAAGAGTAATTTAGGGTTTGAGAAGTTTTTGATTAATTTGTATGATGAATTAATTCAATTTGAATGATGAAGCTACTGTAAAGAAATAAATAAAGAAAATAGAGATTCAAACCTCCGTTCGTTGGGTCCACCAAAAATTGCTTTCTAGACGAACAATAACAAAGGCAGTGTGGCTACCTTTGATGAATTTTTGATTGCTTGCTTGTTGCTAATGTCTCTTGCTAGGGTTTTCTGTCTTTTTTACTCCGATCCAATCCAAGTTCAAAAGTCCAATTTTTTTATCCTTAATTATGAGTTTTAATGTGTTATTTATAGGAAAAATTATAAGCCTACTTCAAATTGTTTAAGGAAACTAAAATTAATTAGGAAAAGAAACCAAAACCAAATAGAATTTGGTTTCGGAAAAAACTGCGTTGAAAAATTTTGCTGGCAAAAACTGCTAGTGTTGGCCAAGAATTGAGAGTATTTGCGAGCGCTGGCCGGGGCGGCTGGCCAATTCTACTTTCGGCAACGAATTTTTTCATCACCGATATTTTCATCGCTGATTTTTATTTTTTATTATTATTTATTATTATTTAATTTTTTATTATTTATTTATTATTATTATAAAAAATTATAATAAATACTTAAATAAATATTATTTAATTAAAATACCACAAAAATTATCGAACCAGACTGGGTTAAAAATTAAGGGTCTACAGTTTACCCCCTGCTTGAACGATCTGAGACTACAGCAAAAGAGAGTGAAAAACAATAAG
The DNA here is from genome assembly GCA_947685225.1 of Garcia nutans. Taxonomy (NCBI): domain Eukaryota; kingdom Viridiplantae; phylum Streptophyta; class Magnoliopsida; order Malpighiales; family Euphorbiaceae; genus Garcia; species Garcia nutans. The sequence goes on along the minus strand of CANTUV010000037.1, from coordinate 7,367,597 downwards.
ACTTAATTTTTGAGATGGTTGAGGTTTTGGGTTCTGGACCCAGTTCGAGTTCTGGACTCAAGGATAATTTTAGGTTCTAGACCTAAGGGTAATTTGGGTTTTGGACCCGAGCTAAGTTCTGGACTTAAAAGAAATTTAATGTTCTAGACCTAAGGATAATTTGGGTTCTAGACCCGAGCTAAGTTATGGACTTAAGAGTGATTTTAGGTTCTAGACCTAGGCGTAATTTGGGTCGGGACCCGTGCTAAATTCTGGACTTAAGGAAGACTTTAGGTTCTGGACTTAAGGGTAGTTTTGGTTTTGGACCTGAGCTAAGTTCTAGACTTAAGAGAGATTTTAGGTTCTAGACCTAAGGGTAATTTGAGTTCCAGAACTGAGCTAAGTTCTGGACTTAAGAGAAATTTTAGGTTCTGGACCTAAGGATAATTTGGGTTCTGGACCCGAGTAAGTTCTGGACTTAAGAGGAATTTTAGGTTCTAGACCTAAGTATAATTTGGGTTCTGCACTCGAGCTAAGTTTTGGACTTAAGAGGAATTTTAGGTTTTGGAACTAAGGATAATTTCAGATCTGGACCCGAGCTAAGAGAGATTTAATTGTTTGCAAAAAATAATTATAGTCAGTAGTATACTAAAGGAATTTGCAAAAAATTTAGCTAATTTTTACCGTGCACATGCATATATCTTCTCCTTGCCCCCTGCGTGTAAAAATATTTTAAAAATACAAAAATATTTATTTACACGCAAGTATTTGAATGATTAAATTTGAATAATTAAGTTTCCTATTTATTTACTGTGTAGTCACTGTTAATAACCTACTATTCGTAAATGGTAACCTACTATTTATAAATAGTAACATACTATTCATGAATAGTGAAATTTACTTTTTGAATTTTGTTTTTTCCTTTGTCGTTCCTCTATATAAACGACCGATTTCTTCATTTCGTTCACAACAATCTTTTCATTCTATAAGCCTTTCAAGTGTAGCATACAGTTTTGAAAAAATGTATGCTTCAAGATCAAGAACTCATTCTAATGCTGAGTTATTGGAATTTATTCAGCGGCATGAAGATTGAAATATAGGTCTACTAGCCAAGATGCCACTTTATCGTAGTTCAAATCAAAAGAGCAAAGTAATTATTTATTTTAACAACAAATTATTTTGTTTTCTTTTCTTTTTCTTTTTCTTTTGTTTTCTATTGTTTTTCTTTCTTTTTTTATTTTTTTTATTTTCTGTTTTCTAGGAAATTTAGGAAAAATAAATTAATTTAAGAATTTAAGTAGATAGAATATAAATTAATTTAGCCTAAAAATCGGTGGTATTTATATAATGATATACTTACCTTGTGTTGACTTACCTGGCTCCGTGTTAGAGTGATCGTTGCGTTATTCAGGGCGGAGGCCGAATCTACAAATCCCGACAATTATATGATGTAGCACCTTCTCGGGTAAAGCAAATTATCCGATATTGGGTTTTGAGAGCTTCATCTTACAATTACCATCCGAGGAGTATCCGATAGACCAAAGCGTGATCCAGGCGCTTGTAGAACAACGGTTGGACACAACTCGTACTTTTCACTTGCCCATTGGAGAGATGACAATTGGTCCGGTTGACTTTGCTTCTATAACCGACATTCGGTATGATGGTCTTCCGGTTCCTCTTACCAATGATATTCTAACATTTGAAGAAATTTGACAATTAATTGGTATGGAACCATCATTTAAAGGGCCTTTCAAGATAAATCCAGCCAATTCATAGTTATTAGATGAACTACGAAGGACAGGTTCACAGAGACACAACCCAACAGTATGCTTGAGGTTTTTTTATTGTATTTGCTTGGGTCGACCATTTTAGGCTGCACTGAATCTGCCATCCATTTGTCAGTGTTGAGGGCCCTTACTTATATGAGGATGGTACCACTTTACGGCTGGGATGAAGTTGGTCTTGCCTGTCTTTACCATGGACTTGACAAAATTTGCCGAAATAAGAAGTCTTTTGTTGGCTTTATGGCGGTTGTCGAGGTATTCTTCTTCCACCAATGTCAATTCCATTCTTATTCTTACATGAATTTGATTTTTATTATTGTTGTAGGTATGGGTATATGAGCACAATCTTGTGAGGGTGCCTGGCATTTCCCAAGAGAGAGTTGGGTATCCGAGATTAAATTTTTGGTTGTCAAAGCGTGTAGAAGTTCTCGGCTCTCACCATGTGCATACCCAACGCTTTGTCTTGAGCTGCCTAACCTGGGACCAGGTAAAATAACATTAGTATATTTTAAAATTAGTATATGAAAGTTTACTTACCTTATGTCATTTTGCAGGTGAATTTGGCCTGGTGGAACACAGAAGAGCAGACAAACTGGACTTCCTCCATGAATGCCGCACTACCTTTTCAATATACTCACTGAGTCATCGCCGACATTGTGTCTAGTGGTTGGTTTCTCAGAGAGAAAGTATATGAGTGGTTCCTAGGTCCCGAGCAGCGGAGGATTCAGATGCGTTGTTCGGAGTATACCTTGAACATCACATCAATGTCAGAGGATGCATAGTGGTTGGCTCGGCACGGTTATGATGTTGAAACCTTTCTCTATCCATCGGGTGCATCCTATACTCAGTTTATTCAAATAGGACTCTTAAACATTGACGTATCTCCCATTGGCATACATGAAATTTCTGAAGAAAATGAGGGGTAGAGATGAAGAGAAACATCATAAAGAGGGAGGAGAGTTTGTTCCACATCTCGAGGCTAGCACTTCTCAGGTAAACTTTTGCCATTTTTCCATTACGATCGCTTCTAAACTTATTATGACTTTTTTAATAATTATTGTAAGCTGCTGGCTCATTTGATCATGAGGCTGGACCTTCTTTTACTGCTCCTTCATTTGCTCATTCTAGTCCACCAGATATGCCATCTCATCCACAGGGTATTGGTATCAATTACCTAGTAGATTTTCTTGTTCCATGATAATTTATGCTATATGTATGCATGTATGCATGATTATGTATGCTCTTACTCTTTTCCTTTATGGCTCACAGCGGATGCTTGAAGAACAAAATAAGAAACTTCAAGAAGAGCTGGCAGCTAGTCATTAGCAGGTTTCCCATTTTGAAAATTTGTACCATCAATCAGAGCAAAATTTTTGAGACTTTCGATTTCAGGGGATGAGATATCCTAGTGCTTCTTCATTTAGAGGCCCTCAAACTAATGACTATGAGATCCTTTCGTCTACTTTTGATGAGGACCGTTATAGATCGGAACTCCAAGGTAATAGAGATTTCAGTGCTCCTACTTCGGACGGACTGTGGATGGGTGATTTGCCTCCTCCTCCAATAGGCGATGATTTTTTTAGAGCTTTATTTGATGATCTACCACTTCCTTCTTAGTGATGTATAAATATTGTGTCAATTGAGGAAACATTGTAAAATAAGTATAAAAATCATAATGATAATATATATTTTTTACTTTACTACAACTTTATATATATATATAATATCATCATTACTACGATATAATTATTATACTTTCCTCTTCATATTTTAACATTTACACGGCATCACTACAAAGCCAAATGCAACGTGGCAATTTAAGATTCTTTCATTGCCAATTCCTTATTCTCATGCATCTCGGCCTCACTTTTCCTTATCAATTTTGGAAAAGCACAATCATCCTATATAAATCACTTTTCTTGCCATAATTTCATACAGAAGCCAAGAAATTTTCCACTTCAACATAAAAACTTCTTTTATCAATTCTAATTTTCCTTCAGCCTTCCACGATAACCGAACTCCATTTGAAGAAAATAAAAATTCTATTTAAGAATATGAATATCATTCATTGGAAACAAATATCTTGGTGAAAGATTGATACTTTGAAATGTTTTCAAAATGCTAAATTGGACCATTCTTTTTTACATGCCATGGCTTCTTTTTGGAATATGGATTCAAGGACATTTAAAATTAATGGCTTTGAAATATGTCCCTTGATTGAAGAATTTGAGGCCATCTTTGGATATTCAAATAATCAACAAATGGCATTACCCATATTGATTTCCAAGACTCAACAGAAGATGCAGATGTTATTTCAAATCTCAAAGCCCGAAGTTCTACAGTTGATGAGGGGTGAGAAGATTTTGCTTGGTCCCTTAATTGATTTTTGCCTCTCTCATTTGGCTCCTACTAAGGCATGGGGACATATGCTTTGTCTATGCTTGCTTAGCCAATTCTTGCTTATTTCTTCTAACGGTGATATTGATCCATGAGTATTGGATATCATGGATCAAATGGAAGGAGGCTTGTCACCGATACCCATGATCTTAGCTGAGACTTTAGTTGGATTAGACCAACTTAAGTCAGGATTGTCAAAGAGACTGACCCGGAGTCCATTGTTGCTTCAGGTAATTACCTAAACTGCCCTTTTGGGTTTTCAATTTAGGTTTTCTCTTTCTTCTTCTTCTTTTTATTTTATTGCCCTAATTTTTTACCAGTCCGCCCATGCGGGTTTTCGAAACTCGCGAGCTGTCCTAATTTTTGCCTAAGCCACCCTTGTAAGTTTTCAACTTAGCGGACCTCTTTTTATTATATTTTTTATATTGCTCTAATTTTTTCCTAGTCTGCCAATGTGGGTTTTCAAAACTAGCGAGCTGTCCTAATTTTTGCCTAAGCTGCCCTTGCGGGTTTTCAACTTAGTGGACTCTTCTTCTTCTTCTTCTTCTTCTTCTTCTTCTTCTTCTTCTTCTTCTTCTTTTAATTCAATTCTTCCTCACATATTTGGCTTCAGGAGCATCTCTGCTTGCTTGATACTCCATCCATGGATTTGGCCAGATATCTACCTCGGTATCATTCTGCTAGGAAGCTACTCCATCCTGCTTCTTCATATGTTGATTGGGTTGACTGGATCCACTCACGCGCTGAAGTCAACATCCGTTGGTTGGTACCTTGGTGGAAGATTTCTCGCATCACCATGCGGACATACTTGATGTATGTTCCTCTTACTGCTCTTTGTCAAGGTACTTGCTATGATCCCCACTGACTTGGCCGTCGGTATGGAGCTGAGCCTCGTGGTTTTGAATTCACTCCCGATTTAGACATGTCTTTCTTGACTGAAGCCTACTTGGATCGGCTGAGGCAAAGCTAGCCTGCACGTTACACTTATTGTCTGCCATAGATTTTACATTTGCCAATTCAGAAAGTGTATTGTTAAGATGAAAAAAAAATAAAGTAAAAAAAGATGCTTCTTTTCCTTTTGTAATTTGTCATCACCTTTTGCTATTGTGTTTATTTATTTCATCCATATCTGGTCAAATACTTATAATAGTGCACATAGAATAATTTTAACATTAATTCTATTTTATTAAATTGGGGAACAACCAAACATAAAGCCAGCATACACAAGTTCACTCCTATTGCCAACTAGCCCTTTCGGGTTTTCTAATTGATTATTTTCTCTCATTTAACCCTAATTGTTGCCTAGACCACCCTTTCGGGTTTTCGGAACTAGCGGACTGCTCTAACTTTTGCCTAGGCCATCCTTTTTTGGGTTTTGAAACTAGCAAGCTCTTCTATTTTTATATACATAAAACCTCTTCAACCTGTCAATGTTCACTGGCTCACTAAAATCGTTCCCATCCATATCTGATAATTTCACTGCACCTTTATTCATGACTTGTTTCACAACATATGGCCCTTCCCAGCTAGGCCTAAACTTTTCTCTTGGATCAGATACGTTATGCTTACATTGTTTCAACACCAAATCCCTGACTTTGAGTTTTCTGATCTTAACTCTTCTATCATAAGCCCGAGCTATCTTCCTTTGATATAGTTGATGATGATACAGTGCCTTTAACCTTCTCTCCTCTAGTAAAGCTAACTATGTGTATCTGCTCACTACCCATTCCATTTTAGGCAGTTCAGCTTCCAAGACTACTCTTAATGACTTGATCTCAATTTCAATTGGCAACATTGCTTCCATCCCATAAACCAAAGAGAACGGTGTCATTCCAGTAGGTGTTCACACACTTGTTCTATATCCCCATAAAGCAAAGGGAAGCATCTCTGACCAATCCCTGTAAGTCTTGGTCATTTTGGACAGAATTTGCTTAATTGTCTTGTTTTTTGCTTCTACTGCACCATTACCCTTTGGTCTTTAAGGAGAGGATCTATGATGATGGATTCGGTACTTTGAGAATAAATCTTTAACTGCTCCTTGAAAGTGTACCCCATTGTCTGATATCACACTGTTCGGGATCCCATACCTGTAGAGAGGTTCTTTTGAATAAATCTAGCCATCTGACTTGCACCTAGTTTGTTGAAGGATTCGGCTTCGACCCATTTTGAAAAATAATCTACCGCTACTACAATGAAACAATGATCGTTTGAGGTTATTGGATGTATCTCTCCTATAATGTCAATACCCCAAGTGGCAAAGGGCTAAGGTGAAGACATAGAATGCAATTCTTCAGGAGGCATGTGATTCAAGTTACCATACATTTCACATTGTTGGCACTACTTTAACGAACTGTATACAATCTCTCTCCACGGTCAACCAATAGTAACCTTGTCAAATTATCATCTTAACTAGGGCCAAACCACTCATGTGCAGACCGCAACATCCTGCATGTATTTCTAACATGATATGCTCCACTTCAGGCTTCTTCAAGCATCTCCAATGCACCCCATTAGGCCATCTTCAATATAACTCCCCATAGAAGGTGATGTATTGTAAGGACCACTGCCTTATGACTCTTCTTTCTTTCTTCGTTGCCCTCGACAGGTGTTCCCTTTCCTCTAAAAATCATCTTATAGTATCATACCATGCATCATGGTCTGTATCAGTTTCCATGACTATCTCATATTCATAGCAAGGAGTTGATGAACTGGTCAAAATCAGAGGCTTAAGGAATAAAATGATAGGATTTTCCCATACCAAAGCCAATGTGGCTATGGCATCAGCCATCTGATTTTCTTCTCTTGATAGGTGTATAAACCTACACTCCTTAAAGTTCTTCTTCATCATGGTCAAGTAATGGTGGTATGGTTTTAATTTTTCTTCTTTCAACTCCCACTTTCCATTTACTTAGGATACTACTAGTAATGAATCGCCAAAAACTTCCACCTTATCCACCTTCATAATCATTAGGTTTTCCAAACCAAAGATACAAGCTTCGTATTCCACCGTATTATTAGTTGACCTGAATTTCAACTTTTTGGCTAAAGGTGTAATATCCTCATTTATGCCCTAGAAGTTTTGCATGTTGTTGTTGTTGTTGTTGTTGTTGTATTGTTGGTTTAAATTGAGAAAAGAAAAGTATAAGTGTTTTGGGAAAGAATTTAGGGTTTAGAGACAAGTTTATATGTTGTGTATATTGTGATATATATAACATATACATTGGTCAAAAGAGTTGGTCAAGGCAAGAGGAGATATTTTTTTAGGGCATGTGAAATTACTAAAATGGGCAAGAGATAACAAAGAGAATTAAGATATGTATGAGGGCATTATAGTAATTTTCCTTTGGATGGGTATTTAATGAAGTTTGACTTTGTGATTCTTCATCATCTTTTCTTCTTTCTTTCAAGAGGTGGCCGGCTCTCCATTAGCAAAAGGGAAGGAGAAGTGTTCTTGATACTAAGATCAAATTGAAGAAGGAATTGAGAGCTTTGGTGAAAGAATTGTGGAATTTCTTCATCTAAAGTAAGAATTCTTTTGTTTCCTTTACTTATTTTGTAGTAGTGTTGAAGTTATGATTAGGGTGATTTGTGATTTGTTGGTTTGATGATTAGATGTGTTTGTGTTGTATTCTCAAGTGTTGAATTGGTTTTAAGTTAAGAGTTTAAATAGGTGTTGTTGTTGGAAGTGGTGGATGAAGATTTTGAAAGATGGTGATTTTAGGGTTTTGAGATGATTTGTGTTTAAGTGTAATATTAATGTGTTATGAGGTGATTCTTATGATGAATATGTGTTTAGAACATTGTTTATGTTCATTTGAAACATGTGGTATGATGTATATTGAGTTTAAATGCAATTGGGAAAGTGTTGGCTTTGGTTAGGGTTTTGGTTATGGGTGACACGGCAAAAAGGTATGGGAAACACGGCCAAGACATGAAATTTTGAAGGTGTTGGATTGATTTTTGGGAGACACGGCCGTGTCCCCAAGCCGTGTTTGCTACTGCCAAAGTTGGGTTGATTGACACGGCCACAAGCTTGGCCGTGTCCCTCATGTGTGCTGCCCGTGTCTCTCATATGGGTTAGGTAAGTTTTGTTTTCCTTGACCTAGTTGCAATGTTTTGGTTCTTCAAAGGTAGGTGGTTCCTAAACCTAAACTTAAACACTCTAAACATATTTTAAACTATGAATGAGCTAATCAAATGCATATGAAAGATCCTAAAGCTATGAATCATATAAATTGTTCTTTGCCCTAATTGCATTGTTGAGATTTAAACAAGGTTATGTTATGCATTGTGAAAGGTAATGTGTTTTATGAGTAATGTACCTTGAAATGTTATATCAAAGATGTGATATCAATGATGCTTTATGCATAATATGAATTGAAATGTGAAATGTGATACAAAGCCATTGTTATTGGCTATGATGATGATAATTGGAAATGGAAATGATAATTGAATGATAAATGAATTGTGTGGCTAATGTGTTATTCTATTTTCAGAGTTTGTTGTTGGTGGCATGCCTAGTAAGTGTAACAATCTCTTGAAGTTAGGTTGGATTGAATCCTTGAAGCCTAATTGAGATGTTACCACCCTTGAAGCTAGGTTGGGTTGGTTCTTGAAGCCAAGTTGGGTTGAAGCTTAGCATGCTTTGCTCCCCTTGAAGCTTGGTTGAACCTAATCCTTGAAGCCTAGTTGGGTATATGATATTGATAAATGTGATGATAGAACCAAAACATTAACTCTGAAAATTGAATGGCATATTAGTGAGTCTTGGGCCCATGCTTGTCTATGGTTAATGTGAGTCATGAATGATGCTTGCCTTAGCTTATTGTTGATGATGAATGATTAAATGAATATAAATGAGGTCTATGATAAGATGTGAAGTATGATATGCCTATGTATATATATATATGTTGAGCTATAAAATGGAAAGCTATGTTATCAACTTGGCATATATGATGTTACATGCATAATATGGATTGAGAATTGGTACTGCATTGCATTAAAACATAACATTAGCATGATTATCTTACTAAGCCGTTGGCTTAGCGCGATAGTGTTTAATCGCGCAGGTAATAGAGTTGATAGAGTTGATCCCGAAAGCTCTTCGAAACCGACCGAGGGTAGACAGTGAAGAGTTGATTTTGGAGACTTAAAGATCAAAGAAAACTTGCCAATCATGTATAACTCTTTTATATTTTGTAAAGTATTGATTAAATGTACATATATGTATATTTGTAAATATGGAATTAAGTGTTTTCAAATATGTAAATATTTTATGACTTCCGCTGTGTAATAACTATATGTATATATATATATCTAATGTGTTTTATTTTAAAAGTAAATGATCTACTTTTCTATAATATATAATGATAATAGTATTGTATCTATTTAAATGTTTTGAATGTTGAAGAAAATCGTAGTATCCCTATGTTTGGTGCACTTATGCTACATTGTTGTGGTTGTAGTGTGTGTGCATTGGATGTGGGGGTGTTACAATTGTTTTGGTATCAGAGCCTAGGTTTGAGATTCTCAACCTAGGCAATATGTTATAAAAAGAATATTTTGAATTAAAAAGTGAGTTTTTGAAATAAAATACATTTTTGGGATTGGCAATCTTTGATCTTTAATAAGGTGTGTCCTGTTGTGTTTGCAGTGTTAGGTGTTGATGGATTCTCATTTGAGACAGTCAGTTGAGGGCAGTGAGGAGAGTGTTGCTCCTGATGAGGGAGTTAGAGTTGAGAGTGCTGGGGAGGCACCTGCTTCTGGGTCGGGGAGACCAACTGGTGAGGAGGTTCCACCAGCTTGGTTTGTGAATATGATGAAGACTTTCAGGCAAGCGCCAGTACAACCAGTGCCACCACCCCCTCAGCCTTTGGTGCCAGTGAGGCACTATGACAAGTTAAGGAAGTATGGAGCTGAGGATTTTATTGGTACCACTGATCCAGCTGTAGCAGAACAGTGGCTTGACAAAGTTCAGAGGATCTTTATTCAGTTGCAAGCCACCCCTGAGGAAAAGTTTGATTATGCAAGATCCTTGTTGCAGAAGGATACATATAGTTGGTGGAAGACAGTGCCCCATTCTATGGATGATCCACCAACCTTGTCATATGCTGACTTTCTGAGAGAATTTGAATTGAAGTATACTCCAAGGGAGTATAAAGATGGGAAGAAAAGAGAATTTTTAGATTTGAAGCAAGATCACCGGACCGTAACTGAATATGAGGTTGAGTTTATTCGATTAAGTCAGTATGCTGGGGGCATAATATCAGATGAGGTAGATAGATGTAGGAGGTTTGAAGAGGGATTGAGGCCCTCTATCATGTGTCATGTGGCTGGATCCAAATATCAAGATTTTTCCCAGCTAGTGGCAGCAGCTCGGAGTGTGGAGCGAGCTCAGGGTATTGCAGCTGCTTCAGAGGATGAGGTTAGGGTGAGAAGGCCCCAGTTTGAGGCAGGGTCTTCTTTAGTAAAGAGGGGTAGAGGAAGTTTTGTTCCTTGGAGTATTAGGAGTCTGAGACCAGCAGGTAGATCAGTGCAGTTCCAGAGACAAAGATTCAGACCTACAGCTTCAGTGGCAAGTGCTCCAACCCCTATGGTTCAGAGATCCACCTTACCTATCTGCATCCATTGTGGGAGGCCCCATGGTGGTCCTTGTTGGAAGGCTGGTGTTGCAGGGGTATGTTTCAGGTGTGGGTCACCTGACCATTTTGTGAAAGATTGCCCTGAGAGGCAAAGGCAGATGCCAGTTGATTCTGCCGCTTCTCGAGCCAGTGTGAGGGGAGGCAGAGGTGCCAGCCGAGGAGGTAGACCGGGGTTCATTTCTAGAGGTGGTGCTACATCCAGGGAGACTAGACCGGAGGAGGTTGGTTCTTCCCAGAGGATGTATGTTATGCAGAGGCAGCCGGATGCATCGGCGGTCATAGCTGGTACTTTTTCTTTATCTAATACTGCAGTACTTGCATTGATTGACCCTGGATCCACACACTCTTACATTAGTGCATCTGTTTTACCTGTATTTGATGTGCATGCTGAATCCCTAGGGTTTGATGTTTTGGTAACAAATCCGTTAGGGCATAGTGTGATTGTTAGTAAAGTGCACAAGGATAGTGCAGTAGTGGTGCAAGGTGAGCAGTTCCCTGGGGATTTGATTGAGATGCCATTTAAGGAATATGATGTTATTTTGGGCATGGACTGTCTATCTCGACATGGAGCTGTGGTGGATTGTAAAAAGAAAATTGTTTCTTTGAGAACTGGTGATGGTAGGGAGGTGATAGTATCTAATGAGCAAGGACAGCTAGCCTCCTTATTTGTTTCAGCTGTTGCAGCTAGGAGGTTGATTAGGAAAGGGTGTGAAGCCTATCTTGCTCATGTGGTAGATACTAGAGTGAAGGGTTCTTCCATTGATAGTATTGCCACAGTTGCAGAGTTCCCTGATGTTTTTCCAGAGGAGTTGCCAGGAGTGCCTCCTGAGAGAGAGGTGGAGTTTGGTATTGAATTGTTGCCTGGTACCACTCCTATCTCCATTACTCCTTACAGAATGGCACCAGCAGAATTGAGGGAGTTGAAAGTACAATTACAGGAGCTGTTGGATAAAGGATTCATTCGCCCCAGTGTTTCTCCTTGGGGAGCTCCTGTGTTATTTGTAAAGAAGAAAGATGGTACTATGAGATTGTGCATCGATTATAGGCAATTGAACAAGGTGACCATTAAAAATAAGTATCCTTTGCCTAGAATCGATGATCTCTTTGATCAGTTAAAGGGAGCGTCAGTATTCTCTAAGATTGATCTGAGATCGGGGTACCATCAGCTGAGAGTCAGAGCTGAGGATGTTCTGAAGACCGCATTTCGGACCAGGTATGGGCATTATGAATTTTTAGTTATGCCTTTTGGTCTGACAAATGCACCTGCAGCTTTCATGGATTTGATGAATAGGGTGTTTAGGCCCTATTTGGATCAGTTTGTAGTGGTCTTCATCGATGATATTCTGGTGTATTCGAGGAATGAAGAGGAACATGATATGCATCTGCGGATTGTGTTGCAGATCTTAAGAGAGAAGCATTTGTTTGCTAAATTGTCGAAGTGTGAGTTCTGGTTGGATCAAGTCGCTTTTCTCGGACATATTGTTTCAGCAGAAGGCATTAGAGTTGATCCGAGCAAAGTTGAAGCCATTTTGAATTGGAGTTCACCCAAGTCTGTGACAGAGGTTAGAAGTTTTCCGGGTTTGGCAGGCTATTACCGGCGGTTTGTGAAAGGGTTTTCTGTGATAGCTACTCCACTCACCAGATTGCTTCGTAAGGGAGTGAGATTTGTTTGGACGGATCAGTGTCAGGCTAGCTTTGAACAGTTGAGAGATATGTTGACTCAAGCGCCTGTTCTCACTTTACCTATAGAAGGCCAACCCTATGTGATCTACAGTGATGCTTCACATATTGGTTTGGGTTGTGTGCTAATGCAGGAAGGGAAAGTTATAGCTTATGCATCTCGTCAGTTGAAACCGCATGAGCTTAACTATCCTACCCATGATTTGGAATTGGCAGCCATTGTCTTTGCATTAAAGATTTGGCGCCATTATCTGTTTGGGGAGAAATGTTTTATTTACACTGATCACAAGAGTTTGAAGTATTTGGGTGTCCAGAAAGAGCTCAACCTTCGGCAGAGGAGATGGTTAGAATTGATTAAAGACTACGACTGCTTGATAGATTATCATCCAGGTAAAGCAAATGTTGTTGCTGATGCCTTGAGTCGAAAGTCTTTAGCTGGTTTAACTTTTTACTCGCTCTCGTTGCTTGTTGAGTTGAGAGCATTGTGTGCTAGTTTTGTACCTTGTGATGATGGTGCATTGTTAGCACAGTTGCATGTGAAACCAGTTTTGTTGGATCAGATTAAAGAGGCTCAGTTGGATGATAAGAAGATTCAGAAGATTATTTCAGATTGTCAGAATGGAAAGAGTAGAGATTTTGTTGTGAAAAGTGATGGAAGCCTCTGGTTTAAAAACAGATTGTGTGTACCCGATGATGCTGATTTGAAAAGGATCATTTTGGAAGAAGCACATCAGTCAGTGTTTGCTATGCATCCGGGCAATACAAAGATGTATCATGACTTGAGACAGCATTACTGGTGGATTGGGTTGAAGAGAGACATTGCTGAATTTGTATCTAAATGTCTCACTTGTCAGAAGGTTAAAGCAGAGCATCAAGTTCCCACTGGGTTGCTTCAACCGTTGTCAGTGCCAGAATGGAAGTGGGAAAGAGTGACAATGGACTTTGTGTCTGGATTGCCTTTGACACAAAGGAAACATGATGCCATATGGGTGATTGTGGATAGATTGACTAAGACAGCTCATTTCCTTCCGATTCGGATGGATTACTCTTTGGAGAGGTTGGCTGAGCTGTACATCCATGAGATTGTGAGATTGCATGGTGTTCCAACTTCTTTAGTGTCTGATCGAGATCCCAGGTTTACTTCGAGATTTTGGAAGAGTTTGCATAGTGCTTTGGGTTCTCGACTGCATTTCAGCACTGCTTTTCATCCACAGACGGATGGACAGTCTGAGAGGGTGATACAGATCATTGAGGATATGTTGAGAAGCTGTGTCATCGATTTCACTGGAAGTTGGGATAGATTCTTACCTCTTGTAGAGTTTGCTTATAACAACAGTCACCAATCCAGCATTGGTATGGCACCATTCGAAGCACTGTATGGTAGACGGTGTAGGACACCGCTGTGTTGGAATGAACTTGGGGAAAGTAAGTTAATTGGGCCTGATTTGATTAAAGAAACTGAAGAGAAAGTGAAGTTGATTCGGGGCAGGTTAAAAGTAGCTTCAGACCGACAGAAGTCCTATGCAGATCTGAAGAGGAGAGACATTCAGTTTGATGTTGGGGATAAGGTATTTTTGAAGGTATCTCCTTGGAAAAAGATTTTGAGGTTCGGTCGGAAAGGGAAATTGAGTCCTCGTTTCATCGGACCGTATGAAGTGTTAGAAAGAGTTGGGCCAGTGGCGTATAGACTTGCTTTGCCACCTGAGTTGGATCGTATTCATAATGTGTTCCATGTATCTATGTTGAGGAGGTACAGGTCGGATCCATCTCATGTGTTGCCATTTGAATCTATTGAAGTGAGCCTAGACTTGACATTTGAAGAGGAACCAGTTGCTATCTTGGCACGGGAAGTGAAAGAATTGAGGAACAAGAGAGTGCCATTGGTGAAGGTTCTATGGAAGAACCACGGAAAAGAAGAAGCAACTTGGGAAAGTGAGCAGACTATACGAGAGCAATATCCTCAGTTGTTTCAGAATTGATTTCAGGTAATTTCGAGGACGAAATTTCTTTTTAGAGGGGGAGAATTGTAATATCCTCATTTATGCCCTAGAAGTTTTGCATGTTGTTGTTGTTGTTGTTGTTGTTGTTGTTGTTGTTGTTGTTGTTGTTGTATTGTTGGTTTAAATTGAGAAAAGAAAAGTATAAGTGTTTTGGGAAAGAATTTAGGGTTTAGAGACAAGTTTATATGTTGTGTATATTGTGATATATATAACATATACATTGGTTAAAAGAGTTGGTCAAGGCAAGAGGAGATATTTTTTTAGGGCATGTGAAATTACTAAAATGGGCAAGAGATAACAAAGAGAATTAAGATATGTATGAGGGCATTATAGTAATTTTCCTTTGGATGGGTATTTAATGAAGTTTGACTTTGTGATTCTTCATCATCTTTTCTTCTTTCTTTCAAGAGGTGGCCGGCTCTCCATTAGCAAAAGGGAAGGAGAAGTGTTCTTGATACTAAGATCAAATTGAAGAAGGAATTGAGAGCTTTGGTGAAAGAATTGTGGAATTTCTTCATCTAAAGTAAGAATTCTTTTGTTTCCTTTACTTATTTTGTAGTAGTGTTGAAGTTATGATTAGGGTGATTTGTGATTTGTTGGTTTGATGATTAGATGTGTTTGTGTTGTATTCTCAAGTGTTGAATTGGTTTTAAGTTAAGAGTTTAAATAGGTGTTGTTGTTGGAAGTGGTGGATGAAGATTTTGAAAGATGGTGATTTTAGGGTTTTGAGATGATTTGTGTTTAAGTGTAATATTAATGTGTTATGAGGTGATTCTTATGATGAATATGTGTTTAGAACATTGTTTATGTTCATTTGAAACATGTGGTATGATGTATATTGAGTTTAAATGCAATTGGGAAAGTGTTGGCTTTGGTTAGGGTTTTGGTTATGGGTGACACGGCCAAAAAGCTATGGGAAACACGGCCAAGACATGAAATTTTGAAGGTGTTGGATTGATTTTTGGGAGACACGGCCGTGTCCCCAAGCCGTGTTTGCTACTGCCAAAGTTGGGTTGAGTGACACGGCCACAAGCTTGGCCGTGTCCCTCATGTGTGCTGCCCGTGTCTCTCATATGGGTTAGGTACGTTTTGTTTTCCTTGACCTAGTTGCAATGTTTTGGTTCTTCAAAGGTAGGTTGGTTCCTAAACCTAAACTTAAACACTCTAAACATATTTTAAACTATGAATGAGCTAATTAAATGCATATGAAAGATCCTAAAGCTATGAATCATATAAATTGTTCTTTGCCCTAATTGCATTGTTGAGATTTAAACAAGGTTATGTTATGCATTGTGAAAGGTAATGTGTTTTATGAGTAATGTACCTTGAAATGTTATATCAAAGATGTGATATCAATGATGCTTTATGCATAATATGAATTGAAATGTGAAATGTGATACAAAGCCATTGTTATTGGCTATGATGATGATAATTGGAAATGGAAATGATAATTGAATAATAAATGAATTGTGTGGCTAATGTGTTATTCTATTTTCAGAGTTTGTTGTTGGTGGCATGCCTAGTAAGTGTAATAATCTCTTGAAGTTAGGTTGGATTGAATCCTTGAAGCCTAATTGAGATGTTACCACCCTTGAAGCTAGGTTGGGTTGGTTCTTGAAGCCAAGTTGGGTTGAAGCTTAGCATGCTTTGCTCCCCTTGAAGCTTGGTTGAACCTAATCCTTGAAGCCTAGTTGGGTATATGATATTGATAAATGTGATGATAGAACCAAAACATTAACTCTGAAAATTGAATGGCATATTAGTGAGTCTTGGGCCCATGCTTGTCTATGGTTAATGTGAGTCATGAATGATGCTTGCCTTAGCTTATTGTTGATGATGAATGATTAAATGAATATAAATGAGGTCTATGATAAGATGTGACGTATGATATGCCTATGTATATATATATATATGTTGAGTTATAAAATGGAAAGCTATGTTATCAACTTGGCATATATGATGTTACATGCATAATATGGATTGAGAATTGGTACTGCATTGCATTAAAACATAACATTAGCATGATTATCTTACTAAGCCGTTGGCTTAGCGCGATAGTGTTTAATCGCGCAGGTAATAGAGTTGATAGAGTTGATCCCGAAAGCTCTTCGAAACCGACCGAGGGTAGACAGTGAAGAGTTGATTTTGGAGACTTAAAGATCAAAGAAAACTTGCCAATCATGTATAACTCTTTTATATTTTGTAAAGTATTGATTAAATGTACATATATGTATATTTGTAAATATGGAATTAAGTGTTTTCAAATATGTAAATATTTTATGACTTCCGCTGTGTAATAACTATATGTATATATATATATCTAATGTGTTTTATTTTAAAAGTAAATGATCTACTTTTCTATAATATATAATGATAATAGTATTGTATCTATTTAAATGTTTTGAATGTTGAAGAAAATCGTAGTATCCCTATGTTTGGTGCACTTATGCTACATTGTTGTGGTTGTAGTGTGTGTGCATTGGATGTGGGGGTGTTACAAAAGGGATAAGTTCCCCTTTAGGTGATTCCAGTATGACTCCCAAACCTGCTCCTTTCCTATTTGCTGCTCGATCAAAATAAATTTTCCACCCTTGTACTTCAATGGCCTCTAAATGTTCATCCAGAAATTCCAAGACCAACTCTTCACTATCCGATAATGGTTGTTGGGCTAGGAATTCTGCCACTGCTCTACCTTTGATTGTTTTTCTGGTTACATACTCAATCTCAAATTCTTCTAATATTATCAACCATCGACCATACTTCCTAATCAAAGAGGGTGTCTCACTTAAGTATTTCATTGGACCCAACCTAGAAATTGCTTGCACACTATACGATTGAAAGTAATGCCGCAACTTCTTAGAAGACCAAACCATAGCTATACAGGTCTTTTCAATGATAGTATACTTAATTTCATAAGGTAGGAGCTTTCTACTTAAATAGTAAATTGCATGCTCAATCCCTGACTCATCTGCTTGGGCTAGCATGGCTCCTATTGACTCTCCTTCTATTGCTAAGTATAGTAACAAGGGTTTAACGAGTTTAGGTGGTTTCAAAACAGGCGGATTCAACAAATAATCTTTTATTCGCTTAAAGGCATTTTGACATTCTTCATTCCATAGGACTTGCTGATTCTTTTTAAGCAATTTGAGGATAGGCTCACAGATTGTTGTGAGCTTTGCTATAAACCTGCTAATGTATTGTAATTTACCAATGAATCCCCGAACTTCTCTCTCCATCTTAGGGGCTAGCATATCCCTTATTGCTTTAACTTTGTCAGGATCAATCTCAATGCCATTCGGACCAATCACATGTCCCAACAATTTGCTTGAGGTAACACTGAACACACACTTCTTCGGGTTTAATCTTAGCTTATATTTCAATGCTCTATCAAAGAATAATTCTAAGTTTTGGAAGTGTTGTTGTAACACCCCTACACCCCGTATACGTACACAGCATGCTATTATGATCGTAATATACGTATACTGAATATAGGAATGCCACAGTTTACTAAACACACGACTCACTTCTTTTAAAATAATATAAGCAAACTCAAAACATTTAAGTTATGTTATAAAACATAGTAGATAAAATGTTTATTCAAAATGCAGCGAAAAATATAACAAATATTTACAATTACATATACATCAAAACTCAAGTTTTACAAAACATAAAATATATACATGTTTGGTAGTATGTCTTTGATCTTTAAGCTCCACTATCAACACCTCAAAATCTAGACTCGACTCGGCCTAGAGGAACTTTCCGGTTCTTCTCTGTCACCTGCGCGATGAACCACAATCGCGCTAAGCCAACGGCTTAGTGGAACAAACACAATAACAATATGCTTCTATGCAATGCCAAAGTCATACTTTAAAACATATAAACAATTTTCAAGAATCTCATATTTCATGACATTACCTTTCATTTTATCATTCAATTGTTTCATCATTCATAAATCACATTGTAAACAAAGACAAGCATGGGCCCAAAAAGAATTTAATATGATATTCAAAGTTCAGAGTTACTGCTTTGGTCCATAATCACAATCATCAAGCCCGTAGGCGATACATATATATATCTCTATCCATGGATAGTGTAACAGACCCAGTCTCTTGGACCTCAACCCAGCTAAACCCGAGGAAATCCTCAACCTGGAAAGATTGTTACAGTTTTTGAGGCTTACGACCCAGTCTTTTCACCCCAAAAACATCATATTTCACATATTTCACATTTTTCAACTGGAATCGGCTTACGACCCGGTCTTTTCACCTATCCAGTGATTCATTGGCATGCCGCCAAACCCAGAACTCTAAAAATTGAATAACATATTAAGCACACAATTATTTCAATTTTCTCTTTAACAATCTCTTTCTCAATCCATTTCATTTGCATCATTATAGCTAACAACAATGGCTTCATATCTCATCAAGATAGTATACATAATCAATTGCATCAAACATCATCATCATAGCCAACAACCATGGCTCCACATCTCATCATATCCTAATTCACATTAAATCCATTCATCAATCAAGTGTACACAACCAATTGTGTTAACATACATTTTAAATGCTCACCAATCAATCACAGTATACAAATCATAACATTTATCAAATGTTTTAACAATGTAATCAATTACTTAACATATGTATAATCAAATATATTAAGTATCATAATCATGTAAATGTATGCAACCATGTAGTTTGTACTTACCTTAAGAACAACTCACACCAATCTACAACCTTCCTCTTCCAAGAATTCTCAACACTTAGGTTAGGGCAATTCAACTTCTTTACCACCTAAACCAAAGATAACCATACACACTCACTTAGAGATACATATAAGATAATAAAGCTAAGAACCAACTAGGGCAAACTCTAAACATGACACACTCAACAACACGGGCGTGTCTCTGACCATGCCCTAACTCCACAACATAGAAGCTTTGACACGCTCAGAACCACGGGCGTGTCACTGAACGTGTAGTACATTCTGCCTCACAGAAACATTGACACGTCCAACAAAACGAGCGTGTTCATGGCCGTGTCAAACCTTCACCAACATAGTAGCTATGTCACGTTCAATGACATGGGCGTGTCACTGGACGTGTAAATGCTACTGCAACACAGAACTATTGACATGCCCAAAGACTTGGCCGTGCTCATGGGCGTGTCAGGCCAAAAATACAGATTCCGACAACATCAACACTTCATCCAACAAACAACTTACTTCCACCATCTTCCACTTCAAACAAACTTAACTAAACACACCCAAAAACCATAACAAACTTGCAAAAACACAAAACAACTCAAAACATACATTAAACACAAGTCATAATCATCATCACAAACCTAAAACACAACCACAACACTTTCTCTTCTAACAAACTTACTCTTTCCTTCAATCCAACCCCAAAATCCAAAATCAATTGAACCAAACACTCTTAAACACACCACAATCAAACAAACACATATCAACCCCAACCTCAACTCACAAACTCAAAGAAAATCAAAGAATCAAGTGGAAAACTTACCAAGGATGAAGAAACTCTTAAATGTCCAACTTGATCACTTGAAAACTTCCTTCAATCTTGAGTTTGGAAGATCAAATCTCTCTCTCTTGCTCTCTTGCTATGGAGTGCCGGCCAAAACAAAGAAAAAAAAAGGAAAGACAATGGCCATGAAGAAGAAAGAAAGAAAAGAAAGAAAACAAAGTCAAACACTCAACCTTCTCTCTCCTCAAAACCCTCTCCTCCAAGCATTTATAATAAAATAATCAAATTAATTCTTTCTTTGGCCATCCCATTTTCACTTGTGTATATGTTGTATATATTTCCATATATACAACATATACACTATCTTCACTTCTTTTCTCTTTTCAATTAAACACATATACAATCAATCCAATTACAAAAATTATTATACCAAACTTCTAGGGCATACTTTGGGATATTACAATTGTTCCCTTATATCCGATTTCACCATCATATCATCAACATATACTTCAACTTCTTCATTCATCATGTCATGAAATAATGTGGTGGCTATCCGTTGGTATGTAGCTCCAGCATTCTTTAAGCCGAATGGCATCACCCTATAACAAAATATACCCCATGTAGTAATGAAAGCAGTTTTGGCTTTATCCTCTTGGGCCATTAACACTTGATTGTATCCAGAAAATCCATCTACAAATGAGTGTAGCACGCTAGAGGCTGCACTATCAATGAGAACATCTATACGAGGTAAAGGAAAATCATGTTTAGGGGAAGCCTTGTTTAAAACTATATAGTCCACACAGACCCTTATTCTTCCATCTTTCTTTGGCATGAGTACTATATTGGCTACCCAATCTGGATATTCTATCACTTCAAGGAACTTCACTTGTATTTGTTTAGTGACCTCTTCTTTAATCAATTCAGCCCATTCAGGTCTTAATTGCCTAAGCTTTTGTTTGACAGGTTTCATGTGAGTTTAAGTAGGAATAAGATGTTTGGCTATATTGCGATCTATACTAGGAATATCCTCATAAGACCAAGCAAATACTTCTTCATATTTTTTGAATATTTTTTCAAATCTCTCTCTCTCTCTCATCAGGAGTAAGTTCGGATGCTATGCTAATGTTTTTAGGATTTTTGATTGTTCCCAAATTTAATGATTGTGTCAACAGAATTAATATTAAAGATGCTCATGTAACTGCTATTTGAATGTATGCAACCATCAAGAGAAACATCACATAAGTAAGCAAAATCAGACTTTATTGCATTCATTTTGGAAAAGAAAAAATCACAATCCTCATACAAAGTAGACAAATCAAAATCAAAATCATTGTTCTCTAAATCATATGGCAAAATGTCTTTAAACTTCTCTTTAACCAGGGCAGCAATCTCCTCCGGGGTCTTCTCAGCTTTCAGGATAGCTTCCTTCTTCTCTTCCGGATTGGATTCTTTATTGCCTGGCAGGGTGAGCTCTTTCTTCACTTGCTCCACTAGCTCGGCAACATCTGCAAAAATTTCAAAACCCAGGATCAACTTTCCCATGATCATGATTGGCTTGGGCTTTCCTTGGAGTGTTCCCATGTCTGGAGCTTTGACAAAGATCTCTTTAAGTGGTGGGAAGCTCATCTTCTCATTCTTCTTTAGCTTGACATTGTTGGCTTCATCATATCCCAACCCCTTCTTGGAAGTTTGAGTTTTAAAATCTGGCAACTTTGTCAGACCGGCCTTTCCCTTTCAAAGACCAGCTCCAGGAAGGTAGTTCATGCTCTTCATCATATTCAAGACTTTAGAGTCCACTACTTCGTCATCAGAAACCGCAGCTACATGGAAACCAATCAGAGGCTTCTCAATCATTAGAGCATTAACAACCTCATTATCTTCGGCCTCGATGACCACTGTCTCATCTCCATTAGGGAACTTAATCTTTTAATGAAGGGTGGAAGGAACTCCACCAAAAGAATGAAACCATGGTCATCCCAAGAGTAAGGCAAAGGTAACAGGTATGTCCAAAATAACAAATTCAACAATAGATTCAATTGGACCAACCTTGTATGAGCAGGGATTTTTTTCCCCCACTCCCGGTGGAATGGTTCTTGAGACTTCAGCACTATTTAGGCTTGGGGCCTTAGAGAACACGGACCTAAGTCTGAAGAAAATGGAGTCACCACTCTGATGGACCGGGAAAAAGAAAGGGGTGGATGACTCAATTTCTAAGGAATCCCCAACCCCGTAATGGGTTTGGAAAGTTGGGTACGTGTGGAGAAGGTGAGAAATGGCCCAGCACCCCCACAACGCCCGGTTCATTGGAACCGGCCTCCTTTACAGGTCTTAATATTATAAAATTCTTAAATATAACAATATTATCCATATTACAAACAATAATTGAAATAAAAGCATCGTTATATTAAAAATCAAAGCAATGTCCAAACAAAGCAAATAAATGGACACTCATCCGAGGATGGAAACATGTCCTTACATCGTTCATGCCTAAATAGGACACCCACCGAAAGGTAGAAACATGTCCTTTACATTTATCTAAAATATAAAAGCAATTTAAATTACTTGATATTTAACTAATGAGGTACCCACCAAGTGGAAACATACCTCTTACAACATTTGGAAATTTAAATAAATCGATAAAAGTAAATAACCATTCATCATAAATAAATCATTCATCAAAGATATTAAACATCAATAGAATGTAAACATCCATCCATGATAATTTAAATAAATCAAGCATTGAAATTAAATAAATCAAAGCATATAAAATAAATCAAAGCATGTAACAAACTACACAATCAAATCTAAAATTAAATAAAGCAAGCAAAGATACAAATTAAGGCTACTGTTTCTATTTAAGATTCTTTATTTAATGTTTAAGGTTTTAGAATTTATTGGTTTAAGCTACTTGAAGTTTTAAGGGAATTAAAATGGATTAAGGTTTTATAATTTAAGGGATTGATAAGGTTCTTTGATTAACCAAATTAGGGTTTGAAGGGAAAAATCATGAAATTAGGGTTTTGATATTAAAACATTACATTTATGATTTACGGTTATTGGATTATTATTTTGGATTTACTATATTTAATTTTAATATTTAGATTTATAAGTTTTTAAGGTTTTAAGGATTAGGGTTTAGGAAAACTAGGGTTTACAGTTTTGGTTTTGAGGGAATTAAGATTTGAGGAAAATTAGGGTTTAGAATAATTGGTTTGAGGTTCACTATTTTGGTTTTGAAGTTGAAGAAAATAGTTTAGGGTTTTTAAAAGCTTTTGGAAATAAGAAAAATGATTTAAGGTTTTTGAAAACAAAAGGAACAATTTAGGATTCTTGCGGACAAAAGGAATAAATTAGGGGTTTTGAGGTTTTAAGGAAACGGAAGGATGATTTTTAAGGTTTAAGAACGATTTAAGGTTTTTGGGAAAACAAAAGAAACAAATTAGGATTTAGGGTTTTTGAAAATAGAGGTGAAAATTTAAGGTTCCAAGGTTTAGAAAAAGTAAATTAGGGTTCTAAGGATTTTAGAATAAAAAGAAAGAGTTTAATGATTCAAGCTACTGTAAAGAAAAAAAAATTGATATTCAGACCTTTGTTTGTTGGTTCCACCAAAATTTACTTCTTTGATGAATAAGGACAAAGGCAAGATGGCCGCCTTTGATGGTTTGATTGTTTGGTTGCCTATTCTTCTCTCAAAAAGTTCAATTGATTTCACTGCCAAAGGTTTCTCCTAATGCGATTAATTCAAAGTTTTCTCCCTCCCTTTTCTGTGTTGTTTTTAGTCTTATTTATAGAATATTTTGATGATTAATATTAATTGTTCATGGAATCTAACATTAATTAAGAAAAGGAAATTGAAACCAAATTGAATTTGGTTTCGGAAAAAATTGTGTCGGAAAAATTTTGCTGGCGAAAAAAAACTACTGCGGAAAAATGCGGGCTGCGAGAACGAAATTGCCTGCGGGTCATTTTGCCCGCAGGAAATTCCTGTGGGCGAAATGGCCTTGGCCATTTCACTCGCAGGATTTTCCAGCGCGTGAAATGGCCCCAAGGCCATTTCGTCTGACCCCATTTCGGCGACAAAATTTTTCATTGCCGATTTTTCGTCGTCGATTTTTATTTTTATTTTTATTTATTTGTTTATTATTATTTTTTATTAATTATAAAACTAAATACTAAAGCAAATATTATTTAATTAAGATAACACAAAAATTGTTTTGGACTAATTAAAATATATTGGACAACACAAAAATTATTTTGGACTTATTAAAATATATTGGACCGGACTTGGTAAAAAATTAAGGGTCTACAGTTTGCCCCCTGCTTGAATGATCTGAGACTTTAGTAAAAGAGAGTGAAAAGCAATAAGACTTAATTTTTTAGATGGTTAAGGTTCTGGGTTCTGGACTCGGTTCGAGTTATGGACTCAAGGATAATTTTAGGTTCTAGACCTAAGCGTAATTTTAGGTTCTGGACCTAAGGATAATTTGGATTCTGGACCCAAGCTAAGTTCTGGACTTAGAAAAGATTCTAGGTTCTGGAATTAAGGATAATTTGGGTTCTGGACCCGAGCTAAGTTCTGGACTTAGAAAAGATTCTAGGTTCTGGACCTAAGGGTAATTTGGGTTGTGGACCCGAGCTAAGTTCTGGACTTAAAAAAGATTCTAGGTTCTGGACCTAAGGAAAATTTGGTTCTGGACCCGAGCTAAGTTCTGGACTTAGAAAAGATTCTAGGTTCTGGACCTAAGAAAATTTTGGGTTCTGGACCAGAGCTAAGTTCTAGACTTAGAAAAGATTCTAGGCTCTAGACCTAAGGAAAATTTGGGTTATGGACCCGAGAGTTCTGGGCTTAGAAAAGATTCTAGGTTCTGGATCTAAGGAAAATTTGGGTTTTGGACCCGAGCTAAGTTCTGGATTTAGAAAAGATTCTAGGTTTTTGACCTAAGGATAATTTGGGTTCTAGACCCGAGCTAAGTTCTGAATTTAGAAGAGATTCTAGGTTCTGGACCTAAGGAAAATTTGGGTTCTGGACCCGAGCTAAGTTCTGGACTTAGAAAAGATTCTAGGTTCTGGACCTAAGGAAAATTTGGGTTCTGGACCCGAGCTAAGCTCTGGACTTAGATGAAATTCTAGGTTCTGGACCTAAGGAAAATTTGGGTTTTGGACCCGAGCTAAGTTCTGGACTTAGAAAAGATTCTAGGTTTTGGACCTAAGGGTAATTTAGGTTCTGGACACGAGGGTAATTTGGGTTCTGGACCCGAGCTATGTTCTAGTCTCATAAAAGATTCTAGGTTCTGGACCTAAGGAAAATTTGGGTTCTGTACCCGAGCTAAGTTCTGGACTTAGAAAAGATTTTAGGTTCTGGACCTAAGGGTAATTTGGGTTCTGGACCTGAGCTAAGTTCTGGACTTAGAAAAGATTCTAGGTTCTGGACTTAAGGAAAATTTCGGTTCTGGACCCGAGCTAATAAAGATTTAATTATCTGCAAAAAATAATTTTTTGATTTCAAAAAGTTTAACTAATTTTTATGCAGATGTCTTCTCCTTGCCCCCTGTGTGTAAAAATATTTATACACAAGCAAGCATTTGAATGATTAAATTAAATAATTGAATTTGCTATTTATTTACTGTGCAGTCACTATTTATGCACTATTTACTATTCATAAATAGTAACTATTCGTAAATAGTAGTAAATATTATTTTACTATTGTAAATAGTAATATACTATTTATTAATAATAATTTACTATTTATAAATAGTAAAATTTACTATTTATCAATAGTAAAGTTTACTGTTCATGAACAGTAAAACTTACTTTTGAATTTTTTTCCTTGCTTTTTCTCTATATCTTTCTCAAATTCTTTCAAATATTATATATAGTTTTAAAAAAAATGCATGCTTCAAGGTCAGGAACTCATTCTAATGCCGAGTTATTAGAGTTTATTCGGCAACATGAAGATGAAAATATAGATCTACTAGCCGGAATGCCGCTTCATCGTAGTTCAAATCAAAAGAGTGCGGTAATTATTTTTCTTCTTCTTTTTGTCTTTCTGTTATTTGTTTATTTTTTATTATATATTTTTTATATATTTTTAGTTTCATTTTTTTATTTTTTATATATTTATTTTTTATTTATTAATTTTTTATATTTTTATTATGTTTGTCTTTGTTTTTATTTATGTTTTATATTATCATTTTTCAGAAAATTTAGGAAAAATAAATTAATTTAAGCAAATAGAATAACATGTACTTACTTGGTATTAACTTACCTGGCTCCGTGTTAGCATGATTGTTGTGTTGTTCGGGCCGGAGGGTGTATTTACAAAGCTCGACACTGGTATGAGGTAGTGCCTTCTCGGGTAAGGCAGATTATCTAAGATTGTGGATTTGAAAGCTTCATCTTACAATTGCCATCTGAGGAGTATTTGATAGACAGGAGCGTAGTCCAAGCGCTTGCAGAAAAATGGTTGGACACAACTCATACTTTTCACTTGCCCATTGGAGAGATGACAATTGGTCTGGTCGATTTTGCTGCTATAACCAGCCTTCGATATTATGGTGTTTCGGTTCCTCTAACCAATGATATTTTAACATTTCAAGAAATTCAGCAATTAATTGGTATGGAACCATCAGATAAGGGGCCTTTTAAGATAAAAATTGAACCGATTCGTAGCTATTGGATGAACTACAAAGGACGGGTTCACAGAGACACGGCCCAACAGTATGCTCGAGGTTTTTTTATTATATTTGCTTGGGTCTACCATCTTAGGCAGCACTGAATCCGCCATCCATTTGTCAATGTTGAGGGCCCTTTCTTATTTCAGAATGGTACCATCTTATGGCTAGGGTGAAGATGGCCTCGCTTGTCTTTACCATGGTCTTGACAAAATTTGTCAAAATATGAAGTCTTTTGTCGGCTTGATGGCGGTTGTCGAGGTACTTTTCTTCTACCAATGTCAATTCCACTCTTTTCTTACATGAATTTGATCTCTATTGTTGTTGTAGGCATGGGCATAAGAACACAGCCTCGTAAGGGTGCCTGGTATTTCCTGAGAGAGAATTGGGTATCCGAGATTAGATTTCTAGTTGTCAGATCGCATGGAAGTTCCCAGCTCTCATCACGTGCATACTAAATGCTTCTTGTTGAGCCGCTTAACCTGGGACCAGGTAAAATAGTGTTAGTATGCTCTAAAATTTATGTGAAAGGTTACTTACCTTATGTCATCTTGCAGGTGACTTTGGCCTGGTGGAACCCAGAAGAACGGACAAATTGGTCTCCCTTCATGAAGGCTGCGCTATCATTCCAACATACTCGCCGAGTCATTGCTGGCCTAGTGTCTAGTGGTTGGTTTCTCGGACAGAGAGTTTATGAGTGGTTTCTTGGTCTAGAGCAGTGGAGAATTTCGATGCATTGCCTGGAATATACTTTAAATATTATATCAATGCCGGAGGATGCATGGTAGTGTGCTCGGTACGGTTATGGTGTTGAGACATTTCTCCATCCACCAGGTGCATTTTATGCCCATTTTATTCAAAGAAGGCTCTTGAACTTTGATGTATCTCCTATTGGCATACGGGAAATTCCTGAAGAAAATGAGGGTAGAGATGGAGATGCGGGATAGTTTGCTCCATCTCGAGGCTGGTGTGAGCGGGGATTTTCGCCCCCACTCCAGGTGGAATGGTTCATGCGACTTCGGCACTGTTTAGGCTCGGGGCCTTAGAGAACACGGACCTAAGTTCGGAGAAAATGGAGTCGCCACACGGACGGGCCGGGAAAAAAGAAAGGGGTGGATGACTTGATTCCTAAGGAATCCCTAACCTCCTAATGGGTTCGGAAAGTTGGATACGCGTGGGGAAGGTGAGAAATGGCCCAGCACCCCCACAACGCCCGGTTCATTGGAACCAGCCTCCTTTACAGGTCTTAATATTATAAAATTCTTAAGTATAATAACATTATCCATACTACACACAATAAAAATAAAGTATCATTATATTAAAATCAAAGCAATGTCCAAACAAGACAAAATGAATAAATGGACACCCATCCAAGGATGGAAACATGTCCTTACATCACATGCCTAGATAGGACACCCACCAAAAGGTAGAAACATGCCCTTTACATAAGTTCTAAAATAGAAAAGCAAATTAAATTACATGATGTTTAAATAATGAGGTACCCATCAAGTGGAAACATACCTCTTACAACTTTTGGAAGTCTAAATTAATTGATAAAAGTAAATAATCATCCATAAATAAATCATTCATTAAAAGTATTTAAATAAAATAAACATCCATCCATGATAAATTAAATAAATAAAGTATGGAAATTAAATAAATTAATGCATAAGAAATAGATCAAAGTATAAGCAAATATGGAATTGAATGAAGCAAATAAAAGTTCAAGTATAGCTACTATTTCCATTTAGGGTTTTTTTATCTCATGTGTTAAGGTTTTGGAAATTTCTAAAATTAAGCTACTGTGACTTTTTACGGAATTAAAATAAATTAGGGTTTTATGTTTTAAAAGGTTGGTAATACTCTTTGATTAAACAAATTAAGGTTTGAATGGTGAAATCATGAAACTAGGGTTTTGAATACCTTAAAATACTTAAATTTGTGATTTTTGATTATTGAATTTTAAGCTACTGTGCAATTTTTGAGTTTTTATGTTTTTATGTTTTTTTATGTTTTAAAGGGATTAGGGTTCATAAAAATTATGGTTTAAAGTTTTAAAAGGATTAGGGTTCATTATGTTAGGTTAAAAAGTTGAATTAAGGTTTTAGGCTTTGAAATTAGGGTTCTTGGGTAGTGAATGACTTTTAGGGTTTTAAAAAGCAATTTGATGATTTATGAAGTTTTATGAATTTAAACAAAAGGATTGGAGTTTTTATAAGTAGAAAAGATGTTTTTTAAGGCTTATTGAATGAAATAGAACCTACTTTAAAATCTTAAAAGAAATAGAATTTGATTTTGGTTTTGTTGAAAAACTTGTTCAATTAGGGTTTTGAGACTTTTGAAGAAAAAAAATAATTTGAAGTCATTTTAGAAAAGAAGGTCACATTTGAGTGTTTTAACTTTGGAAAACTAAATTAAAGTTCTAAGATTTTAACTTTGAAAAATACAAAAAAACCATAGTTTAGCTACTGTGTAAAAAAAATAGAATTTAGAATTTCATACCTTTTTTTGTAAGTTGCTCCAAAATTGCTTCTTCTTGGATGAACTAACTCCAAAGACAAGCCTTGGTTGCCTTTGAATTGCTTAATACGTGCTACTGCTGCTTTAAAGATCAATTGAATTGTGTTTCCCTTTTCCTCTCTTGATTTGGTTTTAAGAAATAACGCCTCGCCCGCAGGAAATTCCTGCGGGCGAAATATTCGCCCGCAGGATTTTCCTGTGGGGCAAAACCCCCTCGGGCCCGTTCTACTGTTTTTCGCTGCCGATTTTTTTCCGACTCCGATTTTTATTTTTATTTTTATTTGTTTATTTTTATTTTTTATTAATAAAAATTAGATACTAAGCTAAAAGTTATTTAATTAAAATTATTTTGGACCAATTAAACAACAAAAATCATTTTGAACTAAATAAAGCATATTGGATCGGATTGGGTCAAAAATTAAGGGTCTACAGTTTGCCCCCTGCTTGAATGATCTGAAACCTTAGTGAAAGAGAGTGAAAAGCAACAATACTTAATTTTTGATATGGCGACTTGTTTTGGGTTTTGGACCCGAGATTAGGTACTTGGACCCGAGATTGATTGAATTTGGGTACTTGGACCCGGGATTGGGTACTTGGACTCGAGATTAGGTACTTGGACCTGAGCTTGAATTACTTTTGGGTACTTGGACCCGGGATTGGTACTTGGACCCGAGATTAGGTACTTGGACCTGAGCTTGAATTGATTTTGGGTACTTAGACCCTAGATTAAGTTCTGGACTTAGAAAATTCTAGGTTATGGACCTAAGGAAAATTTGGGTTCTAGACCCGAGCTAAGTTCTGGACTTAGAAAATTCTAGGTTCTGGACCTAAAGAAAATTTGGGTTCTGGACCCGAGCTAAGTTCTGGACTTAAAAAATTCTAGGTTCTGGACCTAAAGAAAATTTGGCTTCTGGACCCGAGCTAAGTTCTGGACTTAGAAAAGATTCTAGGTTTTGGACCTAAGGGTAATTTGGGTTCTGGACCCGAACTAAGTTCTGGACTTCGAAAATTGTAGGTTCTGGACCTAAGAAAAATTTGGGTTCTGGACCCAAGCTAAGTTCTGAACTTAGAAAATTCTAGGTTCTGGACCTAAAGAAAATTTGGGTTCTGGACCCGAGCTAAGTTCTGGACTTAGAAAAGATTCTAGGTTCTGAACCTAAGGGTAATTTGGGTTGTGGACCCGAACTAAGTTCTGGACTTAGAAAATTCTAGGTTTTGGACCTAAGAAAAATTTGGGTTCTGGACCCGAGCTAAAAAGTTTAGCTAATTTTTAGGCATATGTCTTCCTATTACCCCCTGGGTGTAAAAATATTTGTATACTCGCAATTATTTGAATGATTATAGTTAATAATTGAATTTTCTGTTTATTTACTGTGTAGTTACTGTTCATGCACTATTCACTATTCAAAAATAGTAAATTTACTATTTATAAATAGTATTAAATAGTATTTACTATTGGAAAAGTGATTTTACTATTTACCAATAGCAATACTATTCATAAATAGTAATATTTACTATTTATAAATAGTAACATTTACTATTCTTCAATAGTAATACTATTCATAAATAGTAACATTTACTATTCATCAAATAGTACATTATTCATAAATAGTAAAATTCACTATTTATGCACAGTTTTGAGTTTGTTTTCATCTGCTTGCCGTTCCTCTATAAAAGGCCATCAATTCTCCATTTCATTTCAAAACTTCAATTTCAATTTTGTAATCCTTTCAAATTTCTTTTCAATTTCAACACATATTTTTTAAAAACAATGCATGCTTCGAGGTCGCAAACTCATTCTAATGTCGAATTATTGGAGTTTATTCGGCATCATGAAGACGAAAATCTAGATATACTGGCCGGGATGCCGCTTCATCGCAGTTCCAATCAAAAGAGCGAGGTAATGATTTTTTTATTTATTATTTTTTTATTTTTATTATTTTTTATTTTTTATTTTATTATTTTCATGAAAAATAAATTAATTTAAATAGATTAAATAACACGTACTTACCTGGTATTAACTTACCTGAGTCTGTGTTAGCATGATCGTTGTGTTGTTCGGGCCGGAGGGTGTATTTACAAGGCTCGACAATGGTATGATGTAGTGCCTTCTCGGGTAAGGCGGATTATCCGAGATTGCGGCTTTGAGCAGTTTGTCTTACAATTGCCGTCCGAAGAATATCAAATAGACCGAAGCGTAGTCCAGGCGCTGGCAGAGCGATGGCTGGATACAACTCACACTTTTCACTTGCCCATATGGGAGATGACAATTGGTCCGGTCGATTTTACTGCAATAACCGGCCTTCGATATGATGGTGCTCCGGTTCCTCTAACCAATGAAATTTTAACATTTGAAGAAATTCAGGAATTAATTGGTATGGAACCATCATATAAAGGACCTCATAAGATAAAAATCAAGCCGATTCACAGTTATTGGATGAACTACGAAGGTCGGATTGGCAATAACAGAGCTGAACAGTATGCCCGAGGATTTTTGTTATATCTGCTCGGATTGACCATCTTTGGCAGCACTGAATCATCCATTCACTTATCAGTGTTGAGTGTGTAACACCCCTATATCCCGTATACGTACACAGCATGTTTATACGATCGTAATATACGTATACTGAATATAGAAAATGCCACAGTTTAAAAATACACAAGTCATATCTTTGAAAATAAGTGAAGCAAATCTCAAACATTTAAAAGAAATTCAAAAGACACCATAGCTAAAAACATTTATTAATCCGCAGCTGAAATTATTACAAATATTTTCAAGTGCAAATACATTATAAATCAAAATTTACAAAACATAAAATATGTACATGATTGGCAACTTGACTCTCTGATCTTTAAGCTCTAGGTCAACTCTTCAAGCAAAAACTCAACTAGGTCTAGAGGAATCCTCCGTCTCCACCCTATCAACCCTATCACCTACGCGATGAACCACAATCACGCTGAGCCAACAACTCAGTAGTATAAACCATAATGATAATATGCAACGTCAATATCAATGTCATGCATTCAACCAATAGAGATCATACTTATGAATGTTACATTTCATTATTTCAATAATTATATCATCATCCATTATACTCATTCAACATAGACACCTATGGGCCCAACAAGTATTTAATATGATATTCAAAGTTCATCATTATAGCCAACAACCATGGCTTCATATACGAACCTTCCCCCAACCAGGTCGATAGTCCAAGTTCGGTTGCCCAGCCCACTGGGTCCGCATGGTTCTGCAGGAGGCAGATAGGCAAGTATAAGACTATCAATAACGAACCTTCCCCCAACCAGGTTGGTAGTCCAAGTTCGGTTGCCCAGTCCACTGGGTCCGCATGGTTCCGCAAGAGGCAGATAGGTACGTATAATACTGACTGTATCGAACCTTCCCCCAACCAGGTCAGTAGTCCAAGTTCGGTTGCCCAGTCCACCGGGTCCGCATGGTTCCGCAGGAGGCAGATAGGTCCGTATTTATATCTTTAAACATTACTTTCTCAATTCATTTCTCATTTTCATCATTATAATATACAACATCAATTACATTAACTAAACAAACATATCATTATTCAATCATATCATCTAGGCATGCTTCAATCATATCATTCACATCATTATAACTCAGAACATTAATTTCACATCTCTTTATGTCTCAATTTACATTAAGGTAATTCATCATAAAAGTATTCATATGCATCATCAATATCATCAAATGTATGTTCAATCTCAACATCATATGAATGTATGCAATAATGTAGTTTGTACTTACATCAAAAGCAACCCACACAACTCCAAACACTTCTTCTTCCAAGAATCTTTCACCACTTGAATTAGGGTAACTCACCTTCTTCACAACCTATTCCAAAAGGAAGATGAAACTCACATAAGATCATAAGGCTAAGAACCAACTAGGGCAAACTCTAAACATGACACGCTCAACAACACGGGCGTGTCCCTGACCGTGCCCTAACTCCACAACACAGAAGCTTTTACATGCTCAACAACACGGACGTGTCACTGGGCGTGTAATACATTCTGCCTCTCAGAAACTTTGACACGTCCAACAACGTGAGCGTGCTCGTGGTCGTGTCAATTCCTCAAAAACACAGTGGCTATGACACGCTCAATAACATGGGCATGTCACTGCTCGTGTCACCCATCCAAAACACCAAACCATCGACACGCCCAAAATCCTGGTCGTGCTCATGGCGTGTCAGGCCAAAAACACAGATTCCGGCCAAAACAACACTTAATCCAACAAATCACTTCTTCCACCAACATCCACTTCAAACAAACTCAACTACACACATCCAAAAACCATCTTAAACTTGCACAAACACCAAAACAAGGCAAAATAAACATTAACCACAAATCATCAATATCATCACAAACCCTAAACACACTTTCAACACTATCTTTTCCATCAACCTCACTTTTTCTTTAAATCCAACCTCAAAGATCCAAAATCAGTTAAACCAAATACTCTTAAGCACAACACAATCAAACCAAACACATATCCATCACAACTTCAACTCACAAACCCAAAGAAATCAATGAATCAAGTGGAAGAACTTACCAAGGATGAAGAAACTCTTAAATCTCCAACTTGATCTCTTGAAAACTTCCTTCAATCTTGAACTTGGAAGATCAAATCTCTTTCTTGCTCTCTTGTTTCTTTGATGGCCGGATAGCAATAGGAAAGGACAAGAGAAGGAAAAGAAATGAAAGAAAGCCATGAAGGAAGAAGAAAAGAAAGAAAACAAAAGAAAGAAAAGTCAACTCTTTTTCCTTAAAACCCTCTCATCCAAGTATTTAATATAAAATAATCAAAATATCCTCTTCCACTTCCACTAACTCTAATCCCACTTATAATTAAATAATTCCTTAAACACAATCAATAATAATTAATCTCTTCCTTTGACTTCCTCATTGACTTGTGTATATGTTGTATATATTTTCATATACACAACATATACACTCTCTTCACTTCTTTTCTCTTTTCTTTACAAATTAACATTTACACATAATCCAAATAAAACAACAATTATATCAAAACTTCTAGGGCATATTTTGGGATATTACAGAGTGCCCTTTCTTATCTCAGAATGGTACCATCTTCTGGCTGGGGTGAAGCTAGTCTCGCATGTCTTTATCATGGCCTTGATAAGCTTTGTCGAAACAAGAATTCTTTTGTCGGCTTGATGGCGGTTGTCGAGGTATTCTTTCTTCCAATTTTTTTTTTATTTTTTTTATGATCTTTGTTGTTATTGTAGATATGGGCACATGAACACAACCTCGTGAGAGTACCCGGCATTTCCCGAGAGAGAATCGGGTATCCAAGATTAAATTTCTGGCTGTCCGATTGTGTGAACGTTCCCGGCTCTCATCATGTGCATACTCATCACTTTGTGTTGAGCCGATTAACCTGGGATCAGGTAAAATAACATTAGTAAGCTTTAAATATTTTGCAAAGGTTTTACTTACCTTTTGTTATCTTGCAGGTGAATTTGGCCTGGTGGAATCTAGAAGAGCGAGCAAATTGGTCTCCTTTGATGAGGGCTGCACTATTTTTCCAACATTCTCGGCGAATTATTGCTGGTCCCGTGTCTAGTGGCTGGTTTCTCCGAGAAAGGGTTTATGAATGGTTTCTCGGCCCAGAACAGCGAAGGTTTCCGATGCAAATCCCAGAATACACTTTAAATATTATGTCGATGACGGAGGAAGCTTGGTGGTCGGCCCGGTATGGTCATAATGCCGAGTCATTTCTCCATTTTACCGGGTCCATTTTATGCCTGTTTTATTCAAATAAGACTCTTGCACTTCGATGTATCTCCTGTCGGTGTGCGGGAGATTTTCGATGCAAACGAGGGTAGAGATGAGGAGGAACATGTAGGAGAGTCTATTCCATATCTCAGGACCAATACTTCTCAGGTAAAACTCTTACCACTTTTCCATTGTAACTGCTCTTTCTTTCTTTGATTCTTTAATGATCATTGCAATTTGTTGGCTCGTTTGATCATGAGGCTAGACCATCTCATCCGCAAGGCATTGACATGAATTACCTGGTATGTTTCTTATTTTGCAATAGTTTATGCTACATGTATGCATGATTATGTATGCTCTTACCTTTTTCCTTCTTGGCTCACAGCAGATGCTTGAAGAACAAAACAAGAAGCTTCAAGAAGAGTTGGCTGCAAGTCGTCAGCAGGCTTCTCATTTTGAAAGTTTATATCATCAATCTGAACAAAATTTTTGGGACTTCCAATTTCGAGGAATAAGGGATCTTGGTGCTTCTTCATCGAGAGGCCCCCAGGCTGATGACTATGAGATCCTTTCATCTTCTTCTAATGAGGACCAGGACAAATCAAAACTCCAAGGCAATAGGGATTTTGGTGATTCTGCTTCGGATGATCCCGGGACGAGTAATTTGCCCCCTCCTTCAACAGGCGATGACTTTTTCAAGTCTTTATTTGATGACCTACCACCACCCTCTTAGTGATATGTAAATATTGAAATAATTGTAAGACATTGTACAATAATGAAAAATATACAATTTTCTTCTTTACTATAATCTTTTTTTTTGTTACTGCCTCTTTTTTATTTTTCTCCTTTTTCTCTGCTACTTCCATTTTTTTTTTGGTTTCCGCCAAAAATATTTTTTACTTTTTATTTATAATACATCATAATTAATATCCACTTCTTTTGTTAAACCAAATCCAAAATGGAAAAAGAAATTGTGACCACTTCCTTTCCTTGTGCCATATGGTCTTATCCCTTTTCCATTATCTTTTCCATTTCACTTTTGGAAAATGTTTATTTTCTTCTATATAAATCACCTTGCATGCCATATTTCAATTCATAAGCCAAGAATCACTCTTTCAAAGTGAATACTCTCTCTCTAGCAATTTTGGTTCCTCTTTATTCATCAACCCTGACCGAGCACCATTTAAAGAAAATAAAAGTTCTATTTAAGAATATGGATGCTAACCATTGGAAACAAATTTCATGGTCAAAGCTTGATGTTTTAAAATGTTTTCAAAATGTCAAATTGGACCACTCCATTTTACATGCCGCGGCTTCCTTGTGGAATACGGATTCCAGGGTGTTTAGAATTAATGGCTTTGAAATATGCCCCTTGATTGAAGAATTTGAGGCCATCCTTGGATATCAGCAAATGGCGTTACCCACATTGATCTCCAAAACTCAACAGAAGATGCAGATGTTATTTCAAATCCTGAAACCCAGATTCTTCGGTTGATGAGAGGTGAAAAAATTCTTCTTGCTCCTTTGATTGACTTTTGTTTTTCTCATTTGGCTCCTACTAAGGCCTGGGGGCGCATGCTTTGTCTTTGCTTGCTCAGCAAATTCTTACTTTTTTCTTCTAACGGCGATATTGACCCACGAGTATTGGATATTATGGATCAAATGGAAGGAGGCTTGTCACCGGTACCTGTGATATTAGCCGAGACCTTAGTTGGATTAGACCGATTTAAATCAGGATCGTCAAAGAGATTGACCGGGAGCCCGTTGCTGCTTCAGGTAATTACCTAAACTGCCCTTCCAGGTTTTCAATTTAGAATTTTTTTTATTGCTCTAACTTTTGCCTAGTCCGCCCATGAGGGTTTTTGGAACTAGCGAGCTGTCCTAATTTTTACCTAAGCTGCCCTTGCGGGTTTTCAACTTAGCGGACCCTTTTTTTTAAATTCTTTCTTCGCAGATTTGGCTTCAGGAACGTCTTTGTTTGCTTGATACTCCCTCCATAGACTTTGCCAGATACTTGCCACGTCATCATTTTGCTAGGAAGCTACTCCACCCAGCTTCTTCATACACTGACTGGGTTGACTGGATCCACTCACGTTCTGAAGTCAATATCCGTTGGTTGGTTCCTTGGTGGAAGATTTCTCATATTACCATGCGGACATACTTGATGTATGTTCCTCTTGCTGCACTTCATCAAGGTACATGCTATGATCCTCATCGACTTGGGCGTCAATATGGAGTGGAGCGTCATGATTCTGACTTTATTCCTGACCTAGACATGCCTTGCTTGACTGAAGCCTACTTGGACCGGCTGAGGCAAAGCTGGCCTGCACGCTACACTTATAGACTGCCATATATTTTACATTTGTCTATTCAAAAAGTATTTTGTTAGGATGAAAAATAACTAAAGTAATAAAAGATGCTTCATTTCCATTGATAATTTGCCATCACCTTTTGCAATTATGATTATTTATTTCATCAGTGTCTGGTCATATACTCATAACAGTGCACAAAGAGCAATTTAATCATTAATTATGTTTTATTAAATTAAGGAACAACCAAACATAAAGCTTGCATAGACGAGATTACTCCTGTTGCCAATCAGCCCTTTCGGGTTTTCTAATTGACGATTTTCTCTCATTAGCCCTAATTGTTGCCTAGCCCACACTTTCGGGTTTTCAGAACTAGCGGACTGCTCTAACTTTTGCCTAGGTCGCGCTTTTTTGGGTTTTCAACCTAGCGAGCTCTTTCTTTTTCATTTTTCATACATAAAACCTCTTCAACCTATCAATGTTTACTGGTTCACTAAATTCGTTTCCATCCATGTCTGATAACTTCACCGCACCTTTGCTCATGACTTGTTTCACGACATATGGTCCTTCCCAGCTAGGTCTAAACTTCCCTCTTGGATCAGATACATTAGGCTTACATTGCTTCAATACCAAATCCCCAACCCTAAATCTTCGAATTTTGACCCTTCTATTGTAGGCCCGAGCTATCTTCTTTTGATACAGTTGGTGATGATACAGTGCCTTCAGCCTTCTCTCTTCTAATAGAGCTAACTGAGTGTATCTACTTGCTACCCATTCTATTTCAGGCAGCTCTGCTTCCAAGACTACTCTCAATGACTTGATCTCAATCTCAATTGGCAAGACTGCTTCCATCCCATAAACCAAAGAGAACGGTGTCATTCCAGTATGTGTTCGCACACTCGTCCTATATCCCCATAAAGTAAAGGGAAGCATTTATGACCAGTCCCTGTAAGTCCTGGTCATCTTGGACAGAATTTGCTTAATTGTCTTGTTTTTTGCTTCCACTGCACCATTAGCCTTTGGTCTATAAGGAGAGGATCGGTGATGATGAACTTGGTACTTGGAGAATAAATCCTTAACTGCTCCTTGAAACTGTACCCCATTATCTGATATCACACTGTGCGGGACCCCATATCTACAGATGAGATTCCTCTTGATAAAGCTAGCCGAAGGATTCGGCTTCGACCCATTTTGAAAAATAATCAACTTCTACCACAATAAAACGGTGCCCGTTTGAAGCTGTTAGATGTATCTCTCCTATGATGTCGATACCCCAGGTGGCAAAGGGCAAGGGTGAAGACATTGAATGCATTTCTTCAAGAGGCATACGATTCAAGTTACCATACATCTGACATTGTTGGCACTTCTTGACAAACTCAATACAGTCTCTCTCCATGGTCAACTAATTGTAACCTTGTCGAATAATCTTCTTAACTAGGGCCAAACCACTCATGTGCGGACCACAACTTCCCGCATGTATTTCTGACATGATGCGCTCCACTTCAGGCTTTCTTAAACATCTCAAATGCACCCCCATCGGGCCATCTTCGATATAACTCCCCATGGAATGTGGTGTAATGCAATGACCACCGCCTTAGGGCCCTTCTCTCTTTGTTTGTTGCCCCCGACGGGTATTCTCTTTCTTCTAAAAAACATCTTATGGTATCATACCATGCATCATGGTCTGTATCAATTTCCATGATTGTTTCATATTCATAACAAGGAGTTGATGAACTGGTCAAGACCAGAGGCTTAAGGAATAAGCTAACAGGATTTTCCCATACCGAAGCCAATGTGCCTAGGGCATCAGCCATCTGATTTTCTTCTCTTGACAGGTGTATAAACCTACACTCCTTAAAATTTTTCTTTATCATGGTCAGGTAATGATGGTATGGTTTCAATTTTTCTTCTTTCAACTCCCACTCTCCATTTACTTGGGATCCTACTAACAACGAATCACCATAAACTTCCACCTTATCTACCTTCATAATCATTAGGGTTTCCAAACCGAAAATACAAGCTTCGTACTCCACCATATTATTAGTCACCCTAAATTTCAACTTTTTGGCTAAAGGGATGAGTTCCCCTTCGGGCAATTCAAGTATAACTCCCAAACCTGCTCCTTTCCTGTTTGCTGCTCCATGAAAATACATTTTCCACCCTTGTACTTCAATTGCTTCTAAGTGTTCAACTGGAAATTCCAAGATTACCTCTTCACTTTCTGGTAATGGTTGTTGAGCCAGAAATTCTGCCACCGCTCTACCTTTGATTATTTTTCTGGTTACATACTCGATCTTAAATTCTTCTAATATTATCAACCATCGACCATATTTCCCAATTAAAGAGGGTGTCTCCCTTAAGTATTTCATTGGATCCAACCTGGAAATTGCTTGCACACTATATGATTGAAAGTAATGCCGCAACTTCTTAGAAGACCAAACCACAGCTATGCATGTCTTTTCAATAATACTATACTTAACTTCATAAGGTAGGAGCTTTATACTTAAGTAGTAAACGGCATGCTCAATCCCCGACTCATCTACTTGGGCTAGCATGGCTCCTATCGACTCTTCTTCTACTGCTAAGTATAGTAATAGAGGTTTACCGGGTTTAGGTGGTTTCAAAATAGGTGGATTCAACAAATACTCTTTTATTCGATCAAAGCCCTTTTGACATTCTTCATTCCATACGACCGGCTGATTCTTCCTTAGCAACTTGAAGATAGGCTCACAGATTGTTGTGAGCTTTGCTATAAATCTACTAATGTACTGTAGTTTACCAATGAATCCCCAAACTTCTCTCTCCGTCTTAGGGGCTGGCATATCCCTAATTGCTTTGGCTTTTTTAGGATCTATCTCGATGCCATCCAGGTTAATTACGTGTCCCAACAACTTACCTGAGGTAACACCAAATACACACTTCTTCAGGTTTAATCTTAGCTTATACTTCAAAGCTCTATCAAAGAATAATTCTAAATTCTGAAAGTGTTGGTCCCTTGTATCCGACTTGACCATCATATCATCAACATATACTTCAACTTCTTTGTGCATCATGTCATGAAATAATGTGGTGGTCATCCTTTGGTAAGTGGCACTAGCATTCTTTAAGCCGAAAGGCATTACTCCATAACAAAATATACCCCATGTAGTAGTGAAGGCAATTTTGGCTTTATCCTCTTGGGCCATTAACACTTGATTGTATCCAAAAAATCCATCCACAAATGAGTGTAGCACGCTAGAGGCTACACTATCAATAAGTACATCTATATGAGGTAAAGGAAAATCATCCTTAGGGGAAGCCTTGTTTAGATCTCTATAGTCCACGCAGACCCTTATCCTCCCATCTTTCTTTGGCACAGGTACTATGTTGGCTAACCAATCTGGGTATTCTATCACTTCAAGGAACTTCACTTCTATTTGCTTAGTGACCTCTTCTTTAACCAATTCAGCCCATTCAGGTCTTAGTCACCTAAGCTTTTGTTTGACAGGTTTAATGTGAGTGTAAGTAGGAATATGATGCTCGGCTATGTCTCGATCTATCCCAGGCATATCCTCATAAGACCAAGCAAACACTTCTTCATATTTTTTGAATATTTTTTCAAAACTCTCTCCCTCATCAAGAGTAAGGACGGATGCTATGCTAATGTTTTTAGGATTTTTAGTTGTTCCAAAATTTAATGATTGTGTATTAACAGAATTAATATTAAAGATGCTCATGTAACTGCTATTTGAATGTATTCAACCATTAGGAGAAACATCACACAAGTAAGCAAAATCAGACTTTCACTACAAGAAAACTGTGAAATAGCTACGGAAAATTGCTACGGACAGATTCCGTAGCAACATAGCGACGGAATTGCTATGGCATAGCTACGGAACTGCCTTTTTTATTAAATTATATATTGCCGTAGCAAGTCCATAGCTATTCCGTAGCGACGTTAGCTACGGAACAGATTTCTGTAGCAATTATTTTTGCGCCACAGTGGCGCGTCTTTTAGATACGCAGGATTCCATAGCCATTCTGTAGCAAACATATAACTCATTCCCTCAGATGCGGTTTAACTATGGATTTATCCTTTGCTACGGAATTTTCGTAGCGAAAAATATTTGCTACGGAAATAGTGCTACAAAAATAGTGCTACGAAAAATATTTTTGCTACGGATTTATCCTTTACTACGGAAATTTCGTAGCTAAAAATTTTCTACTTCCCTCCTTTGCAAATTTCAGAATCCCGCTTTCCTCTAAAAAAAGGGGAAAATAAATTTCGTATCTGCCTTTGCTTTGTTCCTTCTCAGTTTGCTTTCCATCTTTCCCTTCACGTTGCAGCCTGCTCTCCTCAATCAATCTCTCTCTCTCATGACTTGCAAACCCAAGCCATAACCAACCACAACCTCCATTCGCCGCTTCCATCGCTGGTGTCTCAATCTTCAACCACTTTCAATTTGGAAGAAGAAGACAACATCGATGAGACAAGAGAAAGCTCAAAGGTTCTGATATCTTTCTCCCTCTAACTTTCATTTTATTGTTGTTATGCTTCAGTATCTTAGGATTTGGGGTTTTTGATGTTTGAACTCTCAAGTTAAACTGTAGAACTGCTGCTAGTTCTGGTACAAACCCGATCTAAATAATCCTCAATGTCATTCAAAAACCATGTCCTACATTCACAATTCAATGCATTTGCTATTTCTGATGATACATTCAATCTACTTCCCTTCACCCAATTTTGGTTGCTTTGCAGATTATTTACTATTTCTGAGAAAAATTCATTTTCGGATCTTTAATTCCTAGCAGCAAATAATGTACTTTTCGGTCAGTTTGTGTAATTTGTTCTGTTTGATGCTTTTGGGTGCTTTTGGGTTTAAGTCACATTATACTGCTGCTTTGATCCATGTAGCTGCATTTTTCTTTCTATCCAATACAAGTTTTAAGTCTTCTGTTATAGAATCAGGACAACTTGAATCTATTAGGGATTCAAAAATTACTTTGGTTTGAGATAAATCATTTTGAAGATTGGAAAATTTGTCTACAAGTTTCCGCTGTATATTATGGTTCCATTTATTGAGCCATGAGGTAATGTAAGTAACATAGAATATGACTTCAGGTTTTCCCAATTCGCTTCTCGTCATAAAATTTATACCACTGTAGTTGATTGTTGTCTTTTCATGTCATGCAGCACTGCACTAATGTAAAAATTGAAATGAATTGTTGAATTCATTTGCTCTTATGAACATAAGAAAAGAAAAAGAACTCACATGAACACTTGATCCGCTGCAATCTGTTTTGGCCTTAGGCTTGACAAATGTAGTGTCTGAAATATCCTTTGGTATTCTTGCAACATCCTTCCCACTCCAACTTCTTCTTTTGAAAATAAAAGATGTGGTAGAAGCAACTGAATTTCTGTTTCCTGCTGCAGTAATAGTATCATCATTTCTCCTTAGCTTGTTTGATAAAGTTTGATTTTTCTTTTTCCTGTTGATGATAGAAAATGACTAATTCTATAGAATAAGTGAAACTCATATTCTAAAGTTCAGTCTACATTCAAAAATCAACAAAATTTATCTGTATTGTATCATAACATGTCCTGGCTGGAATAAGAAGAAATTCATTTAAAGATGGAAGTAAACATAATTAATTCAAATGTTGTAATTTTATAAATGAATGATTTACTTCAAAGTCAGTCAGTCATATGATGCTTGCTGGAAATTGAGCTTTTGCATTGCTTTCTTACATTAAGTGTTGTAGTTTGCACAATCAGACCTGGTTTTATAGTTTGGCATGCCATGGGAAACTGAATTGTCTTGTTTATAATTTCAGGTAGCTTGACAAAGCTTAGTTCTCTCACATTTTTAACCCCAATGTTTGCTTCAGTTTTTGGGTAAGATTCTTCAGTAAAGGCAGTAAAAATGTATGACAATTTCATTTAATGCGTGGACCTTTGCAAACATTGAACTGAGGCTAGAACCCTTTAGTAGATTATCACTGAAATCTCCAAACATTTCATGATTTGACATATTCTTACATTAGGTTCCTATATCTTAGTGAGACCTTCTCATCCTTACAGCTGGTGGGGGCTCTTGTTACGGTGGTAGCAATATACATGGTCAATTACCGTAAAAGTATTGACTGAAGCATTTTGATTTAAGATTCTTATGGGGAAGGAAATGCCAATGATTTGTAAAATTGCTGAAAAGGCTTAAGGAATGCCATTTGTTGTGTAGTAATATTTGTGTGCATGCATGCGTTTAGAAAGCAAAAGACAAAATGGCCTGTTGTATTTCCATTTTTTGTAAAGTCTTAAAACATTTGGACATCTTTTGTTTTCTTATCTGGTCATTTCATAAAATAATGCTGCTGCTCACACCTTTTTTTTTCTAATTTTAGTTTTTGAGCTGCTTGAAAAATAACATATTGGTGTGAATTTGTTTCTTGCTGATTGACTCCATGATATTTGGTAATAACTGTGATATTCATATCTTCATGATAATTTGCTTCTTCATTTGGGTCTCGGCTTATTCCTACTCAAGTATGTTCTACAATTTTATATGCAAAGTGTCACATTAATGATCCCATTTGTTGGTGGAAATGCTGCAATTCAGTTTATTAGATTGCTACTTGCAGTCCAACATCTTCCGGTTTATAATTTGTAGTAGCTATATCTTTTGAATTTTTGCAATAGTGATGAGTTATGCATGAATGACTGAAAACATGATTAAATATGTGTTTTAAGTGGCTGATATTTGGAAAAAGGTGTTTGAAATTTATAAATTTAATAAATTGCAATGTAGCTTAATAAATTGCTGGCTAAGTGTTTTTACTGTCATATATAAATGATATTTTTTTATATTTAATAGTAATTGGCTGTCTTAATATTCTATAAACACAGGAATATGAATCCAGATAGAAGTTGGATGTATCGTAGGCTTAGTGGAGGATTTATTACTCTAGAATTTGTTAGGGGAACTGAGGAATTTATTAAATTTGCAACTTCTCATCCCGAATGCATGGATGGAGATAAACTGAAATGTCCTTGCATTAGGCCTAAATGCCGTAATAAGATTTTTTTACCTGTAGAAGTTGTTACACAGCACTTGTATGAAAGAGGTTTTATACCAAATTATTACAATTGGTACTTACATGGTGAAGATGAGGAAGATGTTATAGAAATGAGTGTGGACCACTCGGAAGGAGGAGGAGTCCGTGTTGATGAAAATTTTTTTGAGCATAGAGATCGATATTACAACATGGTAATCGATGCCTTACATCAACAAGGGGTGTCTAATGAAGTTGAGGACATGGAAGAAGAGCCAAATAGTGTTGCAAGAAAATTGTATGACATGCTTGAAGCAGGAAATCAAGAACTATGGCCTGGTTGTAAAAGACATTCAGTGTTGTCAGCAGT
Organism: Garcia nutans; assembly: GCA_947685225.1. NCBI lineage: Eukaryota > Viridiplantae > Streptophyta > Magnoliopsida > Malpighiales > Euphorbiaceae > Garcia > Garcia nutans. The sequence goes on along the minus strand of CANTUV010000037.1, from coordinate 7,322,948 downwards.
TGCTCGAATGTTGAACATTAAGGCAGAACACCATTTGTCTGAAAAATGCTTTGACCAATTGTTAGAGTTTATAAAAGAAGTACTCCCTGAAGGCAATTTAATGCCTGAATCCTTTTACAGAACAAAAAAGTTAGTTGAAGGTTTAGGTCTTCCGATGCAACAAATAGATTGTTGTGATAATAATTGTATGATATATTGGGGAGAAGACATTGACTTACAAGAGTGCAAGTTTTTCCGTCATCCTAGGTATAAACAGTGTAGGAATGAAATTACAAATAAGGTGGTTTATAGGGCATATAAAAAGATGTTTTACTTCCCTTTAATACCAAGATTACAAAGGTTGTATGCATCAGAAGCCACAGCAAAGCATATGACATGGCATCATAAACATTCATCGAAAGAAGGTGTTATGCAACATCCATCGGACTCTCCTGCATGGAAGCACTTTAACACTATTCACCGCTCTTTTAGCGATGAAAAAAAAATGTACTTCTAGGATTGAGTACCGATGGCTTCCAACCTTTTGGTCAATCTGGAAAACAATACTCTTCTTGGCCGATTGTTGTCACACCTTATAATTTACCTCCTTGGATGTGTATGAAAACGGAGTACATGTTTCTATCTACTATAGTGCCAGGTCCAAATAATCCAAAGTATAAGATAGATGTCTTTCTGCAGCCCTTAATTGCAGAGTTGAAACAATTGTGGGAGGTTGGGGTGGAGACGTATGATGTCTCAAAGAAACAAAATTTTCTCTTGCGTGCGGCTCTATTATGGACTATTAGCGACTTTCCCGCTTATGCTATGCTATCCGGATGGAGCACTGCTGGTAGGCTTGCTTGCCCATATTGCATGGAGAAAACAAATGCTTTTACATTGCAAAACGGTCGAAAACAATCTTGGTTTGATTGTCATCGCAAGTTCTTACCACCAGACCATCCATGGCGGAGAAATAAAAATTGGTTCAAGAAGAATAGAGTTGTCAATGACAATGCACCTCGGATAAAGACTGGTGAAGAGATACTTAATGAAATTGAGTCATTGGGTCTTATGAAGGTAACAGAACTAGGGGCTGATAAGAAGAATGCTCTTATAAGTGAGAGTTATGGATGGAAAAAGCGTAGTATTTTTTGGGATTTGCCATATTGGAGTTCCCTTCTCATTAGGCATAATTTAGATGTTATGCACATTGAGAAGAATTTCTTTGATAATCTATTCAATACCATTATGAACATTGATGGTAAAACAAAGGATAATTTCAAAGCAAGAGAGGATATGGAAAACCTTTGTCGTCGTAAGGAGTTGGAAAGAAATCCAACAACTGGCAAGTTCCCAAAAGCATGTTACGCATTAGACAAAGATTGGAAAAAAACTGTTTGTGAATGGTTAAAGACATTGAAGTTTCCAGATGGTTACGTCTCAAACATAGGACGATGTGTGGATTTAAAAAAATACAGAATGTTTGGAATGAAAAGCCATGATAGTCATGTTTTCATGCAACGGTTATTACCTATTGCTTTTCGGGAACTACTACCAACAAAAATATGGGAAGCAATTACTGAGATTGGGAGTTTCTTTAAACAATTGACAACAACAATTATTAGTACAAATGACATGTTAAGGCTAGAAGAAGAAATTCCCATTACACTTTGTAAGCTCGAGCGATACTTCCCACCTGGCTTCTTTGATTCAATGGAGCATCTTCCCATTCATCTTGCGTACGAAGCACGGATTGCGGGACAAGTCCAATATCGTTGGATGTATCCGTTTGAGAGGTAAGTTTTAATAGATTTGTTAACATACTTTATTTATATTATTGTGTCTTACGATGGTCATGTTTTTTAAACTAGGCATAATGGTAAAATAAAGAAAAATGTGCGTAACAAAGCAAGAGTTGAAGGCTCGATTGCTAATGCATATTTAGTTGAAGAGGCATCATCTTTTTGTGCCTATTACTTCGAAGACCATATATATACAAGGCACTATAGAGTACCTCGGAATGATGATGGCGGTATTGATGAGTGTGATAACATGGAAGAGACATTGTCAATATTCAAAACTATTGGCCGTCCATTGGGAAGAGGGAAAAAAAGGAGATTAACAGAGGTTGAAAAAAAGGCAGCCCACTTATATATTCTATTAAATTGCGAGGAACTTTCTCCTTTCATTAAGTAAGTACTAATACTCTTTAAATTAATTGATGTATTATAGCCCTTTTAATTAATTTTTGTCATTTTAATTTTTTTTAGTGTGTTTACCAACTCACTTCGGTCCTCCTTCCCCAATCTTAGTGAGTATGAGGTTGAAAGACGATTAGAGATTGAGTTTCCCAGCTGGTTCAAAGATCATGTAAGTTAGTCAATTAAAGAGTATCTGCCAATGTTGTTAATTGATTCGAGATATATATCTTACTGCATTTTCCTTTATAGGTTCATAATCCAGAAAATCATGTGGATAATCAATTCATTAAGGATCTAGCTTTGGGTCCTTTATACACTGTTCATGTGTTTACAGGGTATTTCATAAATGGTTACAAATTTCACACAGAAGGACGAAGCTCAAATAGAGTTACATCTAATAGTGGTGTGTGTATTAGAGGTACAAACTACTCGAAAATATCAAGTGATTATTATGGTAGGTTGATAGAAGTTGTAGAGGTGGAGTATCCGGATTTACCTATAAAATGTACAGTTTTGTTCAAGTGTGATTGGTATGATCCAACTCTTAATTCTAGAATGAAAGTTCATCCGAGTTATAACCTAGTAGATGTTAATCACACAAAAAAATTTCAGAAGTATGAGCCTTTCATTCTAGCCACACAAGCCGAGCAAGTTTGTTTTGTGCCATATCCGTCTCTTATAAGAGATAAGGTGGATTGGTTGGCTGTAATCAAAGTTAAAGCACGATCAATAATTAATCATCCGACGATTTCATCAAATCTTAATGAGAATGTTGATGCCCCTCTCCAAGAAGATGTGGTCGGTCAACCTTTTGTTGTGCTAGAGAGGGACTTATCTGAACAAATAAATGATCCAGATGGAAATGAAATTGAATTAAATGAGAATGATGAAGAACCTGATGGTTTTGTTGAGCCTGACTTCTCTGATGAAGATATTGACGAATCAAATGATATTAGTAGTGATGATGAATAAGCTAGTATATATTTAAGCACATGTTGTATTGAATTTATTTTTGAGTGATTTTTTGGAATTATGACTTGCTCATTTGATACCATTATTTTTCTTTCTTGCCTTGCCTTGCGATAACAATTTTTTTTTTCTAGATTGCTATATTTAAGCTAGTATATATTGCACCTCCTTTAATCCTTAATTATTTTGAAACATTTTTGGCATGCCCTGCACTAGCAAACGTGAAAAGACAATACATGTTTCATTTTTATTGAAAAATGTCCTTTCTTGTTACATTACTGCAGTCTGCAGGCATTTAGATGATTTGCTAAATCAAAATTCCAAATTCAAGATGAAGCTACAAATGAATTTAATACATTTTTGACAGTCTTTTTTATTCTCAACTCAGTTGCTATTTCACTAAATATGCCAGCAATTACCCTCATATTTATTACTGCTTCATGTTTGTTCAATTCATGTTTCTTTTATAGATTGATTTTAATGGTTGTAATAGTTTTAGCTCCTCCAGTTTGTTTTCTATGTTTAGAATCAATTTCTCCTTTTTGCAAAATCTGCTTGAAATCTGGTTGTAAAGTTTGCAAAATACAACCAGATAGAAGTACTCAAAGTTTGCAAAATATAGCTAAACATGATAAATGGTTAATGTGTATGGATAGAAGTACTCAAGGTAAGAATTCTGCCACTTGTTTCCATATTTTTGCTCATAATTGGAATTTTCAAGGTCTACTTGTGTGAGTTGATCTTTGACTGTACCTCCTCCTCTCTATCTTAAATTTCTTTTCCAGGTGCTAACTATTTGTATGTGAAACAGGCTATTTGCAGCACTCTAGAAGATTCTTGTTTTGGCTAATTAGCTTAGGTAAAGAGTTATAAGATTGAAAAGCAAGTAGCAGCAACACTCAGCCTATAAGATTGAAAATCAAGCAGCAGGTAGTAGTGTCTATATTGCATCTCTGTTTTTCAGATTGTAGCACTAAAGTTGTTTATCTACTTAGTAATATGTTCTAATGCTGTTATGATAGCTATGACTGGAGGAAAAGGGAAAGGATCTGTTGGTAGAGGACGTGGGATGACTAAAGGTCGAGGATTTGCATCAAGCAGTCAACCATGGGATGGAAGTTTTTTATCCCGTCGAACAAGAATTCTCTTAAATTGCGATGAAGTTCCCCCTTCCACTCCACCAACAATAGCCCCTACCACCTAACATGACAAACCAAACATATCCACCTGCAACAGCCCCTACTATTGCACCTAACATAACTCCTCATGCTTCTCCACCAGCAACAGCCCCTACTGTTGAACCTGCTGCTGACAATACTACTTCTACTCCAATAAATAACAATCTAGAGATGGATGATAGTAATGGTACACCTAGGTCTGATAGTGTTAGCTTTCATGGGAGGGCAAGTGCACAAAAAATAATCTTAATCACATATGCTTCGATAGAGGGAGAAGGAGAATTTTATCCTTCAAAGATTTCTCATAAAGTAAGTGAGGCAATTACAAATAGCTTCAAAGAAAAGTTGGTGAAGGAGGGTTGGCGATGGAAATGTGTACCAAACGCGATAAAGGCTTTCTATTGGAAAGAGTTCAAGGTCTATGAGTTAATTTTATTATTCAACTAATAGCTAATTATGTTATCTTTGTAAATTTTTAATACTTTCAATTTAACTTCTTTTTTTTTAGAAACAATTTCGATGGGAAGCTGAAATTGAAGGTTTAGTTAGAGGTGCATGGCTTAAAAAAAGCGGCGGCGCGCTATAGAGACATGATATGCAAGTGGAAAAGGCAACCTCGAGCAGAATTCATTGAGGAAGATGTTTGGAATGCTTGGAATGAAGTATGGAAGACTCCAGAGTATGTGAAATTAGCCACCCAAGCATCTATAAATCGAAAATCTGAGGTAGCAGGGCAAGGGACTGGTCTTTCTAGGCACACTGGTGGATCAATTTCGTTCACGGAGCATGCAAGACGCATGGTAAGCCTGTTATGTTGCTGCCATTTAAAATGGTTGTTGTTGTTTGTGTTGCTGCCAGTGTATATATATATATACATATGTTGAATCTGATATATTACATATTTGATTCCTTATTTCTTTCCGCTCATGCATTTTAGTTTGTATTCCTCTTCCATATAACTTGCCTCTGCTGTTGTGCACTACTAATCGTAATTGTTGGCTAGTGTGTGAATATTTCCCTTTTATTTTGTTTTGTTTTATCCTTATATTTGGATCGCCGTGTGGCGTGATTCCATGTTCATATGCTGCCCGTTTTTGTGCATGCAATACGTTGTAATTAATTTATGTTTCAATGGTCATTTCAATTTGGCAGAAGGAAAAAGATGTCGAAAAAAGAGAACCTTCAAAAAGTGTTATCTTTCTTAATATGCATACTAAGAAAGATAAAAGAGGGGATCCAGCTGAGTTCATCGATAAGTGTGCTGAAACTGTCTATGTAAGTTTGATTTCTTTTGATTCATTATAATTTTAAAATTTTGAAACAATTTACTTTAATTGTACATTTATATATGTTGTAGGAGAATTTTAAGCGACTTAAAGATACTGTTGTACAAAACTCGGAGATGGATTCTGAAGAAGATAATAGCATTCATCTTGATGAGGACCTGTTATTCATCGAGGCAGCTGGAGGAAAAAAAAAGAATCGCATTTATGGCCTTGGATCAGCAAAGGGAGGGTCATATGCTTCAAGTTCCTCATCAAATGCACTAACTACAACTGCTCAACAAGAAACACTTAATAACTTGAATGAACGACAGTCAAAGCTTGAAGAAATGATGGTTAATCTTATCAAAGAAATAAAAGAAGACCGAGAGGAATCAAGGCGATGGCAGGCATCATTTGCACCACCTCTTACAGATGACTCTGCTGATATAGGTTCACCAAATGACAATTATTTTGATGATTAAATATTAAGTTACGTTGTTATTTCTATATCTTTAGGTATAATATTATATGAATTTTTAGGATTTACATTTGAGATTAAACACTTATCCCTTGTAGTACTTTGCATTAATGTGGATTATATGAACTTTTATGTTATAAAATGACTTTGGATTTTTTTTTAATTATAATTGTTCTTTGGAGTTTAATTTTAGCAGGTTTAATAAAAATATTATTTTGCAAATGCTATGGAATTTGCTACAGAATGTGGTATTATTGGCTACGGAATTGCTTTAGAAATTAGCTACATAATTGCTCCAGGCATTTAGCTACGGAATGGTAACTACGGAACTGTTTCGTAGCAAACGACCTTAGCTACGGAAGTGCAACTACGGAACTGCTACAGATTATATTTCCATAGCTAACAACCTTAGCTACGGAATTACTACGGACGTTCACCTACGGAACTGCTACGGATTATGTTTCCGTAGCTAAAAACTTAGCTACGGAATTACTACGGAAGTGCAACTACGGAATTGCTACGTCTTTTGTTTCCGTAGCTAAAAATTTTAGCTACGGAATTACTACGGAAACTTAGCTACGGACTTGTTTAGCTATGGAATTTTTGAAGAAAAGTTTGAATGGTTATTGCTACGGAATGTCAGTAGCTAATCCGTAGCTATAGTTGCTACGAAAACAGTTTCTGTAGCTAAAAAAGCTTTGCTACGGGTTTTTAGCTACGGAAAATTTTCCGTAACAATTCCGTAGCTAAGCCGGTAATAGCTACGGACTTGCTACGGAATTGGCCGTAGCTAAACTGCATTTTTCTTGTAGTGTTTATTGCATTCATTTTGGAAAAGAAAACATCATCATCCTCATACAAAGTAGACAAATTAAAATCAAAATCAAAATCATTGTTCTCAGAATCATAAAGCAGGATGTCTTCAAACTTTTCTTCAACCAGGGCAGCAATCTCTTCCGGAGTCTTCTCGGCTTTCAGGGCAGCTTAATTCTTCTCTTTGTTGGTTGACAGGGTGAGCTCTTTCTTCACTTGCTCCACTAGCTCTGCAACATCTGCAAAAATTTCAAAACCAGGGATTAACTTACCCATGAACATGATTGGCTCAGGCTTTCCTTGGAATGGTCCCATAGTTGGAGCTTTGACAAAGATCTCTTCAAGTGGTGGGAAGCTCATGTTCTCCTTCTTCTTTGGTTGAACATTATTGGCTTCATCATATCCCAACCCCTTCTTGGAAGCTTGAGTTCTAAAATCTGGCAACTTTGTTAAACCGGTTTTAACCTTTCCAAGACCAGCTCCGGGAAGGTAGTTCATGTTCCTCATCATATTCAAGACTTTGGAGTCCACCGCTTCATCATCAGAAATTACGGCTACTTAAAAACCATTGAGAGGCCTCTCAACCATTAGAGCGTTAACAATCTCATTATCTTCAGCTTCAATGACCACTGTTTCATTTCCATTGGGGAATTTGATCTTTTTGTAATATCCTCATGTATGCCCTAGAAGTTTTGATTATGTTGTTGTTGTTGTTGTTGTTGTTGTTGTTGTTGGTTTAAAATGTGATTGAATGTATATGTTAGGTGATAAGAAAAGGAATTGGTAAGAGAATGCTTCTGTATATGTGTTTTGGGAAAGAAAGAGGGTTTAGAGAAAAGTGTATATGTTGTTTATATGATGATATATATAACATATACATAAGTCAAAGGGAGAGTCAATGAAAGAGAGATATTTTTATGGGATATGTGAAATTACTATAATGGGCTTATAAGAGACAAGAGATTAGTTATATGGATAAGGGTGTTTTGGTAATTGCTTGAATTGAATCACATGGTGGAGATTTAAAGAAGGATTGACTTTGTTTCTTCATCATTTTCTCTTTTTCTTGGTTGTAGTGGCCGGCTCCTCCATAGACAAAGGAAAGCAAGAGGTGAAGAGAGGATCTTGATGTGTTGAGCTCAAATTGAAGGAAGATTAAGTGATCAAGTGTTGATTCAAGAAGTTTTTAACTAAGGTAAGATCTTTCCTTTGATTTCTTTTATTATTTTGAAGTGGTATTGGAAGTTAATTAGGGTTTGTTGATTTGATGATAAGATGTGGTGGTGATGTGTTTTCAAGTGTTAAATTGGTTTTAAGTTAAGAGTTTAAATAGGTGTTGTTGTTGGAAGTGGTGGATGTTGATTTTGGAAGATGGAGAAGGATATTGGTTTTAGGGTTTTGAGATGGTTTGTGTTTAAATGTATTATGAATGTTTTGTGAAGTGATTCTTGTGATGAATTTGTGTTTAGAACATTGTTTCCATTCATTTGAACCATGCTATATTGTGTATGATGAGTTGGAGTGCAATTGGAGGAAAGTTGTGCATGTTAGGGTTTTAATTCATGGGTGACACGGCAAAAGGGAAAGAGAGACACGGCCAAGCCAAGGGATTTTGGGCGTGTTGGATTGGTTTTTGAGAGACACGGCCGTGTCCCCTAGCCGTGTTAGCTACTGTGATTTTTGGTTGAGAGACACGGTCACAAGCTTGGCCGTGTCCCTCAAGTGGGCTGCCCGTGTCCCTCAAATGTGTTGGTTAGGGTTTTTATTCTTTGTTCTAATTGCATTGTTATGATTCTTCAAAGGTATTTTGGTACCTAAACCCTAATATAAACACTTTAAACATACTTCAAACAAAGAATGCCCTAATCAAATGGATGTGGAAGATCCTAAAGCTATAAATAATATAAATTGTTCTTTGCCCTAATTGCATTGTTGAGATTGAACAATGTTATGTTATGCATTGTGAATGGTAATGTGTTTCATGAGTAATGTATATTGAAATGTTATATCAAAGATGCTATGATGATTCAAATAAGAGATGATATGAGACAAGGCCATTGTGATTGGCTATGATGATTCAATTGAATGATATATGGCATGTTTGCCTAATTGATGATGAGAATTGAGAATGAAATATAAATGAATTGTGTGGCTAATGTGTTATTCCATTTTCAGAGTTTGTTGTTGGTGGCATGCCTAATATGAGTAACAATCTCTTGAAGTTAGGTTGGATTGAATCCTTGAAGCCTAATTGAGATGTTACAACCCTTGAAGCTAGGTTGGGTTGGTTCTTGAAGCCAAGTTGGGTTGAAGCTTAGCATGCTTTGCTCCCCTTGAAGCTTGGTTGAACCTAATCCTTGAAGCCTAGTTGGGATTATGATATTGATAAATGTGATAACAAAACCAAAGCATTAACTCTGAAAATTGAATGGCATATTAGTGTGTCTTGGGCCCATGCTTGTCTTTGTTTAGTGTTGTTCATGAATGGTTTAATGAGTAACTAATGAGGTATATGAAAAGATGTTGAAATGTGATATGTCTACATATGTTGAATTATGAAATGTAAAGGTATGTTGTTAGCTTTGCATATATAATGTTACATGTATAATATGGATTGAGAATTGACATTGCATTGCACTAAAGCATATCATTAGCATGATTTATCTTACTAAGCCGTTGACTTAGCGCGATAGTGTTTAATCGCGCAGGTGATAGAGTTGATAGAGTTGAACCCGAGAGCTCTTCGAGACCGAGTGAGAGTAGACATTGAAGAGTTGATTTTGGAACTTAAAGATCAGAGAAGATTTGCCAATCATGTATAACTCTTTTAATATTTTGTAAAGTATTGTTTATAATGTGAATATATGTATATTTGTAAATATGGATTTAAATGTTTTCATATATGTAAATCTAATTTACAAATTCCGCTGCGTATTAACTAAATGTATTTATATATCTATTTTGTTTTATATTCCAAGCTAATTACTTATTTTCTAAAATGCATAATGAGAAAGGTGATGGTATTATTTAAAATGATTTGAATGTCGACGAAAAACCGTAACATTCCTATGTTCGGTGCACGTATGCTACATTATGGCGTTGTAGAGTACGTGTATTGGATGTGGGGGTGTTACACTTTTGATGAAGGGTGGAAGGAACTCCACCAAGAGGGTGAAACCATGGTCGTCCCAAGAGTAAGGCAAAGGTAATTGGTATGTCTAAAACAACAAACTCCACAATAGATTCAATTGGACCAACCTTGACTGTTGCTTTGAAAGTCCCTTCAGCATGCCTCTTAGTGTTGTCATAAGCACGAATTGTCACCTCGGCTGGGTTTAAATCTCTTGTTGACATGGCTAGCTTTGGTAGTATCTTAAGTGGACAAACATTTATGGAAGACCGATCATCGACCATTACACAAGGAGTCCTCTTCCCCTTGACTTCTACTTTGATAAAGAGAGGGCAGATGTGGTCTCTCCCTTCCTCTGGTAAGTTCGCATCAGAAAAAGAAACTGCTCCCATACTAACTTCGCTCTTCTCTTGAACCTCTTCACATTTCATTACTTCCCCAATTTTTATGAAGTTGATCAACTCCTTCGGTGTTGTGGAGGTAGAAATCGGCATGCTAGCCAAAGCTTTGGCCATAGTCTCTCGGTGCTTTTTAGAAGTAGCTAACAGGTCCCAAATGCTAACACTTGCTTGAGTTCTTTTTAATTGCTTGAGTACAGCATCATCTTCTTCTACTTCAACTTCTTTCCCCTTATTAGTTTCTACCTCCTTAGGTGGTGGCCTTGCATAAGGCTTATCGGATCTAGTATTCATCACCTCATCTTCTTCGGGCTCAGACCAAGTCCACTCCTCCTTCTTGGGTATATCATCATCACTGTCACTTGAATCCCAAAACCTGTTGACCACACAAATTGCTACTTCTCTACCCATCATAGTTTGTTTAACTTCATTAAAATCCTCTTCTTCTTTGATTTCTTCTCCTCCCACATCTTGAAAAGAAAACATGACAAAATCCTCATGTAAACCTCCTCCAATCATGAAGGTTGCTGGTGGTGGTACTCTATTAAACTTTGGCAATGGGTTGTCATTGGTATTTGGCTTGTTGGGCTTGGGTAGCTTCCCATTATCAATTAAGTTTTGGATCTCATGTCTCAATCTCACACATATATCCATGTCATGTCCTTGCATTTGGTGAAATTGACAAAACGCTTTGGTGTCAAAATTAGGCGGGAGAGGATTAGGCAAAGGACGAGGATTTAAGGGTTGTAGCAATCCCTTTCTTTGAAGCTTGTTGAGAACCCAGGACATCGGTTTTCCCAATTCAGAAAATTGTCTCTTTGTTCCTTGGTTAGTAGCATTAACACCGATGGCCTTTTGCATGCTTTGGCTACCAGGTTGATAGCTCCCTTTCTCATTCCTTTTTGTTGCAAAGCGGCTCTTCTCCCTTTCCCACTCTTCAATTTGTAAACCAGCTTGGAGAAGATCTTTAAAATCACGGATGAGTGTATGAGACATCCTCTCACGAAGACTAGGTAACAACCCTCTTACAATCATCCTTATTTGATCGGATTCATCGGGCTTCTTCTTGAGTACAGCAGCCTTGTTTCTCCATCTCTTGACATAGTCTACAAAATTCTCATTCGGCCTTTGCCTAATGGATTCCACTTCCATCAAGGTAACTTCCAATTCAACATTATATCCATATTGTTGGATAAAGGTTTTGTAAAGTAGATCCCAGCTTTTTTGTGTTCCATCATCTAAGGTATTGAACCAATTTTGGACAACAGGGTCCAATGAGAGCATAAAGTACCTTAGGGTTTGAGCCTTAGTAGCTCGGGCAGATTTCATGGCAGTGATATATTGCTTCACGTGGAGATGAGGATTTCCAGTGCCATTGTACTTAGCAAAGGAAGGCATCTTGAATTTATAAGGGACCTCTTCATCTTGTTCAAATAACTTGTCAACTTCGGACATCTCTTCGGTTTTCAGCTTCTTCTCAAATTTCTTTTCTAAATCAGCAATCATCTTTTCAACATCGGATGTCTCGGTCTTTTCATTAGTTGCCTTCACGATAGCCTTAGGTTCTTTCTTCTTTTCTTGAACCTCTTGGTAGTATTGAGCCCAATCATCATCATCATCAATGACCACCTTTTCATCATCAAAAACCACTTCACTAACTTTGGTCTTCCCTTTGTCCTTTGGTTTCTTAGTGCTAGCAGATGCTTCGACATGGTTTCCTAAAATTGCAGCTAATTGATTCTTTATGGTCTCGGCCATGGCCTTTTTGATATCTTCCATTTTGGCACTGAGGGCTTCATCCACCATTCTTTGAATTTGTTCGGGCTCCATTGTTTTAGGTGAGCAAGTGATTGAGTCGTTGCTAGATACTTCGTCTCCGGCATAGGTCGGATTGTTGTAAGCTTTTGAACTTTAATAATCCAGGGTTATGAGCCAGAGAGGATCAATGATATGAGATGCAAATGTATGCATGTATGCATAAACAATGGACAAACAAGGACAAATTAGGATGTTCCTTCCAACCTTATAACATCCACACATGAATGGCGAGTCTCTTTTCCTAGGTATATGGTTAACAAAATACCAACATGGGGTACCTTGCTTTTGAGTAATTCCCTCGGATGTTTCGACCAATAGTTATATCCTTGAAAATGGAAATCAATCCATGATAATTCCCATTAATTAGGTTTTAATCCATTCAACCAACTAAAGTAGCTTTTATGCTATATCGGACTAAAATGAAATTAAGAGGCTTATTATAAATAGATTTCTCACTTGAAAAGAGGTAACTAGTGATTCATGCCAAAAACAATCCCATGGTTAATTTATTCTTAGTGTAAACTAGGCCCACAATTGATTTTTGGTATTTCATAATTGACCTAAATATTTTTGCAAGCTCTTTGTAAGAAAATGTTGGGTGAACAATAGTTTTGATTCTAAGCCCATTGTAAAAGATTTTAGAAAAATAGATTTTGGGCTTAGTATTTGGGCCATGGGCCAAAGAATCTTTGATTTGTTTTAGAAAAGTCTTATGTCCAAAGACCATCTTGAAAAATTTTGAAAATAGTTTTGGTCTTTTGGATTTTAAAGAAAAAATTTATTTTGAGCTTGCAAATGTACTTGGGTCATATTAGAAAAGAACAAACCAAATAAGCCATGATTTAGACTAAGATAGACTAACCATAGTCAAACAACATGCATTTAGGGTAAAACCTAAGGAAAGTAACTAGGACAATTACATGAGCTTTAGTCTTTGGGTAGAAAGGATTAGGTTCCCATAGCAAGTATATACCAAATGGTACGAGGCTATGAGTGGTTATGCCATGCTCGATCTCCATACCTTGAGTGAAAGTATGGTATCCCTTACATAACACAACACGGGTAACACGGGCATCCTAACGCACACAATGCAAACTAATATGATGCAATGGATAATATCATTATAAGAAATAATAGAATAATAAAAAGTCCAACGGAATAAACTTCTCTTATCCCCAGTGGAGTCGCCACTGTGAGCGGGGATTTTTGCCCCCACTCCAGGTGGAATGGTTCTTGTGACTTCGGCACTGTTTAGGTTCGAGGCCTTAGAGAACACGGACCTAAGTCCGAAGAAAATGGAGTCGCCACCTGGACGAGCCGGGAAAAAAGAAAGGGGTGGATGACTCGATTCCTAAGGAATCCCCAACCCCCTAATGGGTTCGGAAAGTTGGGTACGTGTGGGGAAGGTGAGAAATGGCCCAGCACCCCCACAACGCCCGGTTCATTGGAACCGGCCTCCTTTACAGGTCTTAATATTATAAAATTCTTAAGTATAATAAAATTATCCATACTACACACAATAAAAATAAAGCATCATTATATTAAAATCAAAGCAATGTCCAAACAAAACAAAATGAATAAAATGGACACCCATCCAAGGATGGAAACATGTCCTTACATCACATGCCTAGATAGGACACCCACCAAAAGGTAGAAACATGCCCTTTACATAAGTTCTAAAATAGAAAAGCAAATTAAATTACATGATGTTTAAATAATGAGGCACCCATCAAGTGGAAACATACCTCTTACAACTTTTGGAAGTCTAAATTAATTGATAAAAGTAAATAATCATCCATAAATAAATCATTCATTAAAAGTATTTAAATAAAATAAACATCCATCCATGATAAATTAAATAAATTAAGGCATAAGAAATAGATCAAAGTATAAGTAAATATGGAATTGAATGAAGCAAATAAAAGTTCAAGTATAGCTACTATTTCCATTTAGGGTTTTTTTATCTCATGTGTTAAGGTTTTGGAAATTTCTAAAATTAAGCTACTGTGACTTTTTATGGAATTAAAATAAATTAGGGTTTTATGTTTTAAAAGGTTGGTAAGACTCTTTGATTAAACAAATTAAGGTTTGAATGGTGAAATCATGAAACTAGGGTTTTGAATACCTTAAAATACTTAAATTTGTGATTTTTGATTATTGAATTTTAAGCTACTGTGCAATTTTTGAGTTTTTATGTTTTTTTATGTTTTAAATGGATTAGGGTTCATAAAAATTATGGTTTAAAGTTTTAAAAGGATTAGGGTTCATTATTTTAGGTTAAAAAGTTGAATTAAGGTTTTAGGCTTTGAAATTAGGGTTCTCGGGTAGTGAATGACTTTTAGGGTTTTAAAAAGCAATTTGATGATTTATGAAGTTTTATGAATTTAAACAAAAGGATTGGAGATTTTATAAGTAGAAAAGATGTTTTTTAAGGCTTTTTGATTGAAATAGAACCTACTTTAAAATCTTAAAAGAAACAGAATTTGATTTTGGTTTTGTTGAAAAACTTGTTAAATTAGGGTTTTGAGACTTTTGAAGAAAAAAAATATAATAATTTGAAGTTTTTTTAGAAAAGAAGGTCACATTTTAGTATTTTAACTTTGGAAAACTATATTAAAGTTCTAAGATTTTAACTTTTGAAAAATACAAAAAAACCCTAGTTTAGCTACTGTGTAAAAAAATAGAATTTAGAATTTCATACCTTTTTTTGTAAGTTGCTCCGAAATTGCTTTTTCTTGGATGAACTAATTCCAAAGACAAGCCTTGGTTGCCTTTGAATTGCTTAATACGTGCTACTGCTGCTTTAAAGATCAATTGAATTGTGTTTCCCTTTTCCTCTCTTGATTTGGTTTCAAGAAAAATCAAGCTACTGTGAAAATTTCTCCTCCCTTGATTTGGTTTAATTAGTCCTTATTTATAGTGGTTTTTAGGTTTTTTATTCCTAATTCCCCAAGGCAATTAATATTATTAAAAAAAGAAATTAAAACCTAATTGAATTAGGTTTCAAAAATTTGAAAAAAAAAAATTTTGCTCGCGGGCCCGTGGCTGGGGCCAGTCTGCGTGCCAGCTATTTCGCCCGCAGAAATTTCCTACAGGCGAACTAACTTTGCCCGCAGCCCCCGCAGGAAATTCCTGTGGGCGACTTCTCCCGCAGGAGCCTGCGGGCGAAATAACGCCTCGCCCGCAGGATTTTCCTGCAGGGCAAAACCCCCTCGGGCCCTTGCGACTGTTTTTTGCTGCCGATTTTTTTCCGACTCCGACTCTGATTTTTATTTTTATTTTTATATTTTGATTTTTATTTGTTTATTTTTATTTTTTATTAATAAAAATTAGATACTAAGGTAAAAATTATTTAATTAAAATTATTTTGGACCAATTAAACAATAAAAATTATTTTGAAATAAATAAAGCATATTGGACCGGATTGGGTCAAAAAATTAAGAGTCTACAGCTGGTACTTCTCATGTAAGACTTTTACCATTTTTCCATTGTAATTGCTTCTTTCTTATTTTGACTTTTTGATGATTGTTGTAGCTTGTTGGCTCATTTGATCATGAGGCTGGACCTTCTTTTACTGCTCCTTCATTTGCTCATTCTAGTCCGCCCGAGATGCCATCTCATCCGCAGGGCATTGATATGAATTACCTGGTAAGTTTTCCTGATAATTTATGCTAAATGTATGCATGATTATGTATGCCCTTACCTTTTCCTTTCTGGCTCACAGCGGATGCTTGAAGATCAAAATAAGAAACTTCAAGAAGAGTTGGCTGCAAGTCGTTAGCAGGCTTCTCATTTTGAAAATTTGTATCATCAATTAGAACAAAATTTTTGAGACTTTCAATTTCAGGGGATGAGGGATCCTGGTGCTTCTTCATCAAGAGGCCCCCAGACTGATGACCATGAGATCCTTTCGTCTACCTCCAATGAGGACTGTGACAGATCGAAACTCCAAGGTAATAGGAATTTTGGTGCTCACGCTTCGGGTGGACTAGGGACGAGTTATTTGCCCCCTCATCCAATAGGCGATGACTTTTTGAAGGCTTTATTTGATGACCTACCACTGCCTCTTAGTGATGTATTAATATTGTATCAATTGTATAAACATTGTACAATAAGCATAATACATAATTTCTGCCTTTATTGTAACTAACATTTTTTTTATTACTGCGCCACAATTATTATACTTTTTTATTTCAATAT
Organism: Garcia nutans; assembly: GCA_947685225.1. NCBI lineage: Eukaryota > Viridiplantae > Streptophyta > Magnoliopsida > Malpighiales > Euphorbiaceae > Garcia > Garcia nutans. Next base: position 7,306,519 of record CANTUV010000037.1, on the reverse strand, counting down.
TTACACAACATCACTCGCAAAGTCAAATGTAACACAGTAAAGTAAATTCGTCAGTAATTCTTTTCCTTATGCCATACGGTCTCGCCCTTTCCCATCACCTTTTCCTTATCAATTTTGGAAGGGCTTGTTTCCTCTATATAAATCACCTTTTACACCTAATTTCATACAAAAGCCAAAATACTTTCCAATTCAACGTAAAAACTCCTTTAACAATTTTGATTTTTCTTCATCAAGCATGATCGATCTTCATTTATAGAAGATAAAAATTCTATTTAAGAATATTGATGCCATTCACTGGAAGCAAATTTTGTGGTCAAAAGTTGATGTTTTAAATTGTTTTCAAAATGTCAAATTGGACCACTCCTTTTTACATGCCATGTCTTCCTTTTGGAATATGGATTCTAGGACATTTAAGATTAATGCCTTTGAAGTATGTCCCTTGATTGAAGAATTTGAGGCCATCCTTGGACATCCAGATAATCAACAAATAACTTTACCCACATTGATTTCCAAGACTCAACAGAAGATGCAGATATTATTTCAAATTCCAAAACCAGAAGTTCTTTAATTGATGAGAGCTGAAAAATTCTACTTGCTCCCTTGATTGATTTTTGTCTTTCTCATTTGGCTCCTACTAAGGCTTGGGGGTGCATCCTCTCTCTTTGCTTGCTTGGCCAATTCTTGCTTGTTTCTTCTGACTGTGATATTCATCCATGAGCATTGGAAATCATGGACCAAATGGAAGGAGGCTTGTCGCCGATACCAGTGATCTTAGCTGAAACTTTAGTTGGATTAGACTGACTTAAATCAGGATTGTCAAGGAGACTGACTGGGAGTTCGTTGCTGTTCAGGTAATTACCTAAACTGCCCTTTTAGGTTTTCAATTTAGGTTTTCTTTTTTCTTCTTTTTATTGCTCTAATTTTTGCCTAGTCTGCCCATGCGGGATTTCGGAACTAGCGAGCTGTCCTAACTTTTGCTTAAGCTGCACTTGCGGGTTTTCAACTTAGCGGACTCTTTTTTATTATACTTTTTATATCGCTCTAATTTTTGCCTAGTATGCCCATGTGGGTTTTCAGAACTAGTGAGCTATCCTAATTTTTGCCTAAGCTGCCCTTACGGGTTTATAACTTAGCGGACCTATTTTTTTTTCAATTAAATTTAATTCTTTCCGCACTGATTTGGCTTCAGGAAGATCTTTGTTTGCTTGATACTTCATCTATGGATTTTGCCAGATATCTACCACGGCACCATTCCGCTAGAAAACTACTCCATCCTGCTTCTTCATATGCTTACTGGGTTGACTGGATCCACTCATGCACTGAAGTCAACATCCGTTGGTTGGTACCTTGGTGGAAGATTTCTCGTATCACCATGCGAACATACTTGATGTATGTTCCCCTTGCTGCTCTTTGTCAAGGTATATGTTATGATCCTCACCGACTTGGTCATTAGTACGGAGCTGAGTCTCGCAATTCTGACTTTACTCCCGATTTAGACATGCCTTGCTTGACTGAAGCCTACTTGGATCGGCTGAGGCTAAGCTGGCCTGCACGTTACACTTATCGTCTGCCATAGATTTTACATTTGTTAATTCAGAAAGTGTATTGTTAGGATGAGAAATAATTAAAGTAATAAAAGATGCTTCTTTTCCATTTATAATTTGTCATCACCTTTTGCTATTGTTTTTATTTATTTCATCCATATATGGTCAAATACTTATAACAGTGCACATAGAACAATTTTAACATTAATTCTGTATTATTAAAATGGGGAACAACCAAACATAAAGCCAGCATACAAAAGATCACTCCTGTTGCCAACTAGCCCTTTCGGGTTTTCTAATTGACAATTTTCTCTCTTTTGTCCCTAATTATTGCCTAGCCCCCCCTTTAGGGTTTTTGGAACTAGCGGACTGCTCTAACTTTTTCCTAAGCTGTCCTTTTTGGGTTTTCAACCTAGCGAGTTCCTTTTTTTTATTTATACATAAAAACTCTTCAACCTGTCAATGTTCACTGGCTCACTAAACTCGTTCCCATCCATGTATGATAGCTTCACCGCACCTTTACCGCACCTTTGTTCATGACTTGTTTCATGACATATGGCCCTTCCCAACTAGGCCTAAACTTCCCTCTCGGATCAGATATATTAGGCTTAAATTGCTTCAACACCAAATCCTCGACTCTAAGTTTGCTGATCTTAACCCTTCTATTGTAGGCCCAAGATATCTTCTTTTGATACAGTTGGTGATGATACAGTGCCTTTAACCTTCTTTCTTCTAGTAAAGCTAACTGTGTATATCTGCTTGCTACCCATTCCATTTAAGGCAGTTTGGCTTCCAAGACTACTCTCAACGACTTGATCTCTATTTCAATTGGCAACACTGCTTCCATCCCGTAAACCAAAGAGAACAGTATCATTCCAGTAGGTGTTCGCACACTTGTCCTATATCCCCATAAAGTAAAGGGAAGCATCTCTGACAAATCCCTATAAGTCTTGGTCATCTTGGATAGAATTTGCTTAATTGTTTTGTTTGTTGCTTCTACTGCACCATTAGCCTTTGGTCTATAAGGAGAGGATTTATGATGATGGTTTCTATACTTCGAGAATAAATCCTTAATTGCTCCTTGAAACTATACCCCATTTTCTGATATCACACTATACGGGACCCCGTAGCGGCAGATGAGGTTCTTTTCAATAAATCTAGCCATTTGACTTGCACCTAGTTTGTTGAAGGATTCGGCTTCGACTCATTTTAAAAAATAATCCACTGCTACCATAATGAAGCGGTGAGCGTTTGAGGCTGTCAGATGTATCTCTCCTATAATGTCGATACCCCAAGTGGCAAATGGCCAGGGTGAAGACATAGAATGCAATTCTTCAGGAGGCATGTGATTCAAGTTACCATACATCTGACATTGTTGGCACTTCTTTACAAACTCGATACAATCTCTCTCCATGGTCAACCAATAGTAACCTTGCCGAATAATCTTCTTAACTAGGGCCATACCACTCATGTGCGGACCGCAACTTCCCGCTTGTATCTCTGACATGATATGCTCCACTTCAGGCTTTCTTAAACATCTTATATGCACCTCCTCAGGCCATCTTCGATATAACTCTACATGGAATGTGATGTATTGCAAAGACCACTGCCTTATGGCTCTTCTTTCTTTCTTTGTTGCCCCTGGCGGGTATTCCTTTTCCTCCAAAAATCGCCTTATAGTATCATACCACGCATCATGGTCTAAATCAGTTTCCATGATTGACTCATATTCATAGCAAGGAGTTGATGAACTGGTCAAGATCAGAGGCTTAAGGAATAAGCTGACAGGGTTTTCCCATACCAAAGCCAATGTGGCTAGGGCATCAGCCATCTGATTTTCTTCTCTTGATAGGTGTAGAAACCTACACTCCTTAAAGTTCTTCTTCGTCATGGTCAAGTAATGGTGGTATGGTTTTAATTTTTCCTCCTTCAACTCCCACTTTCCATTTACTTGGGATACTACTAGCAATGAATCGCCAAAAACTTCCACCTTATCCACCTTCATAACCATTAGGGTTTCCAAACTAAAAATACAAGCTTCGTATTCCACCATATTATTGGTTGCCCTAAATTTTAACTTTTTGGCTAAAGGGACAAGTTCCCCTTCGGGCGATTCTAATATAACTCCCAATCCTGCTCCTTTCTTATTTACTGCTCCATCAAAATACATTTTCCACCCTTGTACTTCAATTGCCTCTAAATGTTCATCCAAAAATTCCATGATTACCTCTTCGCTATTTGGTAATGGTTGTTGGGCCAGGAATTCTGCCACCGCTCTACCTTTGATTGTTTTCCTGGTTACATATTCAATCTCAAATTCTTCTAATGTTATCAACCATCGACCATATTTCCCAATTAGAGAGGATGTCTCCCTTAAGTACTTCATTGGATCCAATCTAGAGATTGCTTGCACACTATACGATTGAAAGTAATGCCGCAACTTCTTAGAAGACCACAAGACGGCTATACAGGTTTTTTCAATGATAGTATACTTACTTTCATAATGTAGGAGCTTTCTACTCAAATAGTAAACTGCATGCTCAACCCCTGACTCATCAGCTTGGGCTAGATTGGCTCCTATTGACTCTTCTTCTACTGCTAAGTATAATAATAAAGGTTTGCCGGGTTTAGGTGGTTTTAAAATAGGTGGATTTAGCAAATATTCTTTTATTCGCTCAAAGGCCTTTTGACACTCTTCATTCTATATGATAGACTGATTATTTTTAAGCAATTTGAAGATAGGCTCACAAATTATTGTGAGTTTTGCTATGAATCTGCTAATGTATTTCAATTTACCAATGAATCCCTAGACTTCTCTCTCCATCTTTACGGTTGGCATATCCCTGATTGCCTTAACTTTGTCAGGATCAATCTCAATGCCATATGTACCAATCACATGTCTCAATAATTTACCCTAGGTAACCACGAATACACACTTCTTTGGGTTTAATCTTAGCTTATATTTCAATGCTCTATTGAAGAATAACTCTAAGTTTTGGAATTTTTGTTCCCTTGTGTCTGATTTCACCATCATATCATCAACATATACTTCAACTTCTTCGTGCATCATGTCATGAAATAGTGTGGTGGCCATCCTTTGGTAGGTTGCTCCAGCATTCTTTAAACCAAACGGCATCAACCTATAACAAAATATACCCCATGTAGTAATGAAAGCAGTTTTGGCTTTATCCTCTTGGGCCATTAACACTTGGTTGTATCCGGAAAATCCATCTATAAATGAGTGTAGCACGCTAGAGGCTGCACTATCAATGAGAATATCTATGTGAGGTAAAGGAAAATCATCTTTAGGGGAAGCCTTGTTCAAATCTCTATAGTCCACACAGACCCTTAATCTTCCATCTTTCTTTGGCATGGGTACTATGTTGGCTAACCAATCTAGATATTCTATCACTTTGAGGAACTTCACTTGTATTTGTTTAGTAACCTCTTCTTTAACCAATTTAGCCCACTCAGGTCTTAATTGCCTAAGCTTTTGTTTGACAAGTTTCATGTGAGTGTAAGTAGGAATATGATGTTTGGCTATGTCTCGATCTATTCCAGGCATATCCTCATAAGACCAAGCAAACACCTCTTCATATTTTTTGAATATTTTTTCAAATCTCTCTCTCTCATTAGGAGTAAGGTCAGATGCTATTCTAATGTTTTTAGGATTTTTGGTTGTTTCCAAATTTAATGATTGTGTGTTAACAAAATTAATATCAAAGATGCTCATGTAACTGTTATTTGAATGTATGCAACCATCAGGAGAAACATCACACAAGTAAGTAAAATCAGACTTTATTGCATTCATTTTGGAAAAGAAAACATCATCATCATCATAAAAAATAGACAAATTAAAATCAAAATCAAAATCATTATTCTCAGAATCATAAGGCAGCATGTAGTCAAACTTTTCTTCAACCAGGGCAACAATCTCCTCCATAGTCTTCTCAGCTTTCAGGACAACTTCTTTCTTCTTTTCTGGATTGGATTCTTTGTTGGCTGACAGGGTGAGCTCTTTCTTCACTTGGTCCACTAGCTTAGCTAATTCTGTAAAAATTTCAAAACCCGGGATCAACTTTTCCATGAACATGATTGGCTCGGGCTTTCCTTGTAGTGGTCCCATATCCGGAGCCTTGACTAAGATCTCTTCAAGTGGTGGGAAGCTCATCTTTTCAATCTTCTTTGGTGAGGCATTGTTGACTTCATCATATCCCAACCCCTCTTAGTGGTATGAGTTCTAAAATCAGGAAGCTTTGTTAAATCAGCTTTACCCTTTCCAAGACCGGCTCCGGGAAAGTAGTTCATGTTCTTCATCATGTTCAAGACTTTGGAGTCCACCACTTCATCATCAGAAATTACAACTACTTGAAAACCATTGAGAGGCCTCTCAATCATTAGAGCATTAACAATTTCATTATCTTCAGTTTCGATGACCACTATCTCATCTCCGTTGGGGAACTTGATCTTTTAATGAAGGGTGGAAGGAACTCCACCAAGAGGATGAAACCATGGTAGCCCCAAGAGTAAGGCGAAGGTAACCGGTATGTCTAAAACAACAAATTCAACAGTAGATTCAATTGGACCAACCTTGACAGCAGCTTTGAAAGTTCCTTCGGTGTGTTTCTTAGTATTGTCATAAGCCCGAATTGTTACCTCAGTCGGGTTTAGATCCCTTGTTGACATGGCTAGCTTTGGCAATATCTTAAGTGAGTGAACATTTATGGCGGATCCATCATCGACCATTACACATGGAGTCCTCTTCCCCTTGACTTCTATTTTGATAAAGAGTGGACGGATGTGATCTCTCCCCTCCTCCGGTAAGTCCACAACTGAAAAAGAAACTGCTCTCATATTAACTTCACTCTTTTCTTGAACATCTTCACATTTCATTACCCCTCCAAATTTTATGAAGTTGATTAGCTCCTCCGGTGTTATGGAGGAAGAAATTGGCATGCTAGCTAAGGCTTTGGCCATAGTTTCTCGGTGCTTTTTAGAAGTAGCTAATAAGTCTCAAATGCTAACACTTGCTTGGGTTCTTTTCAATTGTTTGAGTTCAGCATCATCTTCCTCTTCTTTATTTCCTACTTCAACTTCCTTCACCTTATTAGTCTCTACTTCCTTAGGTGGTGGCCTTGCATAAGGCTTACCAGATCTAGTGTTCATTACTTCATCTTCTTCAGGCTCGGACCAAGTCCATTCCTCCTTCTTTGATACAAGATAAACATCACTATCACTTGAATCCCAAAATCCATTGACAACACAAATTGTTACTTCTTTACTCACCATAGTTTGTTTAATTTCATCAAATACCTCTTCTTCTTTGGTTGCTTCTCCACCCACATCTTGGAAAGAAGATATGACAAAATCTTCATGCAAACCTCCTCCAATCATGAAGGTTGCCGGTGTTGGTACTCTATTGAACATTAGTAATGGGTTGTCTTTGGTGTTTGGCTTGTTGGGCTCAGGTAACTTCCCATTATCAATTAGATTTTGGATCTCATGTCTCAACCTTACACATCTATCCGTGTCGTGCCCTTGCATTTGGTGAAATTGACAAAATGCTTTAGTATCGAAATTAGGTGGGAGAGGGTTAGGCAAAGGATGAGGATTTAAGGGTTGTAGCAATCCCTTTCTTTGAAGCTTATTGAGAACCCAAGACATCGGCTTCCCTAATTCCGAAAATTGCCTCCTTGTTTCTTGGTTAGTGGCATTAACAACGACTACATTTTGCATGCCTTAGCTATTAGATTGATAGTTCTCTTTCTTGTTCCTTCTCATTGAAAAATGGTTCTTCTCTCTCTCCCATTCTTCAATTTGCAAACCAGCTTGGAGAAGGTCCTTGAAATCAAGGATGAGTGTATGAGACATCCTCTCATGAAGACTAGGCAACACCCCTCTCACAATCATCCTTATTTGATCGAATTCATCGGGCCTCTTCTTGAGCAAAGCGGCCTAGTTTCTCCATCTCTTCACATAATTAACAAAATTCTCATTCGACCTTTGTCTAATGGACTCTAATTCCATTAAGATAACTTCCATCTCGACATTATATCCATATTGCTGGATGAAGGCCTTGTATAACAAATCCCAACAATTTTGTGTTCCATCATATAAGGTATTGAACCAATTTTGGACAACAGGGTCCAATGAGAGCATAAAGTACCTTAGAGTTTGAGCCTTAGTAGCTCGGGCATATTGCATAGCAGTGATATACTGCTTCATATGGAGATGGGGATTTTTGGTTCCATTGAACTTCACAAAAGATGGCATCTTGAACTTGTATGAAACTTCTTCATCTAACCAAAATAATTTGTCAACTTCGGACATTTCTTCAGTTTTCAGTTTCTTCTCAAATTTCTTTTCTAAATCAGCAATCATCTTTTCAACATCAGAAGTTTCGGTCTTCTCCATAGTTGATCTTTCAAAAATCATTAGTTCTTTTTTCTTCTCTTGAGCATCTTGGTAGTATTGAGCCCAATCATCATCATCATCAATGATCACCTTTTCATCATTAAAAACCACTTCACCAACTTTGGTCATCCCTTTGTCCTTTGGCTTCTTAGTGCTAGCAGATGCTTTGGCATGATTTTCTAAAATTGCAGTCAATTGGTTCATCATGGTCTCAGCTAAAGCCTCTTTTATTTCTTCCATTTTGGCATTGAGGGCATCATCCACCATTCTTTGAATTTGCTTGGGATCCATTATTTTTGGTGAGCAAGTGATTAAGTCGTTGCTAGATACTTCGTCTCCGGCGTCGGTCGGATTGTCGTAAACTTTTGAACTATCGTAAACCAAGACTGTGAGCCAGAGAGGAAAAATGATATGAGATGGAAATGTATGTATGTGTAGACCCTTAATTTTTTACCCAATCCGATCTAATATGTTTTATTTAGCCCAAAATGATTTTTGTTGTTTAATTGGTCCAAAATAATTTTAATTAAATAATTTTTACCTTAGTATCTAATTTTTATTAAGAAAAAATAAAAATCAAAAAATAAAAATCAAAAAATAAAAATAAAAATAAAAATCGGAGTAGGAAAAAAATCAGCAGCGGAAAAGTGGTCGCACGGGCCCTTCGGGCCAGCAGCACCTCACCCGCAGGAATTTCCTGCGGGCGAAATAATTTCCCGCAAGAATTTCCTGCGGGTGAGTTATTTCACCTGTAGGAAATTCCTGCGGGTGAAATAACTTCCCGCAGGAAATTCCTATGGGCGAAATAACTCCCTGCAGGATTTTCCTGCGGGCTGGCACGCCCGCACGCCCAACCACGGGCCCGGCCGCAGTTTTCGCCAGCTCAAATTTTTTTCGACCCAAATTTTTGAAACCTAATCCAATTAAGTTTTAATTTATTTTTTTTATTAATATTAATTGCCGTATGGAATTAGGAAAAGATAACCTAAAAACCACTATAAATAAGGATCAATTGAACCAAATAAAGGGAGGAAAAATTTACACAGTGAGTATAGGATTTGAAACCAAATCAAGGAAGGAAAAGCAATAAATCAATTCAATTGATTTTAAAAGGGAGGAGCACCATGAATTAAGCAATTCAAGGGCAACAAAGGCTTGTCTTTGGAGCTAGTTCATCCAAGAAGAGTTATTTTTTTGGAGAATCAACAAAAGAAGGTATGTTAAATTCTTATTTGATCTATGTTTTACAGTAGCCAAATCATGGAATTAGAGTTTCTTTGAATAAAAAATCTTAGAGCTTTAATTTGATTTTTCCAAGATTAAAACACTAAAACGTGACCTTCTTTTCTAAAAAGACTTAAAATTATTATTTTTTCTTCTTAAAAATCTTAAAACACTAATTGAACATATTTTTAAACAAAACCAAAATCAAATTCTATTTCTTTTAAGATTTTAAAGTAGGTTCTATTTCATTCAAAAAGCCTTAAAAAACATCTTTTCTACTTATAAAAACTTCAATCCTTTTGTTTAAATTCATAAAACTTCATAAAATATCAAATTGATTTCTAAAAACCCTAAAAATTCTCTTACCCGAGAACCCTAATCTTAAACCCTAAAATCCAAAATTTAACTTTTAAACCTAAAATAATGAACTTTAATCCTTTTAAAACCTTAAACCATAATTTTTATGAACCCTAATCCTTTTAAAACATTAAAAAAAACATAAAAACATAAAAACTCAAAAATTACACAGTAGGTTAAAGTTCAATAAACCAAAAATCACAAATTAAAGTATTTTAAGGTATTTAAAACCCTAGTTTCGTGATTTCATCATTCAAACCTTAATTTGGTTAATCAAAGAGTCTTATCAATCTTTTGAAACATAAAACCCTAATCTATTTTAATTCCCTAAAAAGTCACAGTAGCTTAACTTTAGAATTTCCAAAACCTTAACACATGAGATAAAAACCCTAAATGGAAATAGTAGCTATACTTGAACTTTTATTTACTTTATTCAATTTCATACTTGATTATGCTTTGATTTATTTCTTATGCTTTAATTCAATACTTGATTTATTTAATTTATCATGGATGGATGTTTATTTTATATCTTGATTAATAGCTTTGATGAATGATTTATTTATTATGGATGATTATTTACTTTTATCAATCAATTTAGACTTCCAAAAGTTGAAAGGTATGTTTCCACTTGGTGGGTACCTCATTAGTTAAACATCATGTAATTTAAATTGCTTTTCTATTTTAGAACTTATGAAAGGGCATGTTTCTACCTTTTGGTGGGTGTCCTATCTAGGCATGTGATGTAAGGACATGTTTCCATCCTTGGATGGGTGTCCATTTATTTGTTTTGTTTTGCTTTAATTTTAATATAATGATGCTTTCTTTTTATTGTGTGTAGCATGGATAATGTTATTAAACTTAAGAATTTTATAATATTAAGACCTGTAAAGGAGGACGGTTCTAATGAACCGGGCATTGTGGGGGTGCTGGGCCATTTCTCACCTTCCCCACACGTACCCAACTTTCCGAACCCATTAAGGGGTTGGGGATTCCTTAGGAATCGAGTCATCCACCCCTTTCTTTTTCCCGACCCGTCCGGGTGGTGACTCCATTTTCTCTGGACTTAGGTTCGTGTTCTCTAAGGCCCCGAGCCTAAACAGTGCCGAAGTCGCAAGAACCATTCCACCGGGAGTGGGGGCGAAAATTCCATCTCACAGTGGCGACTCCACTGGGGATAAGAGAAGTTGATTCCATTGGTCTTTTTGTTATTCTATTCTTTCTTATAATGATATTATCCATTGCATCATATTAGATTGCATTGTGTGCGTGAGTTAGGATGCCCATGTTACCCGTGTTGTGTTATGTGAGGGATACCATACTTTCACTCAAGGTATGGAGATCGAGCATGGCATAACCACTCATAGCCTCGTACCGTTTGGCATATACTTGCTATGGGAACTTAAGCCTTTTTACCTAAAGACTAAAGCTCATGTAATTGACCTAGTTACTTTCCTTAGGTTTTACCCTAAATGCATGTTGTTTGACTATGGTTAGTTTATCTTAGTCTAAATCATGGCTTATTTGGTTTGTTCCTTTTCTAATATGACCCAAGTACATTTGCAAGCTCAAAATAAATTTTTCTTTAAAATCCAAAAGACCGAAGCTATTTTTCAAAACTTTTCAAAATGGTCTTTGGACATAAGACTTTTCTAAAAACAAATCAAAGATTCTTTGGCCCATGGCCAAATACTAAGCCCAAAATCCATTTTTCTAAAATCTTTTACAATGGGCTTAGAAACAAAACTATTTTCACCCAACATTTTCTTACAAAGAGCTTGCAAAAATATTTAGGTCAATTATGAAATACTAAAATCAATTGTGGGCCTAGTTTACAGTAATAATAAATTAACCATGGGCTTGCTTTTGGCATGAATCATTAGTTACTCTTTCCAGGTGAGAAATCTATTTATAATAAACCTCTTAATTTCGTTTTAATCCAATATAGCATAAAAACTACTTTAGTTGGTTGATTGGATTAAAACCTAATTAATGGGAATTATCATGGATTGATTTCCATTTTCAAGGATATAACTATTGGTTGAAACGTCCGAGGGAATTATTCGAAAGCAAGGTACCCCATGTTGGTATTTTGTTAACCATATACCTAGGAAAAGAGACTCGCCATTCGTGTATGGATGTTATAAGGTTGGAAGGAACATCCTAATTTGTCTTTGTTTGTCTATTGTTTGTGCATACATGCATGCATGCATACATTTGCATCTCATATCATTGATCCTCTCTGGCTCACAGCCCTGGATTATGATAGTTATAAAGCTTACAACAATCCGACCTACGCCGGAGATGAAGCATCTAGCAAAGACTCAATCACTTGCTCACCAAAAACAATGGAACCCGAACAAATTCAAAGGATGGTGGATGAGGCCCTCAATGCCAAGATGGAAGAAATCAAAGAGGCCCTAGCTGAGACCATGAAGAACCAATTGGCTGCAATCTTAGAAAACCATGCCGAGGCATTTGCTAGCACTAAGAAACCAAAGGACAAAGGGAAGACTAAAATTAATGAAGTAGCTTTTGATGATGAAAAGGTGGTCATTGATGATGATGATGATTGGGCTCAATACTACCAAGAGGTTCAAGAAAAGAAGAAAGAACCAAAGGCCGTCGAGAAGGCAACTATTGAAAAGACCGAGACATCTGATGTTGAAAAGATGATTGCTGATTTAGAAAAGAAATTTGAGAAGAAGCTGAAAACCGAAGAGATGTCTGAAGTTGACAAGTTATTTGAACAAGATGAAGAGGTCCCTTATAAATTCAAGATGCCTTCCTTTGCTAAGTACAATGGCACCGAAAATCCTCATCTCCACGTAAAGCAATATATCACTGCCATGCAATCTGCCCGAGCTACTAAGGCTCAAACCCTAAGGTACTTTATGCTCTCATTGGACCCTGTTGTCCAAAATTGGTTCAATACCTTAGATGATGAAACACAAAAGAGCTGGGATCTACTTTACAAAGCCTTTATCCAACAATATGGATATAATGTTGAATTGGAAGTTACCTTGATGGAAGTGGAATCCATTAGGCAAAGGCTGAATGAGAATTTTGTAGACTATGTCAAGAGATGGAGAAACAAGGCTGCTTTACTCAAGAAGAGGCCCTATGAATCCGATCAAATAAGGATGATTGTGAGAGGGGTGTTACCTAGTCTTCATGAGAGGATGTCTCATACACTCATCCGTGATTTCAAAGATCTTCTCCAAGCTAGTTTACAAATTGAAGAATGGGACAGGGAGAAGAGCCGATTTGCAACGAAAAGGAATGAGAAAGGGAGCTATCAACCTGGTAGCCAAAGCATGCAAAAGGCTATTGGTATTAATGCTACTAACCAAGGAACAAGGAGACAATTTTCGAAATTAGGGAAACCAATGTCTTGGGTTCTCAACAAGCTTCAAAGAAAGGGATTGCTACAACCTTTAAATCCTCGTCCTTTGCCTAATCCTCTCCCGCCTAATTTCAACACCAAAGCATTTTGCCAATTTCACCAAATACAAGGACATGACACGGATAGAAATATGAGATTGAGACATGAGATCCAAAACTTAAATGATAATGGGAAGCTACCAGAGCCCAACAAGCCAAACACCAAAGATAACCCATTGCCAAAGTTCAATAGAGTACCACCACCAGCAACCTTCATGATTGGAGGAGGTTTGCATGAGGATTTTGTCATATCTTCTTTTGAAGATATGGGAGGAGAAGCAATCAAAGAAGAAGACTAATTTAATGAAGCTAAACAAGCTATGATTGGTGGGGAAGTAGCAATTTGTGTGGTCAACAAGTTTTGGGATTTAAGTGATAGTGATGATGATGTCATACCCAAAAAGGAGGAGTGGACTTGGTCTGAGCCCGAAGAAGATGAGGTTATGAATACTAGATCCGATAAGCCTTATGCAAGGCCACCACCTAAAGAGGTAGAAACTAATAAGGGGAAGGAAGTTGAAGTGGAAGAAGATGATGCTGTACTCAAGCAATTAAAAAGAACTCAAGCAAGTGTTAGAATTTGGGACCTGTTAGCTACTTCTAAAAAGCACCGAGAGACTATGGCCAAAGCCTTGGCTAGCATGCCGATTTCTACCTCCACAACACCGGAGGAGTTGATCAACTTCATAAAAATTGGGGAAGTAATGAAATGTGAAGAGGTTCAAGACAAGAGCGAAGTTAGTATGGGAGCAGTTTCTTTTTCCGATGCGGACTTACCAGAGGAAGGGAGAAACCACATCCGCCCTCTCTTTATCAAAATAGAAGTCAAAGGGAAGAGGACTCCTTGTGTAATGGTCGATGATGGGTCTACCATAAATGTTTGTCCACTTAAGATACTACCAAAGCTAGCCATGTCAACAAGAGATTTAAACCCAACCGAGGTGACAATTCGTGCTTATGACAATACTAAGAGACATGCCGAAGGGACTTTTAAAGCGGCCGTCATGGTTGGTCTAATTGAATCTATTGTGGAATTTGTTGTTTTAGACATAACAATTACCTTTGCCTTACTCTTGGGACGACCATGGTTTCACCCTCTTGGTGGAGTTCCTTCCACCCTTCATCAAAAGATCAAATTTCCCAACGGAAATGAGACAGTGGTCATTAAAGCTGAAGATAATGAGATTGTTAACGCCCTAATGGTTGAAAGGCCTCTCAATGGTTTTCAAGTGGTTTCAATTTCTTACGATGAAGTAGTGGGCTCCAAAGTCTTGAATATGATGAAGAACATGAACTACCTTCCCGGAGCTGGTCTTGGAAAGGGTAAGGCTGGTTTGACAAAATTGCCAGATTTTAGAACTCAAACATCCAAGAAAGGGTTAGGATATGATGAAGATGACAATGTCCAGCCAAAGAAGAGTGAGAAGTTGAGCTTCCCACCACTTGAAGAGATCTTTGTCAAAGCTCCAACTATGGGACCACTCCAAGGAAAGCCCGAGCCGATCATGTTCATGGGTAAGATAATCCCTGGTTTTGAAATTTTTGCAAATGTTGCTGAGCTAGTGGAGCAAGTGAAGAAAGAGCTCACCCTTTCAATCAACAAAGAGAAGAATGAAGCTACCCTGAAAGCCGAGAAGACTCCGAAAGAGATTGTTGCCCTGGTTGAAGAAAAGTTTGAAGACATCCTGCTTTATGATTCTGAGAACAATGATTTTGATTTTAATTTTAATTTGTCTGCTTTGTATGAGGATGATGATGTTTTCTTTTCCAAAATGAATGCAATAAAGTCTGATTTTGCTTACTTGTGTGATTTTTCTCCTAATGGTTGCATACATTCAAATAGCAGTTACATGAGCATCTTTAATATAAATTATGTTAACACACAATCATTAAATTTGGGAACAATTGAAAATCCAAAAAACATTAGCATAGCATCTGACCTTACTCCTGATGAGAGAGAGAGATTTGAAAAAATATTCAAAAAATATGAAGAGGTGTTCGCTTGGTCTTATGAAGATATGCTGGGGATAGATCGAGACATAGCCGAGCATCATATCCCTACTTACACTCACATTAAACCTGTCAAACAAAAGCTTAGACGATTAAGACCTGAATGGGCTAAATTAGTTAAAGAAGAGGTCACTAAGCAAATACAAGTGAAGTTCCTTGAAGTGATAGAATACCCAGATTGGCTAGCCAACATAGTACCTGTGCCAAAGAAATATGGGAGGATAAGGGTCTGCGTAGACTATAGAGATTTAAACAAGGCTTCCCCTAAGGATGATTTTCCTTTACCTCATATAGATGTACTCATTAAAAGTGCAGCCTCTAATGTGCTACACTCATTTGTGGATGGATTTTCCGGATACAATCAAGTGTTAATGGCCCAAGAGGAAAAAGCCAAAACTGCCTTCACTACTACATGGGGTATATTTTGTTATAGGGTGATGCCTTTCGGCTTAAAGAATGCTGGAGCAACTTACCAAAGGATGGCCACCACATTATTTCATGACATGATGCACAGAGAAGTTGAAGTATATGTTGATGGTTAAGTCGAACACAAGGGAGCAACACTTCCAGAATTTGGAATTATTCTTTGATAGAGCTTTGAAATATAAGCTAAGATTAAACCCGAAGAAGTGTGTATTCGGTGTTACCTCAGGTAAATTGTTGGGACATGTAATTGGCCCGAATGGCGTCGAGATAGATCCTGAAAAAGTCAAAGCAATCAAGGATATGCCAGCCCCTAAGACGGAGAGAGAAGTTCGGGGACTCATTGGTAAACTACAGTACATTAGTAGATATATAGCAAAGCTCACAACAATCTGTAAGCCTATCTTCAAGTTGCTTAGGAAGAATCAGCCGGTCGTATGGAACGAAGAATGTCAAAAGGGCTTTGATCGAATAAAAGAGTATTTGTTGAATCCACCTGTTTTGAAACCACCTAAACTCGGCAAACCTCTATTACTATACTTAGCAGTAGAAGAAGAGTCGATAGGAGCCATGCTAGCCCAAGCAGATGAGTCGGGGATAGAGCATGCCGTTTACTACTTAAGTAGAAAGCTCCTACCTTATGAAGTTAAGTATAGTATTATTGAAAAGACATGCATAGCCGTGGTTTGGTCTTCTAAGAAGTTGCAGCATTACTTTCAATCATATAGTGTGCAAGCAATTTCCAGGTTGGATCCAATGAAATAGTTAAGGGAGACACCCTCTTTAATTGGGAAATATGGTCGATGGTTGATAATATTAGAAGAATTTGAGATCGAGTATGTAACCAGAAAAACAATCAACGGTTGAGCGGTGGCAGAATTTCTGGCTCAACAACCATTACCAGAAAGTGAAGAGGTAATCTTGGAATTTCCAGATGAACATTTAGAAGCAATTGAAGTACAAGGGTGGAAAATGTATTTTGATGGAGCAGCAAACAGGAAAGGAGCAGGTTTGGGAGTTATACTTGAATCGCCCGAAGGGAAACTCATCCCTTTAGCCAAAAAGTTGAAATTTAGGGCAACCAATAATATGGTGGAGTACAAAGCTTGTGTTTTTGGTTTGGAAACCCTAATGATTATGAAGGTAGATAAGGTGGAAGTTTATGGTGATTCGTTGCTAGTAGTATCCCAAGTAAATGGAGAGTGGGAGTTGAAAGAAGAAAAGTTGAAACCATACCATCATTACCTGACCATGATAAAGAAGAATTTTAAGGAGTGTAGGTTTATACACTTGTCAAGAGAAGAAAATCAGATGGCTGATGCCCTAGCCACATTGGCTTCGGTATGGGAAAATCCTGTTAGCTTATTCCTTAAGCCTCTGGTCTTGACCAGTTCATCAACTCCTTGCTATGAATATGAAACAATCATGGAAATTGATACAGACCATGATGCATGGTATGATACCATAAGGAGATTTTGGGAGAAAAGAGAATACCCGCCGGGGGCAACAAAGAAAGAGAGAAGGGCCGTAAGGTGGTGGTCATTGCAATACATCACCTTCCATGGGGAGTTATATCGAAGATGGCCTGATGGAGTACATTTGAGATGCTTAAGAAAGCCTGAAGTGGAGCGCATCATGTCTGAAATACATGCGGGAAGTTGCGGTCCGCACATGAGTGGTTTGGCCCTAGTTAAGAAGATTATTCGACAAGGTTACTATTGGTTGACCATGGAGAGCGACTGTATTGAGTTTGTCAAGAAGTGCCAACAATGTCAGATGTACGGTAATTTGAATCATATGCCTCCTGAAGAACAACATTCAATGTCTTCACCCTGGCCCTTTGCCACCTGGGGTATCGACATTATAAGAGAGATACATCCGACAGCTTCAAACGGGCACCATTTTATTATGGTAGCAGTTGATTATTTTTCAAAATGGGTCGAAGCCGAATCCTTCAACAAGATGGGTGCAAGTCAAATAGCTAGGTTTATCGAAAAGAATCTCATCTGCAGATATGGGGTCCCGCATAGTGTGATATCAGACAATGGGGTACAATTTCAAAGAGCAGTTAAGGATTTATTCTCCAAGTACCACATCCATCATCATAGATCCTCTCCTTATAGGCCAAAGGCTAATGGGGTAGTGGAAGCAACAAATAAGACAATTAAGCAAATTCTGTCCAAAATGACCAAGACTTACAGGGATTGGTCAGAGATGCTTCCCTTTGCTTTATGGGGATATAGGACGAGTGTGCGAACACCTACTGGAATGACACCGTTCTCTTTGGTTTATGGGATGGAAGCAATATTGCCAATTGAGATTGAGATCAAGTCATTAAGAGTAGTCTTGGAAGCGGAGCTGCCTGAAACAGAATGGGTAGCGAGCAGATACACTCAGTTAGCTCTTTTAGAAGAGAGAAGGCTAAAGGTACTATATCATCACCAACTGTATCAAAAGAAGATAGCTCGGGCCTACAATAGAAGGGTCAAAATTCAAAGATTCAGGGTTGGGGATTTGGTATTGAAGCAATGTAAGCCTAATGTATCTAATCCAAGAGGGAAGTTTAGACCTAGCTGGGAAGGACCATATGTCATGAAACAAGTCATGAGCAAAGGTGCGGTAAAGTTATCAGACATGGATGGGAACAAATTTAGTGAACCAGTAAACATTGACAGGTTGAAGAGGTTTTATGTATGAAAAAAAAAGAGCTCGCTAGGTTGAAAACCAAAAAGGGAGGCCAAGGCAAAAGTTAGAGCAGTCCGCTAGTTCCGCAAATCCAAAAGAGCGGGCTAGGCAACAATTAGGGCTAATGAGAGAAAATCGTCAATTAGAAAACTCGAAAGGGCTAATTGGCAACAGGAGTGATCTTGTGTATGCTGGATTTATGTTTGGTTGTTCCCCAATTTAATAAAACAGAATTAATGATTAAATTTGTTCTATGTGCACTGTTATAAGTATTTGACCAGATACGGATGAAATAAATAATCATAATTGCAAAAGGTGATGATAAATTATCAATGGAAAAGAAGCATCTTTTATTACTTTAGTTATTTTTCATCCTAACAAAACACTTTATGAATTGACAAATGTAAAATTTATGGCAGTCGATAAGTGTAACGTGCAAGCAAGCTTTACCTCAGCCGGTCCAAGTAGGCTTCAGTCAAGCAAGGCATGTCTAGGTCAGGAACAAAATCAGAATCATGACGCTCAGCTCCATATTGACGCCCAAGTCGATGAGGATCATAGCATGTACCTTGACGAAGAGCAGCAAGGGGAACGTACATCAAGTATGTCCACATGGTAATATGAGAAATCTTCCACCAAGGTACCAACCTACGAATATTGACTTCAGAACGTGAGTGGATCCAGTCAACCCAGTCAGCTTATGAAGAAGCAGGATGGAGCAGCTTCCTAGCAGAATGATGACGAGGCAGGTATCTGGCAAAATCCATGGAGGGAGTATCAAGCAAACAAAGACATTCCTGAAGCCAAATCTGCGAAGAAAGAATTAAAAAAAAAGGGTCCGCTAAGTTGAAAACCCGCAAAAGCAGCTTAGGCAAAAATTAGGACAGCTCGCTAGTTCCGAAAATCCATATAGGCGGACTAGGCAAAAATTAGAGCAAAAAAAAAACCTAAATTGAAAACCCGGAAGGGCAGTTTAGGTAATTACCTGAAGCAGCAACGTGCTCCCAGTCAGTCTCTTTGACATTCCTAATTTAAATCATTCTAATCCAACTAAGGTTTCAGCTAAGATCACAGGTACCGGCGACAAGCCTCCTTCCATTTGATCCATGATATCCAATACTCGTGGGTCAATATCGCCGTCAGAAGAAACAAGTAAGAATTGGCCGAGCAAGCAAAGACAAAGCATGCGCCCCCTGGCCTTAGTAGGAGCCAAATGAGAAAAACAAAAGTCAATCAAAGGAGCAAGAAGGATTTTTTCACCTCTCATCAACCGAAGAATCTCGGGTTTCGAAATTTGAAATAACATCTGCATCTTCTGTTGAGTTTTGGAGATCAATGTGGGTAACGCCATTTGCTGATTATTGGGATGTCCAAGGATGGCCTCAAATTCTTCAATCAAGGGACACATTTCAAAGCCATTAATTCTAAACACCCTGGAATCCGTATTCCACAAGGAAGCCGCGGCATGTAAAAAGGAGTGGTCCAATTTGACATTTTGAAAGCATTTTAAAACATCAAGCTTTGACCATGAAATTTGTTTCCAATGGTTGGCATCCATATTCTTAAATAGAATTTTTATTTTCTTTAAATGGTGCTCGGTCATGGTTGATGAATAAAGGGGAACCAAAATTGCTAAAGAGAGAGTATTCACTTTGAAAGAGAGATTCTTGGCTTATGAATTGAAATATGGCATGCAAGGTGATTTATATAGAAGAAAATAAACCTTTTCCAAAAGTGAAATGGAAAAGATGATGGAAAAGGATAAGACCATATGGCACAAGGAAAGGAAGTGGTCACAATTTCTTTTTCCATTTTGGATTTGGTTTAACAAAAGAAGTGGATATTAATTATGATGTATTATATATAAAAAAATAAAAAATAATAAATATGGCAGTAACAAAAAAAATGAAAAAAGAAAAAATGGCAGTAACGAAAAAGAAGAAGAAGATTACAGTAAAGAGGAAAATTGCATATTTTTCATTATTGTATAATGTTTTACAATTGTTTCAATATTTACATATCACTAAGAGGGTGGTGGTAGGTCATCAAATAAAGATGTGAAAAAGTCATCGCCTGTTGGAGGAGGGGGCAAATTACTCATCCCGGGATCATCCGAAGCAGAAGCACTAAAATCCCTATTGCCTTGGAGTTCTGATTTGTCATGGTCCTCGTCAGAAGCAGACGAAAGGATCTCATGGTCATCAGCCTGGGGGCCTCTCGATGAAGAAGCACCGGGATCCCTCATTCCTTGAAATCGGAAGTCACGGAAATTTTGTTCGGATTGATGATATAAACTTTCAAAATGAGAAGCCTGTTGACGACTTGCAGCCAACTCTTCTTGAAGCTTCTTGTTTTGTTCTTCGAGCATCCGCTGTGAGCTAAGAAGGAAAAGGGTAAGAGCATACATAATCATGCATACATATAGCATAAACTATTGTGAAATAAGAAACATACCAGGTAATTCATGTCAATGCCTTGCGGATAAGATGGTCCAGCCTCATGATCAAACGAGCCAACAACCTGCAATGATCATTAAAGAATCAAAGAAAGAAAGAGCAG
Source organism: Garcia nutans (assembly GCA_947685225.1). Classification (NCBI taxonomy): domain Eukaryota; kingdom Viridiplantae; phylum Streptophyta; class Magnoliopsida; order Malpighiales; family Euphorbiaceae; genus Garcia; species Garcia nutans. The sequence goes on along the minus strand of CANTUV010000037.1, from coordinate 7,285,862 downwards.
TTGCAATGAAAAGTGGTAAGAATTTTACCTGAGAAGTATTGGTCCCGAGATATGGAATAGACTCTCCTACATGTTCCTCCTCATCTCTATCCTCATTTCCATCGGAAATCTCCCGCACACCGACAGGAGACACATCGAAGTGCAAGAGTCTTATTTGAATAAAACGGGCATAAAATGGACCCGGTAAATGGAGAAATGACTCGGCATTATGACCATACCGGGCTGACCACCAAGCTTCCTCCGGCATCGACATAATATTTAAAGTGTATTCTGGGATTTGCATTGGAAACCTCCGCTGCTCTGGGCCGAGAAACCATTCATAAACCCTTTCCCCGAGAAACCAGCCATTAGACACGGGGCCAGCAATAATTCGCCGAGAATGTTGGAAAAATAGTGCAGCCCTCATCAAAGGAGACCAATTTGCTCGCTCTTCTGGATTCCACCAGGCCAAATTCACCTGCAGGATAACATAAGGTAAGTAAAACTTTTGCAAAATGTTTAAAGCATACTAATGTTATTTTACCTGATCCCAGGTTAAGCGGCTCAACACAAAGCAATGAGTATGCATATGATGGGAGCCGGGAACGTTCACACGATCGAACAACCAGAAATTTAATCTCGGATACCCGATTCTCTCTTGGGAAATGCCGGGTACTCTCACAAGGTTGTGTTCATATGCCCATATCTACAATAATAACAAAGATCACAAGAGAAAAAGGGAAAAGACATTGGTGGAAGAAAGAATACCTCGACAACCGCCATCAAGCCGACAAAAGAATTCTTGTTTCGATAGAGCTTATCAAGGCCATGATAAAGACATGCGAGACCAGCTTCACCCCAGCTAGAAGATGGCACCATTCTGAGATAAGAAAGGGCACTCAACATTGATAAGTGAATGGATGATTCAGTGCTGCCAAAGATGGTCGATCCGAGCAGATATAACAAAAATCCTCGGGCATACTGTTCAGCCCTGTTTCTTCCAATCCGACCTTCGTAGTTCATCCAATAACTGCGAATTGGCTCGATTTTTATCTTACGAGTTCCTTTATATGATGGTTCCATACCAATTAATTCCTGAATTTCTTCAAATGTTAAAATTTCATTGGTTAGAGGAACCGGAGCACCATCATATCGAAGGCCAGTTATGGCAGTAAAATTGACCGGACCGATTGTCATCTCCCCAATGGGCAAGTGAAAAGTGTGAGTTGTATCCAGCCATCGCTTTGCCAGCGCCTGGACCACGCTTCGGTCTATTTGATACTCTTCGGACAGCAATTGTAAGACAAACTGCTCAAAGCCGCAATCTCGGATAATCCACCTTACCCTAGAAGGTACTACATCATACCATTGTCGAGCTTTGTAAATACACCCTCCGGCTCGAACGACACAACGATCATGCTGACACAGACCCAGGTAAGTTAATACCAGGTAAGTACATGTTATTCAATCTATTTAAATTAATTTATTTTTCATAAAATAATAATAATAAATAAATAAATAAAAAGAAAAAAAATATTACCTCGCTCTTTTGATTGGAACTGCGATGAAGTGGCATCCTGGCTAGTATATCTAGATTTCCATCTTCACGATGCCGAATAAACTCCAATAATTCGACATTAGAATGAGTCCGTGACCTCGAAGCATGCATTGTTTTTGAAAAATATGTGCTGAAATTGAAAAGAAATTTGAAAGGATTACAAAACTGAGATTGAAATTTTGAAATTTTATGGAGAATTGATGGCCTTTTATAGAGGAACGGCAAGCAGGTGAAAACAAATTCAAAACTGTGCATGAATAGTGAATTTTACTATTCATAAATAGTATTTCTATTGATGAATAGTAAATATCACTATTTATAAATAGTATTACTATTGATGAATAGTAAATGTTACTATTCATGAATAGTATTACTATTGGTGAATAGTAAAATCACTTTTTCCAATAGTCAATACTATTTGATACTATTTGCTAATAGTAATTTACTGTTCATGAATGGTGAATAGTGCATGAACAGTAATTACACAATAAATAAACAGAAAATTCAATTATTCACTTTAATCATTCAAATAATTGCGAGTATACAAATATTTTTACACACAGGGGGCAATAGGAAGACATATGCCTAAAAATAGCTAAACTTTTTAGCTCGGGTCCCGAACCCAAATTTTCTTTAGGTCCAGAACCTAGAATTTTCTAAGTCTAGAACTTAGCTCGGGTCCAGAACCCAAATTTTCCTTAGGTCTAGAACCTAGAATTTTCTAAGTCCAGAACTGAGCTCGGGTCCAGAACCTAAATTACTCTTAGGTCCAGAACCTAGAATCTTTTTTAAGTCCAGAACTTAGCTCGGGTCTAGAACCCAAATTTTTCTTAGGTCTAGAACCTAAAATCTTTTTTAAATCCAGAACTTAGGTCGGGTCCAGAACCCAAATTTTTCTTAGGTCCAGAACCTAAAATCTTTTTTAAGTCCAGAACTTAGCTCAGGTCTAGAACCCAAATTTTCTTTAGGTCCAGAACCTAGAATTTTCTAAGTCGAGAACTTAGCTCGGGTCCAGAAACAAAATTACTCTTAGGTCCAGAACCTAGAATTTCCTGAGTCCAGAACTCGAACAGGGTCCAGAACCCAAATTTTATTTAGGTCCAGAACCTAAAGTCATCCTTGAGTCCAGAACTCGAACCGGGTCCAGAACCCAATTTTCCTTTAGGTCCAGAACCTAGAGTCATCCTTGAGTCCAAAACTCGAACCGGGTCCAGAACCCAAATTGTACATAGGTCTAGAACCTAGAATCATCCTCGGGTCCAGAACCCAAAACAAGTCGCCATATCAAAAATTAAGTCTTATTGCTTTTCACTCTCTTTCAATAAGGTTTCAGATCATTCAAGCAGAGGGCAAACTGTAGACCCTTAATTTTTGACCCAATACGATCTAATATGTTTTATTTAGCCCAAAATGATTTTTGTTGTTTAATTAGTCAAAAATAATTTTAATTAAAGAATTTTTATCTTAGTATCTAATTTTTATTAAGAAAAAAATAAAAATAAAGAAATAAAAATCAAAAAATAAAAATAAAAATAAAAATCCAAGTCAAAAAAAAAATCGGCATGAAAAGTTGTCGCACGGGCCCATCGGGCCAGCAGCACCTCACTCGCAGTTTTCGCCAGCGCAAATTTTTTTTGACCCAAATTTTTGAAACCTAATCCAATTAAGTTTTAATTTCTTTTTTTATTAATATTAATTGCCGTATGGAATTAGGAAAAAATAACCTAAAAACCACTATAAATAAGGATCAATTGAACCAAATAAAGGGAGGAAAAATTTACACAGTGAGTATAGGATTTGAAAGCAAATCAAGGAAGGAAAAGCAATAAATCAATTCAATTGATTTTTAAAGGGAGGAGCACCACAAATTAAGCAATTCAAGGGCAACAAAGGCTTGTCTTTGGAGCTAGTTCATCCAAGAAGAGTTATTTTTTTGGAGAATCAACAAAAGAAGGTATGTTAAATTCTTTTTTGATCTATGTTTTACAGTAGCCAAATCATGGAATTAGAGTTTCTTTGAATAAAAAATCTTAGAGCTTTAATTTGATTTTTCCAAGATTAAAATACTAAAACGTGACCTTCTTTTCTAAAAAGACTTAAAATTGTTATTTTTTCTTCTTAAAAATCTTAAAACACTAATTGAACATATTTTGCAACAAAACCAAAATCAAATTTTGTTTCTTTTAAGATTTTAAAGTAGGTTCTATTTCATTCAAAAAGCCTTAAAAAACATCTTTTCTACTTATAAAAACTTCAATCCTTTTGTTTAAATTCATAAAACTTCATAAAATATCAAATTGATTTCTAAAAACCCTAAAAATTCTCTTACCCGAGAACCCTAATCTTAAACCCTAAAATCCAAAATTTAACTTTTAAACCTAAAATAATGAACCCTAATCCTTTTAAAACCTTAAACCATAATTTTTATGAACCCTAATCCTTTTAAAACATTAAAAAAACATAAAAACTCAAAAATTACACAGTAGCTTAAAGTTCAATAAACCAAAAATCACAAATTAAAGTATTTTAAGGTATTTAAAACCCTAGTTTCATGATTTCATCATTCAAACCTGAATTTCGTTAATCAAAGAGTCTTATCAATCTTTTAAAACTTAAAACCCTAATCTATTTTAATTCCCTAAAAAGTCACAGTAGCTTAACTTTAGAATTTCCAAAACCTTAACACATGAGATAAAAACCCTAAATGGAAATAGTAGCTATACTTGAACTTTTATTTGCTTTATTCAATTTCATACTTGATTAGGCTTTGATTTATTTCTTATGCTTTAATTCAATACTTGATTTATTTAATTTATCATGGATGGATGTTTATTTTATATCTTGATTAATAGCTTTGAAGAATGATTTATTTATTATGGAAGATTATTTACTTTTATCAATCAATTTAGACTTCCAAAAGTTGTAAGAGGTATGTTTCCACTTGGTGGGTACCTCATTAGTTAAACGTCATGTAATTTAATTTGCTTATCTATTTTAGAACCTATGTAAAGGGCATGTTTCTACCTTTTGGTGGGTGTCCTATCTAGGCCTGTGATGTAAGGACATGTTTCCATCCTTGGATGGGTGTCCATTTATTTGTTTTATTTTGTTTAGACAATGCTTTGATTTTAATATAATGATGCTTTCTTTTTATTGTGTGTAGTATGGATAATGTTATTATACTTAAGAATTTTATAATATTAAGACCTGTAAAGGAGGCCGGTTCCAATGAACCGGGCGTTGTGGGAGTGCTGGGCCATTTCTCACCTTCCCCACACGTACCCAACTTTTCGAACCCCGGGGATTCCTTAGGAATCGAGTCATCCACTCCTTTTTTTCCCAGCCCGTCCGGGTGGCGACTCCATTTTCTCCGGACTTAGGTCCGTGTTCTCTTATTCCCCAAGCCTAAACAGTGCCGAACTCGCAAGAACCATTCCACCGGGAGTGGGGGCAAAAATCCCCGCTCACAGTGGCGACTCCACTGGGGATAAGAGAAGTTGATTCCGTTGGTCTTTTTATTATTCTATTCTTTCTTATAATGATATTATCCATTGCATCATATTAGATTGCATTGTGTGCGTGAGTTAGGACGCCCGTGTTACCCGTGTTGTGTTATGTGAGGGATACCATACTTTCACTCAAGGTATGGAGATCAAGCATGGCATAACCACTCATAGCCTCGTACCGTTTGGTATATACTTGCTATGGGAACCTATGCCTTTTTACCCAAAGACTAAAGCTCATGTAATTGGCCTAGTTACTTTCCTTAGGTTTTACCCTAAATGCATGTTGTTTGACTATGGTTAGTTTATCTTAGTCTAAATTATGGCTTATTTGGTTTGTTCCTTTTCTAATATGACCCAAGTACATTTTCAAGCTCAAAATAATTTTTTCTTTAAAATCCAAAAGACCAAAGCTATTTTTCAAAACTTTTCAAAATGGTCTTTGGACATAAGACTTTTCTAAAAACAAATCAAAGATTCTTTGGCCCATGGCCCAAATACTAAGCCCAAAATCCATTTTTGTAAAATCTTTTACAATGGGCTTAGAAACAAAACTATTTTCACCCAACATTTTCTTACAAAGAGCTTGCAAAAATATTTAGGTCAATTATGAAATACTAAAATCAATTGTGGGCCTAGTTTACACTAAGAATAAATTAACCATGGGCTTGCTTTTGGCATGAATCATTAGTTACTCTTTCCAGGTGAGAAATCTATTTATAATAAACCTTTTAATTTTGTTTTAATCCAATATAGCATAAAAGCTACTTTAGTTGGTTGAATGGATTAAAACCTAATTAATGGGAATTATCATGGATTGATTTCCATTTTCAAGGATATAACTATTGGTTGAAACATCCAAGTGAATTATTCGAAAGCAAGGTACCCCATGTTGGTATTTTGTTAACCATATACCTAGGAAAAGAGACTCGCCATTCGTGTGTGGATGTTATAAGGTTGGAAGGAACGTCCTAATTCGTCTTTGTTTGTCTATTGTTTGTGCATACATGCATACATGTATACATTTGCATCTCATATCATTGATCCTCTCTGGCTCACAGCCCTGGATTACGATAGTTCTAAAGCTTACAATAATCTAATAAATTCTAAAGCATCTAGCAATGACTCAATCACTTGCTCACCAAAAATAATGGAACCCGAACAAATTCAAAGGATGGTGGATGAGGCCCTCAATGCCAAGATGGAAGAAATCAAAGAGGCCCTAGCTGAGACCATGAAGAACTAATTGCCTGCAATCTTAGAAAACCATGCCGAGGCATCTACTAGCACTAAGAAACCAAAGGACAAAGGGAAGACTAAAATTAATGAAGTAGCTTTTGATGATGAAAAGGTGGTCATTGATGATGATGATGATTGGGCTCAATAGTACCAAGAGGTTCAAGAAAAGAAGAAAGAACATAAGGCCGTCGAGAAGGCAACTATTGAAAAGACCGAGACATCTGATGTTGAAAAGATGATTGCTGATTTAGAAAAGAAATTTGAGAAGAACTGAAAACCGAAGAGATGTCCGAAGTTGACAAGTTATTTGAACAAGATGAAGAGGTCCCTTATAAATTCAAGATGCCTTCCTTTGCTAAGTACAATGGCACCAAAAATCCTCATTCCACGTAAATAAATGGACAAAAGGTCCAAACAAAGCAAATAAATGGACACCCATCCAAGGATGGAAACATGTCCTTACATTGTTCATGCCTAAATAGGACACCCACCGAAAGGTAGAAACATGTCCTTTACATTGGTCTAAAATATAAAAGCAATTTAAATTACATGATATTTAACTAATGAGGTACCCACCAAGTGGAAACATACCTCTTACAACATTTGGAAATCTAAATAAATCGATAAAAGTAAATAACCATTCATCATAAATAAATCATTCATCAAAGATATTAAACATCAATAGAATGTAAACATCCATCCATGATAATTTAAATAAATCAAGCATTGAAATTAAATAAATCAAAGTATATAAAATAAATCAAAGCATGTAATGAACTACACAATCAAATCTAAAAATAAATAAAGCAAGGAAAGATACAAATTAAGGCTACTGTTTCTATTTAAGATTCTTTATTTAATGTTTAAGGTTTTAGAATTTATTGGTTTAAGCTACTATAAGTTTTAAGGGAATTAAAATGGATTAAGGTTTTATAATTTAAGGGATTGATATGGTTCTTTGATTAACCAAATTAGGGTTTGAAGGGAAAAATCATGAAATTAGGGTTTGGATATTAAAACATTAGGTTTACGATTTACGGTTACTGGATTATTATTTTGGATTTACTATTTTGAATTTTAATATTTAGATTTATAAGGTTTTAAGGTTTTAAGGATTAGTGTTTAGGAAAATTAGGGTTTACAGTTTTGGTTTTGAGGGAATTAAGATTTTAGGAAAATTAGGGTTTAGAATAATTGGTTTGAGGTTCACTGTTTTGGTTTTAAAGATGAAGAAAATAGTTTAGGGTTTTTAAAAGCTTTTGGAAATAAGGAAAATGATTTAAGATTTTTGAAACAAAAGGAACAATTTAGGATTCTTGCGAACAGAAGGAATAAATTAGGGTTTTTGAGGTTTTAAGGAAACAGAAGGATGATTTTTAGGGTTTAAGAATGATTTAAGTTTTTTGGGAAAACAAAAGAAATGAATTAGGATTTTAGGGTTTTTGAAAATAGAGGAGACGATTTAAGGTTCTAAGGTTTAGAAAAAGTAAATTAGAGTTCTAAGGTTTTTAGAATCAAAAGAGAGAGTTTAATGATTCAAGCTACTGTAAAGAAAAAAAAATTGATATTCATACCTTCGTTTGTTGGTTCCACCAAAAATTACTTAAGGATAAAGGCAAGTTGGCTGCCTTTGATGGATTGATTGTTTGGTTGCTTATTCTTCTCTCAAAAAGTCCGATTGATTTCACTACCAAAGGTTTCTCCTAATGCAATCGATTCAAAGTTTTCTCCCTCCCCTTTTCTGTGTTGTTTTTAGTTCTATTTATAGAAGATTTTGTCAATTAATCTTAATTGTTCACAGAATCTAACATTAATTAAGAAAAGGAAACCAAAATCAAATTGAATTTGGTTTCGAAAAAAATTACGTCGAAAAAATTTTGCTAGCAAAAAAAAACTGCTGCGGAAAAATTTTACTGGAGAAAAAGTTGCTGCAGGAATTTGCGGGCTGCGGGGGTAAAATTCCTGCGGGAGAAATGGCCCTGGCCATTTCACCCACAGAAAAAATCTGTGAGCGAAATGGCCCAAGGCCATTTCGTCCGACCCCTTTTCGGTGACAAAATTTTTCGTCGCCGATTTTTATTTTTATTTATTTGTTTATTATTATTTTTTATTAATTATAAAACTAAATACTAAAGCAAATATTATTTAATTAAGATAACACAAAAATTATTTTGGACTAATTAAAATATATTGGACAACACAAAAATTATTTTGGACTTATTAGAATATATTGGATCGGACTGGGTCAAAAATTAAGGGTCTACACCTTGACAGCAGCTTTGAAAGTTCCTTCGGCATGTCTCTTAGTGTTGTCATAAGCCCGAATGGTTACCTCAGTCGGATTTAGATCCCTTGTTGACATGGCTAGTTTTGTCAATATTTTAAGTGGACAAACATTTATGGCGGACCCATCATCGACCATTACACATGGAGTCCTTTTCCCTTTGATTTCGATTTTGATAAAGAGAGGGCGGATGTGATCTCTCCCCTCTTTCGTTAAATCTGTATCTGAGAAAGAAACTGCTCCCATAATAACTTCACTCTTCTCTTGAATATCTTCACATTTCATTACTCCTCCAATTTTTATGAAGTTGATTAGCTCCTCCGATGTTATGGAGGTAGAAATTGGCATGCTAGCCAAGGCCTTGGCCATAGTTTCTCTGTGCTTTTTAGAAGTAGCCAATAAATCCCAAGTGATAACACTTGCTTGGGTTCTTTTCAGTTGCTTAAGTACAATATCATCTTCCTCTTCTTTATTCCCTACTTCAACTTCCTTCCCCTTATTAATTTGCACCTCCTTAGGCGACGGCCTTGCATAAGTCTTACCGGATCTAGTGTTCATTACTTTATCTTCTTCAGGCTCGAACCAGGTCCACTCTTCCTTCTTGGATACAAGATCATCATCACTATCGCTTGAATCCCAAAACCCATTCACAACACAAATTGCTGCTTCTTTACCCACCATAGCTTGTTTAATTTTGCCAAATACCTCTTCTTCTTTAGTTGCTTCTCCACCCACATCTTCAAAAGAAGACATGAAAAAACTTTCATGCAAACCTCCTCCAATCATGAAGGTTTCTGGTGGTGGTACTCTATTGAACTTTGGTAATGGGTTGTCTTTTGTGTTTGGCTTGTTGGGCTTGGGTAGCTTCCCACTATCAATCAAATTTTGGATCTCATGCCTCAACCTCACACATCTATCCGTGTTTTGCCCTTGCATTTGATGAAACTGGCAAAAAGCTTTAGTGTCGAAATTAGGTGGGAGAGGGTTAGGCAAAGGACCAGGATTTAAGGGTTGTAACAACCCCTTTCTTTGAAGCTTATTGAGAACCCAAGACATCGGTTTCCCCAATTCTGAAAACTACCTTCTTATTCCTTGGTTAGTAGCATTAACACAGACTGCCTTTTGCATGCTTTGACAACCAGATTGATAGTTTCCTTTCTCGTTCCTTCTTGTTGAAAAGCAGTTCTTCTCTCTTTCCCATTCTTCAATTTGCAAACCAGCTTGGAGGAGATCTTTGAAATCATGGATGAGTGTATGAGACATTCTTTCATGAAGATTAGGCAACATCCATCTCACAATCATCCTTATTTAATTGGATTCATCAGGCTTCTTCTTGAGCAAAGCAGCCTTATTTCTCCATCTTTTCACATAGTCCATAAAATTCTCATTTGGCCTTTGTCTAATGGACTCAACTTCCATTAAGGTAACTTCCATTTCAACATTATATCCATATTGTTGGATGAAGGCCTTGTATAGCAGATCCCAACTCTTTTGTGTTCCATCATCTAAGGAATTGAACCAATTTTGGATAATAGGATCCAATGAGATTATAAAGTACCTTAGAGTTTGAGCCTTAGTAGCTCGGGCAGACTGCATAGCAGTGATATACTGCTTCACATGGAGTCGAGGATTTTCGGTTCCATCAAACTTTGCAAAGGATGGCATCTTGGATTTGTATGGCACTTCTTCATCTACCTCAAATAATTTGTCAACTTCGGACATTTCTTCAGGTTTCAGCTTCTTCTCAAATTTCTTTTCTAAATCCATGATCATCTTTTCAACATCAGAAGTCTCGGTTTTCTCCATAGCTAATCTTTCAACAATCTTCGGTTCTTTCTTCTTGTATTGAGCCCAATCATCATCATCAACAATGATCACCTTATCATCATCAAAAACCACATCACCAACTTTAGTCTTCCCTTTTTTCTTTGGCATCTTAGTGTTAGCAGATGCTTCAGCATGATTTCCTAAAATCGCAGCCAATAGGTTCTTCATGGTCTCAGCTAGGACCTCTTTTATTTCTTCCATCTTGGCATTGAGGGCTTCATCCAGCATTCTTTGAATTTGTTCGGGCTCCATTGCTTTTGGTGAGCAAGTGATTGAGTTGCTACTAGATTCTTCGTCTCCGGCGTAGGTTGGATTATCATAAGCTTTCGAACTGTCGTAATCTAGGGCTATGAGCCAGAAAGGATCAATGATATGAGATGCAAATGTATATATGCATGTATGCACAAACAATAAAAAACAAGGATAAATAGGACGTCCCTTCCAACCTTATAACTTCCACATACGAATGGTGAGTCTCTTTTCCTAGGCATATGGTTAACAAAATACCAACATGGGGTATCTCATTTTTGAATATTTTCCCGGACTTTTCAACCAATAGTTATATTTTCGAAAATGGAAATCAGTTCATGATAATTCCCATTAATTAGGTTTTAATCCATTCAAGCAACTAAAGTAGCTTTTATGCTATATTGGATTAAAATTAAATTAAGAGGTTTATTATAAAAAGATTTCTCACTTGAAAAAGTAACTAATGATTCATGCCAAAAACGAGCCCATGATTAATAACTCTTAGTATAAACTAGGCTCACAATTGATTTTTGGTATTTTGTAATTGCCTAAATATTTGTAAGCTCTTTTGAAAATAATTTTGTTTCTAAGCCCATTGTAAAAAGATTTTAGAAAAAAAATGGATTTTGGGCTTTGTATTTGAGTCATGAGAAAAGAATTTTTGATTTATTTTTTAGAAAAGTTTTATGTCCAAAGACCATCTTGAAAAGTTTTGAAAATAGTTTTGGTCTTTTGGACTTTAAAGAAAATTTTATTTTGAGCTTACAATGTACTTAGGTCATATTAGAAAAAGAACAAACCAAATAAGCCATGATTTAAGCCAAGATAAATTAACCATAGTCAAACAACATGCATTTGGGGCAAAACCTAAGGAAAGTAACTAGGCCAATTACATGATCTTTAGTCTTTGGGTTAAAAGGCTTAGGTTCCCATAGCAAGTATATACCAAATGGTATGAGGCTATGAGTGGTTATGCCATGCTTAATCTCCATACCTTGAGTGAAAGTATGGTATCCCTCACATAACACAACACGGGTAACACGGGCATCCTAACTCACGCACACGATGCAATCTAATATGATGCAATGGATAATATCATTATAAGAAAGAATAGAATAATATAAAGACCAACAAAATCAACTTCTCTTGTCCCCAGTGAAGTCGCCACTGTAAGCGGAAATTTTTGCCCCCACTCCTAGTGGAATGGTTCTTGCGACTTCAACACTGTTTCGACTCAGGGCCTTAGAGAACACGGACCTAAGCCAGGAGAAAATGGAGTCTCCACTCGGATGGGTCGGGAAAAAGAAAGGGGTGGATGACTCAATTCCTAAGGAATTCCCAACCCCCTAATGGGTTTAGAAAGTTGGATACGTGTGGGGAAGGTGAGAAATGGCCCAGCACCCCCACAACGCCCGGTTCATTGGAATCGGCCTCCTTTGTAGGTCTTAATATTATAAATTTCTTAAGTATAACAATATTATACATATTACATGCAACAATTAAAATAAAGCATCATTATATTATAATTAAAGCAAGGTCCAAATAAAGCAAATAAATGGACACCCATCCGAAGATGGAAACATGTCCTTACATCATCCATGTCTAAACTAAATTGGACACCCACCGAAAGGTGGAAACATGTCCTTTACATTAGTCCAAAATATAAAAGCAATTTAAATTACATGATATCTAACTGATGAGGTATCCACAAAGTGGAAACATACCTCTTACAATTTCAATACTAAAACAAATAAATAATAACAATAAAGAAGACATCCATCCATGATAAATTAAATAAATCAAATATTGAAATTAAATAAATCAACCATCAAAGCATATAATAAACTACATAATCAAATATAAAATTAAATAAAGCAAGTAAAGATACAAATTAGGATTTACTGTTTCTATTTAAAGTTCTTTAATTAACATTTATGGTTTTCGGATTTTAGTATTATTATTATTATTTTTTTAGGCTACTGTAAAGGTTTTGGAAAATTGAAATGGATTAGGGTTTCATGAATTTAAGAAAGTAGTAAGGTTTTTTTGTTAATCAAATTAAGGCTTGGGGGTAACATTATGAAATTAGAGTTTTGGAATCTTAAGACATTAGGGTTTATAATTCATAGCTACTAGATTGTAATTTTAGGTTTATTGGATTATGGCTTTAGGGTTTATATTAACTAGTTTGGGGTTTTAAGTTCACTGAATTAGGGTTTAGGAAAACTTGGGTTTACTGTTTTGGTTTTGGGAAAATTAGGGTTTTTGGTATTTTAGAAAACATATTTGGTTTTAGGATTTAAGAAAATAGTTTAGAGTTTTATAAAAATAATTATGATTTTTAGAAAATGTAAAGAAGATTAGGGTTTGGAGATTTAAGAAAATATTTAGAAATTTTGGAAAAAAAGTTATGGTTTAGATGAAAATAATTCGAGGAAAACAATTTAGGATTTTAAAGCTTTTGGAAGCAGAAGAAATAATTTAGGGTTTGTGAAGTTTTTGATTAATTTGTATGATGAATTAATTCAATTTGAATGATGAAGCTACTGTAAAGAAATAAATAAAGAAAATAGAGATTCAAACCTCCGTTTGTTGGTTCCACCAAAAATTACTTTTTGGATGAACAATAACAAAGGTAGTGTGGCTACCTTTGATGAATTGTTAATTGGTTGCTTGTTGCTAATGTCTCTTGCTAGGGTTTTCTGTCTTTTTTACTCCGATCCAATCCAAGTTCAAAAGTCCAATTTTTTTATCCTTAATTATAAGTTTTAATGTGTTATTTATATGAAAAATTATAAGCCTACTTCTAATTGTTTAAGAAAACTAAAATTAATTAGGAAAAGAAGCCAAAACCAAATAGAAATTGGTTTTAGAAAAAATTGCGTTGGAAAATTTTGCTGGCGAAAACTGCGAGTGTTGGCCAAGAATTGCGAGGATTTGTGAGCGCTGGCTGGGGCAGCTGGCCAATAATTCCTTCAGCAAAATGGCCTTGCCGGCAGAAAATTCTTGAGGGCAAATTGGCCTTGGCCGATTTTTATTTTTATTTTTATTTATTTTTATTTTTTATTTTTTATTATTTTTATTTTTATTTATTTATTATTATAATTATTTATTTTTATTTTTTATTATAATTATTTTTTATTATTATTTATTTATTTTTATTATTATAAAAAATTATAATAAATATTAAAATAAATATTATTTAATTAAAATATCACAAAAATTATTTTGGACTATATAAAAATATCGGACCAGACTGGGTAAAAAATTAAGGGTCTACACCGGCATGCTAAGTTTTGAATTCTAAAACCCCTAATTTTATGGTGTTAGCCTTAAACCGTTATTTGATTAACTAAAAACCTTACTACTTTCTTCAAACCATGAAACCCTAATCAATTTCATTTTTCCAAAAACCCTCACAGTAGCCTAAATTACAATAACAATAATTCTAAAATCCCAAAATCCTAAATGTTAATTATAGAACTCTAAATTGAGACATAAACCTAAATTTGTATCTTTATTTTCTTTATTTAATTTTAGATTTGATTATGTAGTTTATTACATGTTTTGATGGTTGATTTATTTAATTTCAATGCTAGATTTATTTAATTTATCATGGATGGATATTTTCCTTATTATTATGATTATTATTTGTTTAATTTAGTATTAAAATTGTAAGAGGTATGTTTCCACTTTGTGGGTACCTCATTTGTTAAATTTTATGTAATTTAAATTGCTTTTATATTTTGGACCAATGTAAGGACATGTTTCCATCCTTGGATGGGTGTCCATTTATTTGTTTTGTTTGGACATTGCTTTGATTTTAATATAATGATGCTTTATTTTAATTTTACATGTAATATGGATAATATTGTTATACTTAAGAATTTTATAATATTAAGACCTGCAAAGGAGGCCGGTTCCAATGAACCAGGCATTGTGGCGGTGCTGGGTCATTTCTCACCTTCCCCACATGTACCCAACTTTCTGAACCCATTAGGGGGTTGAGGATTCCTTAGTAATCGAGTCATCCACCCCTTTCTTTTTTCGGCCCGTCTAGGTGGTGAATCCATTTTCTTAGGGCTTAGGCTCGTGTTCTCTACGGCCCCAAGCCTAAACAGTGCCGAAGTTACAAGAACCATTCCACCGGGAGTTTGATCTCTATTTTTGGTTTAGGCATGGGCATATGATCACAACCTTGTGAGGGTACCTGGTATTTTTCGAGAGAGAATCGGGTATCCGAGATTAAATTTTTGGTTGTCAGATCACGTGGAAGTTCTCAGATCTCACCACGTGCATACCCTGTAATATCCCAAAGTATACCCTAAACGTTTTGGAATAATTATTGTTATATTTGGATTAAATGTATATGTTTAAATGGAAAGAGAAATGAGGTAAGGGAAGAGTGTATATGTTGTATATATAGTGATATATACAACATATACAAGTCAAAGAAATGGAAGTCAAAGAAGATTAATTAATTATTTTAAATTAATTAAATTAATTAAATGGAAAATTGAATTAGTGGGTGGATGAAGATATTTGATTATTTTAATATTTAATTACTTGGTGGAGGTTTAAAGAGAAGAAGTGGTTGACTTTGCCATTCATTCTTCTTCTTCTTCTTTTTTCTTTGTTGTTGGCCGGGTATCACAATAGCAAGAGAGGAAGAGAGTTTTTGATTTTCCAAGCTCATGATTGAAGGATGTTTCAAGTGATCAAGTTGGAAATCTAAGAAGTTTCATCATTTTTGGTAAGTTTCCACTTGATTCCTTAGGTTTCTTTTAAGTTGTATTTGAGTTTGATGGTTGAGTGTTGATGGTAAGAGTATGTTTGATTGTGGGGTGTTTGAGAGTATTTGGTTTAATTGATTTTGATTTTGGGGTTGGATTGAAGAGAAGGAGTTAGGTTTGGTGTTGGAAGAGTAAGTGTTGTGTTTGAATTGTGTGTATGTGGTGGTAGTGAATTGGGGTTTGATGTATGTATTGAGTTGTTTTAGTGTTTTTGCAAGTTATATTGGTTTATGTGTGTATTTAGTTAAGTTTGTTTGAAGTGGATAATTGTGGAAGTAAGAGGTTTGTTGGATGTGTTGTTATTGTTGCCGGAATAAAGATTTTTGGCCTGACACGCCCATGAGCACGGCTAGCTCTTTAGGCGTGTCAATGATTCTATTTTTTGGAGGGGTGACACGACCAGTGACACGCCCATGTCACTGAGCGTGTCACAGCTTCTGTGTTGGGATAGTATTAACACGTCCAGTGACACACCCATGTCACTGAGCGTGTCATAGCTACTGTGATGTTGGTGTATTGACACGGCCAGTGACACGCCCATGTCACTGAGTGTAATATCCCAAAGTATACCCTAAAAGTTTTGGTATTATTGTTGTATTTGGATTTAATGTATATGTGTAAATGGAAAGAGAAATGAGGTATTGAGAAGAGTGCATATGTTGTATATATTGAGATATATACAACATATACAAGTCAAAAGAAGTGAAAAGTCAAAGAAAGAGTTAATTTTTTTTAATTAATTAATAGGAAATTAATTAAGTGGAATTTGAGTGAGTGGAAGTGGATGGAGATATTTTGAATATTTTATTGTTTAAATGCTCGGAGGAGAGGGTTTTGAGGAGAGAGTTGTTGAGGGTTGACTTTGTTTTCTTTGTTTTCTTCTTGTTTCTTTCTTCTTCTTCGTGTATCTTTATCTCTTCCTTTTCTTTTCTTTTCTTTTGATCGGCACTCCATAGCAAGAGAGCAAGAGAGAGATTTGATCTTCCAAACTCAAGATTGAAGGAAGTTTTCAAGTGATCAAGTTGGAAATTTAAGAGTTTCTTCATCTTTGGTAAGTTTTCCACTTGATTCTTTGATTTTCTTTGAGTTTGTGAGTTGAGATTGTGGTTGATATGTGTTTGTTTGATTGTAGTGTGTTTAAGAGTGTTTGGTCCAATTGTTTTTGGATTTTGGTTTTGGATTGAAGGAAAGAGTAAGTTTGTTGGAAGAGAAAGTGTTGTGGTTGTGTTTTGGGTTTGTGGTGATGATTATGATTTGTGTTTGATGTATGTTTTGAGTTGTTTTGGTATTTTTGCAAGTTATTATGGTTTAAGGGTGTGTTTAGTTAAGTTTGTTTGAAGTGGAAAATGGTGGAAGTAAGTGGTTTGTTGGATGTGTTGTTGATGTTGCTGGAATCTGCATTTTTGGCCTGACACGCCCATTAGCACGACCAGGTCTTTAGGAGTGTCAATGGTTCTGTGTTCTTGGTGAGCGTGTCATAGCTACTGTAATGTTGGTGGTTTGACACGGCCATGAACACGTCCGTGTTGTTGGACGTGTCAATGTGTCTGTGAGACAGAATGTATTACACGTTCAGTGACACGCCCGTAGTTCTAAGCGTGTTAAAGCTTCTGTGTTGTGGAGTTAGGGCACGGTCAGGGACACACCCGTATTGTTGAGCGTGTCATGTTTAGAGTTTGCCCTAGTTGGTTCTTAGTCTTATTATCTTATGTGTATTATTCCTTTTGGATTAGGTTGTAAAGAGGTTGAGTTGCCCTAATCTAAGTGGTGAAGAATTCTTGGAAGAGGAAGTGTATAGATTGGTGTGAGTTGCTCTTGAGTTAAGTACAAACTTACATGATTTTGAGACTTAACACATTTGGTTATAAATGTGTTAAGTAATCTACTATATTGTTAATACAATTTGATTAATGTTATGATTTGTATAATGTGAAAGATATGATGATCATTCAAAAGGTATGTGCAATGCAATTGATTATGATGAATACTTTAATGATGAATTGCTTTAATGTGAATTGAGATATGATGAGATGTAATGCCATTATTGTTGGCTATAATGATTCACATGAAATAAGTGGGGCATGTTTGCCTAGATGATGATGAATTTAAAATATATGTTCAATGCAATTGGTTATGTATACTCTCTTGATGAGATGTGAAGCCATTGTTGTTGGCTATAATGATGCAAATGAGATGATTGAGGCATGGATGCCTAAATGATGATAAGAAAATGAGAATGAAATTGATAATGAAATAATGAATGAATTGTGTGTCTAATGTGTTATTCCATTTTCAGAGTTTTGTTGTTGGTCGCATGCCTAATGGTAATAATCTCTTGAAGCTAGGTTGGATATAGTCCTTGAAGCCTAGTTGAGATGTTACAACCCTTGAAGCTAGGTTGGGTTGGTTCTTGAAGCCAAGTTGGGTTGATACTTAGCATGCTTTGTTCCCCTTGAAGCTTGGTTGAACCTAATCCTTGAAGCCTAGTTGGGATAATGATAATGATAAATGTGATAATTGAACCAAAACATTAACTCTGAAAGTGGAATGGCATATTAGTGTCTTTTGGGCCCATGCTTGTCTTTGTTTCAATGTACATCATAAGTGATGAAATAATTGAATAAAATAATGAAATGTAGTGTTATGAACAATATAAAGATATCAATTGTGAATATTGTCTTATTTGTTGAAATGTGTAACATTGACATTACATTGAAGCATATTGTTATTGTGGTTTGTACCACTAAGCCGTTTGCTTAGCGCGATTGTGGTTCATCGCGCAGGTGACAGGGTAGAGCCAGAGAGTTCATCTAGACCGAGTCGAGTCTAGACATTAAGGTGTTGATTGTGGGCGTAAAGATTAGAGACGAACTGCCAAACATGTATAAACTTTATGTTTTGTAAATTTTGATTTTGATGTCTATATATGTAAATATAACTATATTTTCCGCTGCATATTGAATGAACATTTCTATTTACCGTGTTAATAATATAACTTAAATGTTTAAGTTTGCTCATACTATTGTTAAAAAGAATGAGTTGTTATTTAGTAAACCGTAGCATTCCTATATTCAGTATACGTATATTAAAGATATGGTGGTATGTAGTGTGCGTATACGAGGTATAAGGGTGTTACACTGAGCGTGTCAAAGCTTCTGTGTTGTGAGTTTAGGGCACGGTCATGGATACGCCCGTGTTGTTGAGCGTGTCATGTGTAAAGTTTGCCCTAGTTGGTTTTTATCTATATTATCTCATGTGTATCTCTAAGTAAGCGTGTATTATCACTTTTGGATTAGGTTTTGAAGAGAGTTAAGTTGCTCTAATCCTAGTGTTGAAGGATTTTTGGAAGAGGAGTTTGGTGTTGTGTGAGGTGTACTTGAGGTAAGTACAAACCCTACATTATTGCATACATTTATATGACTTTGGGACTTAACACATTTGGTTGTGAATGTGTTAAGTAATCCATTACATTGTTAATATATTTGATTAATGCTATGAATGGTATAATGTGAAAGATATGATGATCATTCAAATTATATGTACAATGCAATTGGTTGTGTATACCCTAATGATGAGATGTGAAGCCATTGCCACATTGGAAGATAAAACCATATGTGATTTACAGTGATGCTTCACATAATGGTTTAGGTTGTGTTTTGATGCAAGAGGGTAAAGTCATAGCTTATGCTTCTCGGCAGTTGAAGTCGCATGAGCTTAACTATCCGACGCATGATTTGGAATTGGCAGCTATAGTGTTTGCTTTGAAGATTTGGCGACATTATTTGTATGGAGAGAAGTGTTTTATCTATACATATCATAAGATTTTGAAATATTTGGGTGTTTAGAGGGAGCTGAATCTTCGACAAAGACGATGGTTGGAGCTGATTAAAGACTATGACTGTTTGATTGATTATCATCTTGGTAAGGCAAATGTTGTTGCTGATGCCTTGAGTAGGAAGTCTTTAGCAGGTTTGACTATTTATTCACTCTCGTTGCTTGTTGAGTTGAGAGCGTTGCATACTAATTTTGAGCTTCGTGATGATGGTGCTTTGTTAGCTCAGTTGCAATTGAGGCCAATGTTGTTGGACCAGATAAGGGAGGCTCAATTGACTGATGAGAAAATTCAGAAGATTGTTTCAGATTGCCAAAATGGGGAGAGCCAAGAATTTCATGTGAGAAAAGATGGTAGTCTTTGGTTCAAGGATAGATTTTGTGTTCCTGATGATGCTAGTTTCAGAAAGATTATTTTGGAAGAAGCACATCAATCGGTTTTTGCTATGCACCCTGGGAGTACTAAAATGTATCATGATTTGAAGCAGCATTACTGGTGGTTAGGTATGAAGAGAGATATAGCGGAATTTGTATCCAAATGTCTCACTTGTCAGAGGGTAAAAGTTGAGCATCAAGTTCCAGCAGGGTTGCTTCAACCTTTAGCAGTGCCTGAATGGAAATGGGAATGTGTGACAATGGATTTTGTGTCTGGTTTGCCATTGACTTAGAAGAAGCATGATGCTATCTGGGTGATTATTAATCGGTTGACAAAGATAGCTCATTTTCTTCCAGTTTGGATGGACTATTCTCTTGAGAAGTTGGCTGAGCTGTATATCAGTGAGATAGTGAAGTTGCACGGAGTTCACATTTCTTTGGTGTCTGATCGAGATCCTCAATTTACTTCAAGGTTTTGGAAAAGTTTACATGGTGCTTTGGGTTCTCGATTGCACTTTAGCACTACTTTTCATCCGCAGACAGATGGGAAGTCAGAAAGAGTGATACAGATTATAGAGGATATGTTGAGAAGCTGTGTCATTGGTTTCTCTAGAAGTTGGGACAGATTTTTTCCACTAATGGAATTTGCTTACAACAATAGTTATCAGTCTAGTATTAAAATGGCACCTTATGAGGCATTGTATGGCAGAAGATGCAGAACGCCTCTATGTTGGAATGAAGTTGGAGAAGGAAAATTGGCTGGTCCTGATTTGATTAAAGAAACGGAAGAGAAAGTGAAAATAATTCAGGATTAGTTGAAAGTAGCTTCAGATCGGCAGAAATCTTATTCAGATTTGAAGAGGAGAGACATAGAGTTTGATGTTGGAGATAAAGTTTTTCTAAAAGTATCTCCTTGGAAAAAGATTTTAAGATTTGGCCGCAAAGGGAAGCTAAGTCCTCGTTTTATTGGACCTTATGAAGTATTAGAAAGAGTTGAACCAGTTGCTTATTGAATTGCTTTGCCACCTGAGTTGGATAGAATTCACAATGTCTTCCATGTTTCTATGCTGCGGAGATACAGATCTGATCCATCTCATGTTTTGTCGATTGAATCTATTGAGGTGAGTTCGGATCTGACTTTTGAAGAACCAGTTGCTATTTTGGCACATGAAGTGAAAGAGTTGAGAAATAAGAAAGTACCACTTGTCAAGGTTCTTTGGAAGAATCATACAAAGGAAGAGTCAACTTGGGAGAGTGAGCAAGCGATGCCAAATCAGTATCCTCAACTGTTTCAGACTTGAGATAAGGTAATTTCGAGGATGAAATTTCTTTTGAGAGGGGGAGAATTGTAATATCCCAAAGTATACCCTAAAAGTTTTGGAATAATTATTGTTATATTTAGATTAAATGTATATGTTTAAATGGAAAGAGAAATGAGGTAAGGGAAGAGTGTATATGTTGTATATATAGTGATATATACAACATATACAAGTCAAAGAAGATTAATTAATTATTTTAAATTAATTAAATTAATTAAATGGAAAATTGAATTAGTGAGTGGATGAAGATATTTGATTATTTTAATATTTAATTTCTTGGTGGAGGTTTAAAGAGAAGAAGTGGTTGACTTTGCCATTCATTCATTCATTCATTCTTCTTCTTCTTTCTTTGTTGTTGGTCGGGTATCACAATAGCAAGAAAGGAAGAGAGTTTTTGATTTTCCAAGCTCATGATTAAAGGATGTTTCAAGTGATCAAGTTGGAAATCTAAGAAGTTTCATCATTTTTGGTAAGTTTCCACTTGATTCCTTAGTTTTCTTTTAAGTTGTATTTGAGTTTGATGGTTGAGTATTTATGGTATGAGTATGTTTGATTGTGGGGTGTTTGAGAGTATTTGGTTTAATTGATTTTTATTTTGGGGTTGGATTGAAGAGAAGGAGTTAGGTTTGGTGTTGGAAGAGTAAGTGTTGTGTTTGAATTGTGTGTATGTGGTGGTTGTGAATTGGGGTTTGATGTATGTATTGAGTTGTTTTAGTGTTTTTGCAAGTTATATTGGTTTGTGTGTGTATTTAGTTAAGTTTGTTTGAAGTGGATAATGGTGGAAGTAAGAGGTTTGTTGGATGTGTTGTTATTGTTGCCGAAATCAGAATTTTTGGCCTCACACGCCCATGAGCACAGCCAGGTCTTTAGGCGTGTTAATGATTCTATTTTCTGGAGGGGTGACACGACCAATGACACGCCCATGTCACTGAGCGTGTCACAGCTTCTGTGTTGGGATAGTATTAACACGTCCAGTGACACGGCCATGTCACTAAGCGTGTCATAGCTACTGTGATGTTGGTGGATTCACACGGCCAGTGACACGCCCATGTCACTGAGCGTGTCAAAGATTATGTGTTGTGTGTTTAGGGCACGGTCATGGACACGCCCGTGTTGTTGAGCATGTCATGTGTAGAGTTTGCCCTAGTTGGTTTTTATCTATATTATCTCATGTGTATCTCTAAGTAAGCGTGTATTATCACTTTTGGATTAGGTTTTGAAGAGAGTTAAGTTGCTCTAATCCTAATGTTGAAGGATTTTTGGAAGAGGAGTTTGGTGTTGTGTGAGGTGCACTTGAGGTAAGTACAAACCCCACATTATTGCATACATTTATATGACTTTGGGACTTAACACATTTGGTTGTGAATGTGTTAAGTAATCCATTACATTGTTAATATATTTGATTAATGCTATGAATTGTATAATGTGAAAGATATGATGATCATTCAAATTATATGTACAATGCAATTGGTTGTGTATACCCTAATGATGAGATGTGAAGCCATTGTTGTTGGCTATAATGATGCAAATGAAATAATTGGGGCATGTTTGCCTAGATGATTATGAGGAAATGAGAATGGAATTGATAATGAAATATTGAAAGAATTGTGTGCTTAATGTGTTCTTCACTTTTCAGAGTTTTGTTGTTGTTGGCATGCCTAATAGTAACAATCTCTTGAAGCTGGGTTGGGCTTGATCCTTGAAGCCATGTTGGGTTGAAGTTTAGCATGCTTAACTCCCCTTGAAGCTTGGTTGGGTCTAGTCCTTGAAGCCTAGTTGTGATGTTACAACCCTTGAAGCTAGGTTGGGTTTGGTTCTTGAAGCCAAGTTGGGTTGATGCTTAGCATGCTTCGCTCCCCTTGAAGCTTGGTTGGGCCTAATCCTTGAAGCCTAGTTGGGATAATGATAAATGTGATAATTGAACCAAAACATTAACTCTAAAAGTTGAATGACATGTTAGTTTCTTTTGGGCCCATGCTTGTCTTTGTTTTAATGTGAATCATAAATGGTGAAAGAAATGAATAATAAAACTTAATGTAAGATTTTGAGATATGATATTTTTATGTATTGTTTATTATATATAAATGTGTGACATTAGCATTACATTAAAGCATATTATTATTGTGGGTTGTACCACTAAGCCGTTGGCTTAGCGCGATTGTGGTTCATCGCGCAGGTGACAAGGTAGAACCGGAGAGTTCAGCTAGACACAGTCGAGTCTAGACTTTGAAGTGTTGATTGTGGGCTTAAAGATCATAGACAAACTGCCAAACATGTACAAACTTTATGTTTTGTAAACATGGATTTTGATGTATTTATATATGTAAATACCACTACATTTTCCGTTGCATAATGAATAAATGTTTTATCTAGTATAGTTTATAATATAATATGAAGTGTTTTAAGTTTTCTTATATTATTGCAGAAGAGAAAAATTGGGTTATCTAATATAAACCGTGGCACTCCTGTATTCGGTATACGTATATTACAGGTGTAGTAGTATGTAGTGTGCGTATACGGGGTATAGGGGTGTTACATACCCAACGCTCTATATTGAGCCACTTAACCTGGGACCAGGTAAAATAATGTTAGTATGCTCTAAAATTTATGTGAAAGTTTACTTACCTTATGTCATCTTGCAGGTGAATTTGCCCTGGTGGAACCCAGAAGAGTGGACAAATTGGTCTCCCTTCATGAAGACTGCGCTATCTTTCCAACATACTCGCCGAGTCATCGCTGGCCCAGTGTCTAGTGGTTAGTTTCTAGGAGAAAGAGTTTATGAGTGGTTTCTTGGTCCAGAGTAGTGGAGAGTTCCAATGCATTGCTCGGAATATACTTTAAATATTATATCAATGTTGGAGGATGCATGGTGGTCGGCTCGGTACAGTTATGGTCTTGAGATATTTCTCCATCCACCGGGTGCATTTTATAGCCATTTTATTCAAACGAGGCTCTTGAACTTTGATGTATCTCCTATTGGTATATAGGAAATTTTCGAAGAAAATGATGTAAGAGATGAAGAGGAACATCATGGACAGGCAGGAGAATTTGTTCCACATCTTGGGGCTAGCACTTCTCAGGTAAGACTTTTACCATTTTCCCATTGTAATTGCTTCTTTCTTAACTTATTTTGATTCTTTAATGATTGTTGTAGGCTATTGGCTCATTTGATCATGAGGCTAGACCTTCTTTTACTGCCCCTTCATTTGCTCTTTCTGGTCCGCCCGAGATGCCAGCTCATCGGTAAGGTATTGATATGAATTACCTGGTGAGTTTTCTTACTTCATGGTAATTTATGCTATATGTATGAATGATTATGTATGCTTTTCACCCTTTTCCTTTCTGGCTCACAGCTGATGCTTGAAGAACAAAATAAGAAACTTCAAGAAGAGGTGGTCGCAAGTCATCAGCAGGCTTCTCATTTTGAAAATTTATATCATCAATCCGAACAAAATTTTCGAGACTTCCAATTTCTGGGATGAGGGATCCTGGTGCTTCTTCATCAAGAGGCCCCCAAACGGATGTCCATGAGATCCTTTCGTCTACCTCTGATGAGGACCGTGACAGATCGAAACTCCAAGGTAATAGTGATTTTGGTGCTCCCGCTTCGGGCGGACTCGAGATGAGCGATTTGCCCCCTCCTCCAATAGGCGAAAACATTTTCAGGGCTTTATTTGATAACCTACCACCACCCTCTTAGTGATGTATTAATATTGTATCAATTGTATAAACATTGTACAATAAGAATAATACATAATTTCTGCCTTTATTGTATCTAACTTTTTTTTTTCATTACTGCGCCACAATTATTATACTTTTTTTATTTCAATATTTACATAGCATCACTCGCAAAGCCAAATGTAACATAGTAAAGTAAATTCATCACTAATTCTTTTCCTTATGCCATATGGTCTCACCCTTTCCCATCACCTTTTCCTTATCAATTTTGGAAGGGCTTGTTTCCTCTATGTAAATCACCTTTTACACCTAATTTCATACAGAAGCCAAAATACTTTCCATTTCAACGTAAAAACTCCTTTAACAATTTTGATTTTTCTTCATTCATCAACCATGACCGATCTTCATTTAAAGAAGATAAAAATTCTATTTAAGAATGTGGATGCCATTCATTGGAAGCAAATTTCGTTGTCAAAACTTGATGTTTTAAAGTGTTTTCAAAATGTCAAATTGGACCACTCCTTCTTACATGCCATGTCTTCCTTTTGGAATATGGATTCTAGGGCATTGAAAATTAATGGCTTTGAAATATGTCCCTTGATTGAAGAATTTGAGGCCATCCTTGGATATCCAAATAATCAACAAATGGCATTACCCACATTGATTTCCAAGACTCAACAGAAGATGAAGATGTTATTTTAAATTCCAAAACCCAAAGTTCTTCAGTTGATGAGAGGTGAAAAAATTCTACTTGCTTCCTTGATTGATTTTTATCTCTCTCATTTGGCTCCTACTAAGGCATGGGTACACATGCTCTGTCTTTGCTTGCTTGGCTAATTCTTGCTTGTTTCTTCCGACAATGATATTGATCCACGAGTATTGGATATTATGGACCTAATGGAAGGAGGCTTGTTGCCGATACCTGTGATCTTAGCCGAGACTTTAGTTGGATTAGACCGACTTAACTTAGGATTGTTAAAGAGACTAACTGGGAGTCCGTTACTGCTTCAGGTAATTACCTAAACTGCCCTTCCGGGTTTTCAATTTAGGTTTTCTTTTTCTTCTTTTTATTGCTCTAGTTTTTGCCTAGTCTGCCCATGCAGGTTTTTGGAACTAGCGAGCTACCCTAATTTTTGCCTAAGCTGCCTTTGTGGGTTTTCAACTTAGTAGACTCTTCTTCTCTTTTATATATATATATATATATATTATTGCTCTAATTTTTGCCTAGTCTGCCCATGTGGGTTTTCAGAGCTAGCGAGCTGTCCTGATTTTTGCCTAAGCTGCCCTTGTGGGTTTTCAACTTAGCGGACTATTTTCTTTTTTTCTTATTTAATTTAATTCTTTCCCTCCAGATTCGGCTTCAGGAGCGTCTTTGCTTGCTTGATACTCCATCCATGGATTTTGCCAGATATCTGCCATGGCACCATTTCGCTAAGAAGCTACTCCATCCTGCTTCTTCATATGCTAATTGGGTTGACTAGATACACTCACGCACTGAAGTCAACATCCGTTGGTTGGTACCTTGTGGGAAGATTTCTCGTAACACCATGCCGACATACTTCATGTATGTTCCCCTTGCTGCTCTTCGTCAAAGTACACGCTATGATCCTCGCCGACTTGGTCATCAGTACGGAGCTGAGCCTCGCGTTGCTAACTTTACTCTCGATTTAGACATGCCTTTCTTGGATGAAACCTACTTGGGTCGGCTGAGGCAAAGCTGGCCTACACGTTACACTTATCGTCTACCATAGATTTTACATTTGTCAATTCAGAAAGTGTATTGTTAGGATGAAAGATAATTAAAGTAATAAAAGATGCTTCTTTTCCATTTATAATTTGTCATCACCTTTTGCTATTGTGTTTATTTATTTCATCCATATCTAGTCAAATACTTATAATAGTGCACATAGAATAATTTTAACATTAATTATGTTTTATTAAATTGGGGAACAACCAAACATAAAACCAGTATACACAAGATCACTCCTGTTGCCAACTAGCCCTTTCGGGTTTTCTAATTGACGATTTTCTCTCTTTTAGCCCTAATTGTTGCCTAGCCCGCCCTTTTGGGTTGTCAGAACTAGCGGACTGCTCTAACTTTTGCCTAGGCCGCCCTTTTTGGGTTTTCAACCTAGCGAGCTCTCTTTTTTTTTTATACATAAAACCTCTTCAACCTGTCGATGTTCACTGGCTTACTAAAGTCGTTCCCGTCCATGTCTGATAACTTCACTGCTCCCTTGTTCATGACTTGTTTTACGATATATGGCCCTTCCCAGCTAGGCCTGAACTTCCCTCTCAGATCTGATACATTAGGTTTACATTGCTTTAACACCAAATCCCCGACTCTGAGTTTTCTGATCTTAAACCTTCTATTGTAGGCCTGAGCTATCTTCTTTTGATACAGTTGGTGATGATATAGTGCCTTTAGCCTTCTCTCTTCTAGTAAAGCTAACTGCATGTATCTGCTTGCTACCCATTCTGTTTCTGGCAGTTTGGCTTCCAAGACTACTCTGAATGACTTGATCTCTATTTCAATTGGCAACACTGCTTCCATCCCGTAAACCAAAGAGAACGGTGTAATTCTTGTAAGTGTTCACACACTCATTCTATATCCCCACAAAGCAAAAGGAAGCATCTATGACCAATCCCTATAAATTTTGGTCATCTTGGACAAAATTTGCTTAATTATCTTATTTTTTGCTTCAATCGAACCATTAGCCTTTGGTCTATAAGGAGAGGATCTATGATGATAGATTCAATACTTCAAGAATAAATCCTTAACTGCTCCTTGAAAATGTACCCCGTTGTCTGATATCACACTGTAAGGCACCCCGTACCGGCAGATGAGATTCTTTTCAATAAATCTAGCCATTTGACTTGCACCTAGTTTCTTGAAGGATTCGACTTCGACCAATTTCGAAAAATAGTCTACCGCTACTATAATAAAACGGTGACCGTTTGAGGCTGTCAGATGTATCTCTCCTATAATGTCGATACCCCATGTGGCAAATGGCCAGGGTGAAGACATAGAATGCAATTCTTCAGGAGGCATGTGATTCGAGTTACCATACATCTGACATTGTTGGCACTTCTTTACAAACTCAATACAACTCTTTCCATGGTGTAGACCCTTAATTTTTTACTCAATCCGATCCAATATGCTTTATTTAGTCCAAAATGATTTTTGTTGTCTAATTGGTCCAAAATAATTTTAATTAAATAGTTTTTGCTTTATTATCTAATTTTTATTAATAAAAATAAAAATAAAAAAATAAAAATAAAAATAAAAATCGGAGTCGGAAAAAAAATCGACAGCGAAAAGTGGTCGCACGGGCCCGTGGGCATTTTGCCCGCAGGAATTTCCTGCTGGCAGCGCGCCCGCCAGTTTCACCCGCAGGCCCACCAGTTTCACCAGCAGGCCTGCGGGTGTTTCGCCCGCAGGAATTTCCTGCAGGCTGGCACGCCCACACTCCCAGCCACGGGCCCGTTCGCCCGCGCAAAATTTTTCAACTCAATTTTTTTTTCAGGTTTCTTTTTTTATTACTTGCCGTGTATAATTAGGAATAAACAACCTAAAACCAATATAAATAAGGAGCAATAGAACCAAATAAAAAAAAGAAGAGGAGGAAAAATTTACACAGTGAGCTTAGGATTGGAAACCAAATCAAGGAAGGAAAAGCAACAATTCAATTCAACTGATTTTTAAGGGAGTAGCAGCACGAATTAAGAGATTTCAAAGGCAACCAAAGCTTGTCTTTGGAGCAAGTTCATCCAAGAAGAAGCAATTTTGGAGCAACTTACAAAAAGAAGGTATGAAATTCTAAATTCTAATTTTTTTTACACAGTAGCTAAACTACGGTTTTGTTGTGTTTTTCATAAGTTAAAATCTTAGAACTTTAATTTAGTTTTCCAAAGTTAAAACACTAAAACATTATCTTCTTTTCTAAAAAGTCTTAAAATTATTATTTTTTCTTCTTCAAAAGTCTCAAAACCCTAATTGAACAAATTCTTTAACAAAACCAAAACATGATTCTTTTCTTTCAAATTTTTAAAATAAGTTCTATTTCATTCAAAAAGCCTTAAAAAATGTCTTTTCTACTTATAAAAACTTCAATCCTTTTGTTTAAATTCATAAAACTTCATAAAATATCAAATTGATTTCTAAAACCCTAAAAATTCTTCATTACCCGAGAACCCTAATTTCAAAGCATAAAACCCTAATTCAACTTTTAAACCTAAAATAGTAAACCCTAAACCTTTTAAAACATTAAACCCTAACTTTTTCTAAACTTTAATCCTTTAAAACATAAAAAAACATAAAAACAAAAATATGCTAATTTTACACAGTAGCTTAAAAATACAATTTAAAATTACAAATCAAAGTACTTTAAAGTGTCTAAAACCCTAGTTTCATGATTTCAACATTCAAACCTTAATTTGGTTAATCAAAGAGTCTTAACAACCTTTTAAAACATAAAATCCTAATCTATTTTAATTCCATAAAAAGTCACAGTAGCTATAATTGAACTTTTATTTGCTTTATTCAATTCCATATTTACTTATACCTTGATTTATCTCTTATGCTTTAATCTATTTAATTTCAATACTTGATTTATTTAATTTATCATGGATGGATGTTCATTTTATTGATATTTAAATACTTTTGATGAATGATTTATTTATGATGAATGATTATTTACTTTTATCAATCAATTTAGATTTCCAAAAGTTGTAAGAGGTATGTTTCCACTTGGTGGGTACCTCATTATTTAAACATCATGTAATTTAATTTGCTTTTCTATTTTAGAACTTATGTAAAGGGCATGTTTCTACATTTTGGTGGGTGTCCTATCTAGGCATGTGATGTAAGGACATGTTTCCACCCTTGGATGGGTGTTCATTTATCTGTTTTGTTTTGTTTGGACATTGCTTTGATTTTAATATAATGATGCTTTCTTTTTATTGTGTGTAGTATGGATAATGTTATTATACTTAAGAATTTTATAATATTAAGACCTGTAAAGGAGGTCGGTTCCAATGAACCGGGAGTTGTGGGGGTGCTGGGCCATTTCTCACCTTCCCCACACGTACCCAACTTTCTGAACCCATTAGGGGGTTGGGGATTCCTTAGGAATCAAGTCATCCACCTCTTTCTTTTTCCTGGCCCGTCCGGGTGGCGACTCCATTTTCTCCGGACTTTGGTCTGTGTTCTCTAAGGCTTCAAGCCTAAATAGTGCCGAAGTCACAAGAACCATTCCACCGGGAGTGGGGGCAAAAATCCCGCTCACACATGGTCAACCAGTAGTAACCTTGCTGAATAATCTTCTTAACTAGGGCCAAACCACTCATATGCGGTCTGCAACTTCCTGCATGTATTTCTGACATGATACGCTCCACTTCAGGCTTCCTTAAACATCTCAAATGCACCCCATCAAGCCATCTTCGATATAACTCTCTATGGAATGTAATGTATTGCAAACACCACCGCCTTATGGCTCTTCTTTCTTTCTTTGTTGCCCCCGGCTGGTATTCTCATTCTTCCAAAAATTTCCTTATAGTATCATACCATGAATCATGATCTGTTTCAGTTTCCATGATTGATTCATATTCATAGCAATGAGTTACTTAACTGGTCAAGACTAAAAGCTTAAGGAATATGCTGACAGGGTTTTCCCATACCGGAGCCAATGTGGCTAGGGTATCAGCCATCTGATTTTCTTCCCTTGATAGGTGTATAAACCTACACTCCTTAAAGTTCTTCTTCATCATGGTCAGGTAATGGTGGTATGGTTTTAATTTTTCTTCTTTCAACTCCCACTCTGCATTTACTTGGGATACTACTAGCAATGAATCACCAAAAACTTCCACCTTATCCACCTTCATAATCATTAGGGTTTCCAAATAAAAAATCCAAGCTTCGTATTCCACCATATTATTGGTTGCCCTAAATTTTAATTTTTTGGCTAAAGGGACAAGTTCCTCTTCGGGCGATTCTAATATAACTCCCAAACCTGCTCCTTTCTTGTTTACTGCTCCATCAAAATACATTTTCCACCCTTGTACTTCAATTGCTTCTAAATGTTCATCCAAAAATTCAAAGATTACCTCTTCGCTTTCTGGTAATGGTTGTTGGGCCAGGAATTCTGCCACCGCCCTACCTTTGATTGTTTTCCTGGTTACTTATTCAATTTCAAATTCTTCTAATATTATTAACCATCAACCATACTTTCCAATTAAAGAGGGCATCTCCCTTAAATACTTCATTGGGTCCAACCTGGAAATTGCTTGCACACTATAAGATTGAAAGTAATGCCGCAACTTCTTAGAAGAGCAAACCACGGCTATACATGTAACACCCCTTCCCGACCTACATATGTAAGCTGAGTAGAGGCGCCACACTAACCTAATGTTGCTACCAATTTTACTTAGTCAAATTTTAGTTCCGATTTTTTTTTTTCAAAAATTTTGCCATAGTTTCGCCTAAAAATTGAGTCCCAAGTGTCGACAAAACCGGTTTTTTTCTTATTTTTAAAAACATTTTACACAAACCAATGCAAACAAAATCATTCTCAGTACACTCCCAATAAATCCCCCTTGTAACCTCAACTACAACCTGCAAAAAGAATTTACACTTCTAGTACAACATAAAATAAAGGTTTTGTGACAATCCCCCATTTTTAAATATTACACAGCGGAAGTTATAAAATATTTACATATTTACATATTAAACATTTCTTTACAAAATATAAAGAAATATACATGATTGGCAAGTCTGCTCTGATCTTTAAGCTCCCAAAATGGATTCAACAAGGTCTACTCTCACTTGGTCTTGAAGAACTCTCGGGTTCAACTCTATCCACTCTATTACCTGCGCGATTAAACACTATCTCGCTAAGCCAACGGCTTAGTAAGATAAAACATGCTAATAGTATGCTTTAATGCAATACAATGCCACATATGCTATTGATAAGATCAACATTATAAATATAAAGTTAACACATAATTATGCATTTCACAAATCATAGTCATATGAGCATACCACATTTCAACATCTTTCCACATTCAACATTACTCAACAACCAACATCTTATTTCATTAACTCATAACATTATTTAGGACATTCATATAACCTTGACACCTATGGGCCCAACAAGTATTTAATACGATATTCAGAGTTCAGAGTTACTGCTTTGGTTCATAGTCACAATTCTCATAGTGTAACAGACCCAGTCTCTTGGACCATCAACTCAACACATTTGAGGAGATCCTCAACCCGGCAAGACTGTTACAAATCATATATTTCATATTCACAATTCTCATAGTGTAACAGACCTAGTCTCTTGGACCATCAACTCAACACATTTGAGGAGATCCTCAACCCGGCAAGACTGTTACCTTTCATCATTTCTTAGGCATGCCACCCAAATCCAGAACTCTGAAACTGAATAACATATTAAATAAACAATTCATTTATTATATATTTACCATTTCCATTCTCAAATTCTCATCACATTTAGGCAAACATGCCTTCTTTCTTTCAATATCATCATCATAGCCAATCACAATGGCATTGTCTCATATCATGTCTTATTTGAATTATCATTTCAATTTCAATGTATATCATTCATGAAACACATAACCATTCACAATGCATAACATAACATTGCTCAATCTCAACAATGCAATTAGGGCAAAGAACAATTGATATGATTCATATAAATAATACATTCTGGTTTTAGACTCCATTTTATCCTTATTTTGAAAAATTGTATAAAATAATCTACTTGACTAAAAATTCTAAAATTTTTACAGAATTTAGTTTTGTATCTTAAAATCATCCCGTTAAAATTTCAGATCAAA
Source organism: Garcia nutans (assembly GCA_947685225.1). Classification (NCBI taxonomy): domain Eukaryota; kingdom Viridiplantae; phylum Streptophyta; class Magnoliopsida; order Malpighiales; family Euphorbiaceae; genus Garcia; species Garcia nutans. Next base: position 7,253,367 of record CANTUV010000037.1, on the reverse strand, counting down.
CTGAACACAAAATCTTGGTCAAATAGTTCACCTAACCAGACTGCCCCAATTGCCCTGCATCCTGGCAGCAGTTCTGAACTTTGTGAATTCCATAAATCAAATTCAATCAACGTGGTTCCAAATTATTTTTCTCAAATACTAGACTCACTAAGCAACAACATATCCAAAATTCAATTGAATATGATTTTTCTACATTTTATTAAAAATCCCGAAATAGAGCTGTCTCAGTTAAGGTACCTGCTGGAACAGGTCTAATAAACATAATCTTTCTAAACTCATAACCATTCCAAAATCGAATCAACATATTTTTCAGTCATTCTAGACTCATAGAGGCACCACATATCAAAAATTCACTTCAAGAACATTTTTCTAAAATTAATTAAAAATCATACAAGTCACAGCCTTTACTAATCCTAAAACAGAAACAATTGCACTAAACACCAATCTTACTCTTCCATCACCCACACCAACCCAACTTCTCATCTATCAAGCAAAATCAATACTTACAATCATACCATAAGCAACTTAATCATACCACTTCAAAAGAATTGAAGAAATTAGAGAAAAGATCTTACCTTAGTTAAAAACTTCTTAAATCAACACTTGAACACTTAATCTTTCTTCAATTTAAGCTTGAAATCATCAAAATCATCACTTGTCTCTTTCTTTCTCTTTGGCTATGGAGGGCCGGCCATCAACAAGAAGAAGAAGAAGAAATGATGAAGAAAACACAAGTCAAACCTTCTTTAAATATCCACCATGTGATTTTATCCAAGCAATTACCAAAGTACCCTTATTCACATAATTATCTTTTTGTCTTATATGTGCCCAATTAAGTAATTTACCAATCTCAAATAAATATCTTCTCTTGCATTGACCAAGCCTTTTGACCACTTTATATGTCATATATATTAACATATACACAACATATAAATTTGTCTCTAAACCCTATTTCTTCCCAAAATACATATACATATACTTTCTCTTCTCAATTTCTTTTCTCTTACAATTTAACACATATATTCAATCCAATATATAACAATAACAACAACAACAATATGCAAAACTTCTAGGGCATAAATGAGGATATTACAATACAGGCCTTTTCAATGATACTATACTTAATTTCATAAGGTAGGAGCTTTCTACTCAAATAGTAAACTGCATGCTCAATCCCTGACTCATCTGCTTGGGCTAGCATGGCTCCTATTGACTCTTCTTCTACTGCTAAGTATAGTAATAAAGGTTTGCCGGGTTTAGGTGGTTTTAAAACAGGTGGATTCAACAAATATTCTTTTATTCTCTCAAAGGCCTTTTGACACTCTTCATTCAATATGACAGGCTGATTCTTTTTAAGCAATTTGAAGATAGGCTCAGAAATTGTTGTGAGTTTTGCTATGAATCTGCTAATGTATTGCAATTTACCAATGAATCCCCAGACTTCTCTCTCTGTCGTTGGGGCTGGCATATCCCTGATCGCTTTAACTTTGTCGGGATTGATCTCAATGCCATGCGGACCAATCACATTTCCCAATAATTTACCTGAAGTAACACCGAACACACACTTCTTCTGGTTCAATCTTAGCTTATATTTCAATGCTCTATCGAAGAATAACTCTAAGTTTTGGAAGTGTTGTTCCCTTGTGTCCGATTTCACCATCATATCATCAACATATACTTCAACTTCTTTGTGCATCATGTCATGAAATAGTGTGGTGGCCATCCTTTGGTAGGTTACTCCAGCATTCTTTAAATCAAACGGCATTACCCTATAACAAAATATACCCCATGTAGTAATGAAAGCAGTTTTGGCTTTATCCTCTTGGGCCATTAACACTTGGTTGTATCTAGAAAATCTATCTACAAAAGAGTGTAGCATGCTAGAGGCTGCATTATCAATGAGAACATCTATATGAGGTAAAGTAAAATCATCTTTAGGGGAAGCACGCAGGATAGTTTGCATGCAACTCTCGCAAATTTCGTCCTCGAAATTACCTGATATCAACTCTGAAACAACTGCGGATACTGTTCTCGCATGGATTGTTCACTTTCCCAAGTTGCTTCTTCTTTTCCATGATTTTTCCACAAAATCTTCACCAATGGCACTCTCTTGTTTCTCAACTCTTTCACTTCCCGTGCCAAGATAGCAACTGGTTCCTCTTCAAATGTCAAGTCTGGGCTCACTTCAATAGATTCAAATGGCAACACATGAGATGGATCCGACCTATATCTCCTCAACATAGAAACATGGAATACATTATGAATACGATCCAACTCAGGTGGCAAAGCAAGTCGATACGCCACTGGCCCAACTCTTTCTAACACTTCATACGGCCCAATGAAACGAGGACTCAATTTTCCTTTCCGACCGAACCTCAAAATCTTCTTCCAAGGAGACACTTTCAAAAATACCTTATCTCCAACATCAAACTCTATATCTCTCCTCTTCAGATCTGCATAAGACTTCTGTCGGTCTGAAGCTGCTTTTAACCTGCCTCGAATCAACTTTACTTTTTCTTCAGTTTCTTGAATCAAATCAGGACCAACCAACTTATTATCCCCAAGCTCATTCCAACAAAGAGGTGTCCTACACCGTCTGCCATACAATGCTTCAAACGGTGCCATACCAATGCTGGATTGGTGACTGTTGTTGTAAGCAAACTCCACAAAGAGGTAAAAACCTATCCCAACTTCCAGAGAAATCGATGACACAGCTTCTCAACATGTCCTCAATAATCTGTATCACCCTCTCTGACTGTCCATCCGTCTGTGGATGAAAAGCAGTGCTGAAGTGCAGTCGAGAACCCAAAGCACTATGCAAACTCTTCCAAAATCTGGAAGTAAACCTGGGATCTCGATCAGACACTAAAGAAGTTGGAACACCATGCAGTTTCACAATCTCATGGATATACAGCTCAGCCAATCTCTCCAAAGAGTAATCCATTCGAACCGGAAGGAAATGAGCTGTTTTAGTCAATCTATCCACAATCACCCATATGGCATCATGCTTCTTTTGTGTCAATGGCAAACCAGACACAAAATCCATTGTCACTCTTTCCCACTTCCATTCTGGAACTGACAATGGTTGAAGCAACCTGGTTGGAACTTGATGCTCTGCTTTAACCTTCTGACAAGTGAGACATTTCGACACAAAATCTGCAATGTCTCTCTTCAAACCAATCCACCAATAATGCTGTCTCAAATCATGATACATCTTTGTATTACCCGGATGCATAGCAAACATTGACTAATGAGCTTCTTCTAAAATGACTCTTTTCAAATCAGCATCATCGGGTACACACAATCGGTTCTTAAACCAGAGACTCCCATCATCTTTCACAACAAAATCTCTAGTCTTCCCATTCTGACAATCTGAAATAATCTTCTGAATTTTCTTATCAGCCAATTGAGCCTCTTTGATCTGATCCAACAAAATCGGCTTCAATTGCAACTGTGCCAATAATGCACCATCAACACAAGGTACAAAACTGGCATGCAATGCTCTCAACTCAACAAGCAACGAGAGCGAGTAAACTGTTAAACCAGCTAAAGACTTCCGACTCAAGGCATCAGCAACAACATTTGCTTTACCTGGATGATAGTCAATCAAGCAATCATAGTCTTTAATCAATTCTAACCATCTCCTCTGACGAAGATTGAGTTCTTTCTGGACACCCAAATACTTCAAACTCTTGTGATCAGTGTAGATGAAACATTTCTCCCCAAACAGATAATGGCGCCAAATCTTCAATGCAAAAACAATGGCAGCCAATTCCAAATCATGGGTCGGATAGTTAAGCTCATGCGGTTTCAACTGTCGAGATGCATAAGCTATAACTTTCCCTTCCTGCATCAATACACACCCCAAACCTCTATGTGAAGCATCACTGTAGATCACATATGGTTTGCCTTCAACAGGTAAAGTTAAAACAGGCGCTTGAGTCAACATTTCTCTCAACTGCTCAAAGCTAGCCCGACACTGATCCGTCCACACAAATCTCACTCCCTTACGAAGCAATCTGGTGAGTGGAGTAGCTATCAAAGAAAACCCTTTCACAAACCGTCGGTAATAGCCTGCCAAACCCAGAAAACTTCTAATCTCTATCACTGATTTAGGTGGATTCCAATTCAATACAGCTTCAACTTTGCTCGGATCAACTTTAATGCCTTCTGCTGAAACAACATGTCCGAGAAAAGCTACCTGATCCAACCAGAACTCACACTTCGACAATTTAGCAAACAACTGCCTCTCTCTCAAAATCTGCAACACAATCCGCAGATGCATATCATGTTCCTCCTCATTCCGCGAATACACCAGTATATCATCAATGAAGACCACTACAAACTGATCCAAATAGGGCCTAAACACCCTATTCATCAAATCCATGAAAGCTGCAGGTGCATTTGTCAGACCAAAAGGCATAACTAAAAATTCATAATGCCCATACCTGGTCCGAAAGGCGGTCTTAGGAACATCTTCAGCTTTGACTCTCAACTGATGATACCCAGATCTCAAATCAATTTTGGAGAACACTGACGCTCCCTTCAACTGATCAAAGAGATCATCGATTCTAGGCAAAGGATATTTATTTTTAATAGTCACTTTATTCAATTGCCTATAATCGATACACAACCTCATAGTACCATCTTTCTTTTTCACAAATAGAACAGGAGCTCCCCAAGGAGAAACACTGGGGCGAATAAATCCTTTGTCCAACAACTCCTGTAATTGCACTTTCAACTCCCTCAATTCTGCTGGTGCCATTCTATAAGGAGTAATAGAGATAGGAGTGGTACCAGGCAACAATTCAATACCGAACTCCACCTCTCTCTCAGGAGGCAATCCTGGCAACTCCTCTGGAAACACATCTGGGAACTCTGCAACTGTGGCAATGCTATCAATGGGAGAACTTCTTACTCTAGTATCTACCACATGAGCAAGATAGGCTTCACATCCCTTTCTAATCAACCTCCTGGCTGCAACAGCTGAAACAAATAAGGAGGCTAGCTGTTCCTGCTCATTAGATACTATCACCTCTCTACCATCAACAGTTTTCAAAGAAACAATTTTCTTCTTACAATCTACCACAGCTCCATGTCGAGATAGCCAATCCATACCTAAGATCACATCATATTCCTTAAATGGCATCTCAATCAAATCCCAACTCACAACCACACTATGCCCTAACGGATTTGTCACCAACACATCAAATCCTAGGGACTCAGCATTCAAATCAGAGACAGGCAAAACAGATACACTAACATATGAATGCGTGGAACCCGGATCAATCAAAGCAAGTACTGGAGTATTAAATAAAGAAAAAGTACCAGCTATGACTGCCGATGTATCTGGCTGCCTCTGCATAACATACATCCTCTGGGAAGATCCAACCTCCTCTGGTCTACCCTCCCTGGATGTAGCACCTCCTCTAGAACTGAATCCTGGTCTACCTCCCCGGCTGGCACCTCTGCCTCCTCTGCCTCCCCTCACACTAGCTCGAGAAGCAGCAGAATCCACTGGCATCAGCTCCTGCCTCTCAGGACAGTCTCTCACAAAGTGGTCAGGTGATCCACACCTGAAGCATACAGCTGATCTACTGTACCTCCAACAAACGCCCCCATGTCTTCCACCACACTGGTCACACACAGGTAAGGTGGATCTCTGAATTCCATGAGTAGGAGCACTCGCTACCGAAGCTGCAGGTCTAAATCTCTGCCTCTGGAACTGTACTGACCTACCCGCTGGTCTCTGGCTCCTACTACTCCGAGGAACAAAACTTCCTCTACCCCTCTTTGCAGAAGAAGACCCTGCCTCAAACTGGGGCCTCCTAACCCTAACCTCTTCCTCTGAAGCAGCTGCAATAACTTGAGCTCACTCTACACTTCGAGCTGCTGCCACAAGCTGTGAGAAATCCTGATATCTGGATCCAGCCACTAAGCACATGATCGAGGGCCTCAATCCCTCCTCAAATCGCCGACATCTATCAATCTCATCAGCAATGATGCCCCCAGCATACTGGCTCAGTCGAATAAACTCCACTTCATACTCAGTTACGGTCCGATGATCTTGCTTCAAATCTAGAAACTCTCTTTTCTTCCCATCTTTATACTCCCTAGGAGTATACTTCAACTCAAATTCTCTCAGAAAATCCGCATAAGACAAGGTTGGGGGATCATCCATAGAATGGGGCACTGTCTTCCACCAGTCGTAGGCATCCTTCTGTAGCAAAGATCTTGCATAGTCAAACTTCTCCTCTGAAGTGGCTTGCAACTGCACAAATACCCTCTGAACTCTATCAAGCCACTGTTCTGCTACAGCCGGATCAACTGTACCAAAGAAATCCTCTGCTCCATATTTCCTTAGCTTATCATAGTGCCTTACTGGTACTGAAGGCTGAGGGGGTGGTGGCGGTGGCTGTGGTTGCACAGGTGCTTGTCTCATAGCTTCCATCATAGGCCTAAACCAGGCTGGCGGAACCTCCTCCCCAGCTGGTCTACCCGACACCGAAGCAGGTGCCTCCTCAACACTATCAACCCTAGCTCCCTCAGCAGGAGCAATACTCTCGGCACTACCCTCAATCGACTGACGTGAGTGAGAATCCATCACAACCTAACACTGCAAACACAGCAGATTATATCTTATTAAAGATCAGAGACTGCCAATCTCAAACGTATATGTTATTCAAAACCACTTTTTAAGTAAAAATATTCTTTTTATTACATTTTACCTAGGTTGAGAATCTCAAACCTAGGCTCTGATACCAAAAATTGTAACACCCCTTCCCAACCTACATATGTAAGCTGAGTAGAGGCGTCACACTAACCTAATGTTGCTACCAATTTTACTTAGTCAAATTTTAGTTCCGATTTTTTTTTTCAAAAATTTTGCCATAGTTTCGCCTAAAAATTGAGTCCCAAGTGTCGACAAAACCGGTTTTTTTCTTATTTTTAAAAACATTATACACAAACCAATGCAAACAAAATCATTCTCAGTACACTCCCAATAAATCCCCCTTGTAACCTCAACTACAACCTGCAAAAAGAATTTACACTTCTAGTACAACATAAAATAAAGGTTTTGTGACAATCCCCCATTTTTAAATATTACACAGCGGAAGTTATAAAATATTTACATATTTACATATTAAACATTTCTTTACAAAATATAAAGAAATATACATGATTGGCAAGTCTGCTCTGATCTTTAAGCTCCCAAAATGGATTCAACAAGGTCTACTCTCACTTGGTCTTGAAGAACTCTCGGGTTCAACTCTATCCACTCTATTACCTGCGCGATTAAATACTATCTCGCTAAGCCAACGGCTTAGTAAGATAAAACATGCTAATAGTATGCTTTAATGCAATACAATGCCACATATGCTATTGATAAGATCAACATTATAAATATAAAGTTAACACATAATTATGCATTTCACAAATCATAGTCATATGAGCATACCACATTTCAACATCTTTCCACATTCAACATTACTCAACAACCAACATCTTATTTCATTAACTCATAACATTATTTAGGACATTCATATAACCTTGACACCTATGGGCCCAACAAGTATTTAATACGATATTCAGAGTTCAGAGTTACTGCTTTGGTTCATAGTCACAATTCTCATAGTGTAACAGACCCAGTCTCTTGGACCATCAACTCAACACATTTGAGGAGATCCTCAACCCGGCAAGACTGTTACAAATCATATATTTCATATTCACAATTCTCATAGTGTAACAGACCCAGTCTCTTGGACCATCAACTCAACACATTTGAGGAGATCCTCAACCCGGCAAGACTGTTACCTTTCATCATTTCTTAGGCATGCCACCCAAATCCAGAACTCTGAAACTGAATAACATATTAAACAAACAATTCATTTATTATATATTTACCATTTCCATTCTCAAATTCTCATCACATTTAGGCAAACATGCCTTCTTTCTTTCAATATCATCATCATAGCCAATCACAATGGCATTGTCTCATATCATGTCTTATTTGAATTATCATTTCAATTTCAATGTATATCATTCATGAAACACATAACCATTCACAATGCATAACATAACATTGCTCAATCTCAACAATGCAATTAGGGCAAAGAACAATTGATATGATTCATATAAATAATACATTCTGGTTTTAGACTCCATTTTATCCTTATTTTGAAAAATTGTATAAAATAATCTACTTGACTAAAAATTATAAAAATTTTACAGATTTTAGTTTTGTATCTTAAAATCATCCCTTTAAAATTTCAGATCAAACTGAACACAAAATCTTGGTCAAATAGTTCACCTAACCAGACTGCCCCAATTGCGCTGCATCCTGGCAGCAGTTCTGAACTTTGTGAATTCCATAAATCAAATTCAATCAACGTGGTTCCAAATTATTTTTCTCAAATACTAGACTCACTAAGCAACAACATATCCAAAATTCAATTGAATATGATTTTTCTACATTTTATTAAAAATCCCGAAATAGAGCTGTCTCAGTTAAGGTACCTGCTGGAACAGGTCTAATAAAAATAATCTTTCTAAACTCATAACCATTCCAAAATCGAATCAACATATTGTTCAGTCATTCTAGACTCATAGAGGCACAACATATCAAAAATTCACTTCAAGAACATTTTTCTAAAATTAATTAAAAATCATACAAGTCACAGCCTTTACTAATCCTAAAACAGAAACAATTTCACTAAACACCAATCTTACTCTTCCATCACCCACACCAACCCAACTTCTCATCTATCAAGAAAAATCAATACTTACAATCATACCATAAGCAACTTAATCATACCACTTCAAAAGAATTGAAGAAATTAGAGAAAAGATCTTACCTTAGTTAAAAACTTCTTAAATCAACACTTGAACACTTAATCTTTCTTCAATTTAAGCTTGAAATCATCAAAATCATCACTTGTCTCTTTCTTTCTCTTTGGCTATGGAGGGCCGGCCATCAACAAGAAAAAGAAGAAGAAATGATGAAGAAAACACAAGTCAAACCTTCTTTAAATATCCACCATGTGATTTTATCCAAGCAATTACCAAAGTACCCTTATTCACATAATTATCTTTTTGTCTTATATGTGCCCAATTAAGTAATTTACCAATCTCAAATAAATATCTTCTCTTGCATTGACCAAGCCTTTTGACCACTTTATATGTCATATATATTAACATATACACAACATATAAATTTGTCTCTAAACCCTATTTCTTCCCAAAATACATATACATATACTTTCTCTTCTCAATTTCTTTTCTCTTACAATTTAACACATATATTCAATCCAATATATAACAATAACAACAACAACAATATGCAAAACTTCTAGGGCATAAATGAGGATATTACAATACAGGCCTTTTCAATGATACTATACTTAATTTCATAAGGTAGGAGCTTTCTACTCAAATAGTAAACTGCATGCTCAATCCCTGACTCATCTGCTTGGGCTAGCATGGCTCCTATTGACTCTTCTTCTACTGCTAAGTATAGTAATAAAGGTTTGCCGGGTTTAGGTGGTTTTAAAACAGGTGGATTCAACAAATATTCTTTTATTCTCTCAAAGGCCTTTTGACACTCTTCATTCAATATGACAGGCTGATTCTTTTTAAGCAATTTGAAGATAGGCTCAGAAATTGTTGTGAGTTTTGCTATGAATCTGCTAATGTATTGCAATTTACCAATGAATCCCCAGACTTCTCTCTCCGTCGTTGGGGCTGGCATATCCCTGATCGCTTTAACTTTGTCGGGATTGATCTCAATGCCATGCGGACCAATCACATTTCCCAATAATTTACCTGAAGTAACACCGAACACACACTTCTTCTGGTTCAATCTTAGCTTATATTTCAATGCTCTATCGAAGAATAACTCTAAGTTTTGGAAGTGTTGTTCCCTTGTGTCCGATTTCACCATCATATCATCAACATATACTTCAACTTCTTTGTGCATCATGTCATGAAATAGTGTGGTGGCCATCCTTTGGTAGGTTACTCCAGCATTCTTTAAATCAAACGGCATTACCCTATAACAAAATATACCCCATGTAGTAATGAAAGCAGTTTTGGCTTTATCCTCTTGGGCCATTAACACTTGGTTGTATCTAGAAAATCTATCTACAAAAGAGTGTAGCATGCTAGAGGCTGCATTATCAATGAGAACATCTATATGAGGTAAAGTAAAATCATCTTTAGGGGAAGCACGCAGGATAGTTTGCATGCAACTCTCGCAATTCTCATAGCTGGCCCGCCCGTAGCCGGCAGCAATTTTTTCAATGCGATTTTTTCCAACGCAGTTTTTTCCAAAATCTAATTCTATTTGGTTTTTATTTTTTTTCCTAAATGGTTTTTATTTCCTTAGATAATTAGAATTAGGTTTGGATTTTTCCCTATGAATAACACATTAAAACACACAGAAGAAGGAAGGGACTTTTGATCTTCTAAAAAGGTTGGATCTTTTGAAAAGGGGAGAAAATTCTTGAACTAAAATTTTTAACTGGACTTGGGACTCTTGAATTATAGCGGCCAAAAGAAAACCCTAGCAAGCAAGAAGAAATCCAAGACACAGTAACCAAAGGAGGCAACAAGCAATCATCTCCAGATTGCTTTGCTTAACCAAAACCAAATTTGAAGCAAGCAACAGCTTGGTTCAATTTCTTCAATTTGGTGGAGCCTTCAAACGTAGGTAAATTGCTCTAAATTCAATTTATTAAATCATTAATCATCTTCATCTTTTAAGCCATCATCACACTGCCTTAGTTATTTAATTCTTCCTTTAATTTAGTTTATGCAGTAGCATAAATTAATTCATACAATACCTAAGGTCTTATTTAAAGTAAATAATATAATCGTTCAAAACACAAATCTAATTTCTTAAACCCTAAGTTATTCAAACCCTAAATCTTAATTAAATTCTATTTTCAAACCTTCACAGTATTTTTTATAATTTTATTCATTGAGTTATTTTGATCTTTCGATAATTAACTTTACTTTCTATGTTTGTTTCACCTTAAATATACTTAAATAGTTATTACAGTCAATATTAAAACCACACTTACTTTTTATCACGATAAAACATCAAATCCTAAATTCAAAATCATAATGTACAAAATCAAGGTTTCAAGCCATAAAACCCTAATATCTTAATATCCAACATGCTATGTTTTGAATTCCAAAACCCCTAATTTCATGATGTTAGCCTTAAACCCTAATTTGATTATCTAAAAACCTTACTACTTTCTTCAAACCATAAAACCCTAATCCATTCCATTTTTCCAAAAACCCTCACAGTAGCCTAAAAAACAATAACAATAATTCTAAAATCCTAAAACCCTAAATGTTAATTAAAGAACTCTAAATTGAGACATAAACCCAAATTTGTATCTTTATTTGCTTTATTTAATTTTAGATTTGATTATGTAGTTTATTATATGTTTTGATGGTTGATTTATTTAATTTCAATGCTTGATTTATTTAATTTATCATGGATGAATATTTTATTTATAATTATGATTATTATTTGTTTGTTTTAGTATTAAAATTGTAAGAGGTATGCTTCCACATTGTGGGTACCTCAATAGTTAAATTTTATGTAATTTAAATTGCTTTTATATTTTGGACCAATGTAAGGACATGTTTCCATCTTCGAATGGGTGTCCATTTATTTTCTTTGTTTGGACATTGCTTTGATTTTAATATAATGATGCTTTATTTTAATTGTTGCATGTAATATGGATAATATTGTTATACTTAAGAATTTTATAATATTAAGACCTGCAAAGGAGGCCGGTTCTAATGAACCAGGCGTTATGGGGGGTGCTGGGCCGTTTCCCTCCTTCCCCACACATACCCAACTTTCCTAACACATTAGGGGGTTGAGGATTCCTTAGGAACGAGTCATCCACCCCTTTCTTTTACCTTGCCCATCCAGGTGGCGACTCCATTTTCTCCAGGCTTAGGCCCGTGTTCTCTAAGGTCCTGAGCCTAAACAGTGCCGAAGTCATAATAACCATTCCATTGAGAGTGGGGGCAAAAATCCCACTCACAGAACTGTAGACTCTTAATTTTGACCCCAATTTGATACGGTCCAAATTAAAGAATGCCAAAATAAATTTGATCTGACTTTAAAAGATTTAAACCTATTTTATAATTTTTAAATAAGTCGGTTCAAATTAAAGAGGCATAAATTCAATTTTAAAACACTAAAATCAAGTTGAATCGGTCCAAATTAAAAAATTTTGATCCATAAGTTAAAAAATACTAGATTAATTTGAGTCAGGCCGGATGGGGCGACAAGAGCAATTGCTCATATCGACCTGGAAGGCCTAGGTCAACATGAGCATGCCTCATGTCAATCTTGGCTGCCCAGATCGACATGAGGTTGGAATTATGTCGACCTGGGCTACCAGGTTGACATGACCTTAACTCATGTAGATTTGGTTGCCTAGATCATCCTAAAGAGCTTAGAATTCATATGAAAGACAAATTAGTTGAGTTAGTGTGAGCAGAGATTTTTACCCCCACTCCCGGTGGATAGTTTTTACGACTTTGGTACTGTTTAGGCTCGGGGCCTTAGAAAACACGGGCCTAAGCCCGGAGAAATTGGAGTCACCACCCGGATGGGCTGGGAAAAAGAAAGGGGTGGATGTCTTAATTCCTAAGGAATCCCCAACCCTCTAATGGGTTTGAAAAATTAGGTACGTGTGGGGAAGATGAGAAATGGCCTAGCACCCCCCACAATGCCCGGTTCATTAGAACCGGCCTCCTTTGCAGGTCTTAATATTATAAAATTCTTAAATATAACAATATTATCCATACTACATGCAACAAGTAAAATAAAGCATCATTATATTAAAATCAAAGCAATGTCCAAACAAAGCAAATAAATGGATGCCCATCCGAGGATGGAAACATGTCCTTACATCGTCCATGTCTAAAACTAAATAGGACACCCACCGAAAGGTGGAAACATGTCCTTTACAATGGTCCAAAAAATAAAAGCAATTTAAATTACATGAAAATTAATTAATGAGGTACCCAATAATGGAAACATACCTCTTATAATTTTAATACTAAGACAAACTAATAATAATCATAATAATAATGAAAATATCCATCCATGATAAATTAAATAAATCAAGTATTGAAATTGAATAAATCAAAACATATAATAAACTACATAATCAAATCTAAAATTTAATAAAGCAAATAAAGATACAAATTTAGGTTTATGTCTCAATTTATGGTTCTTTAATTAACATTTAGGGTTTTGGGTTTTTGAAATTATTATTATTATTTAAGCTACTGTGAGAATTTTTTGGAAAAAATGGGGTGGATTAGGGTTCTATAAATTTAAGAAAGTAGTAAGGTTTTTGGTTAATTAAATTAGGGTTTAGGGCTAACATCATGAAATTAGGGTTTTGGAACCTTAAGACATTAGGGTTTATAATTTTAAAAGATTGGGATTAGGGTTTAAGATATTTATGGTTTAAGAGAGAAAGATTTATAGGATTTATTGGATTTGGGCTTAAGGGTTTGTAGGTTTACTGGATGGTGGTTTAAAAAATTAAGGTTTTGATTTATCATTTTAGAAGAAATATGGATTTTGGAAATAAATTAAGATTTTGGAAAACAATTAGGGTTTTTAGACTTTAATGGAATAATTTAGAGTTTAAAGTTTTGGGAAAAATAGTTTAGGGTTTTAAAGTTTTGGAAACAAAAGAACAGTTTAGGGTTTTAAAGTTTTGAAAACAGAAGAATAGTTTAGGGTTTTAAAGTTTTGAAAATAGAAGAATAGTTTAGGGTTTTAAAGTTTTCAAAACAGAAGAATAGTTTAGGGTTTTTTGATAATTTAATCAATGACTTAGGCTACTGGATGAATGGAAAATCTGATTTATAAAACATACAATTAGGGTTCAATAATTAATAATTCAGGTTACTGAAAGACTCAATATCAGAACAAATAATAGAAACATTTAACAGAAAATATGGCAACACTATCATATGCTTAAACAATTCATGAATCAAAAGATAAGAATGTTGTAAATATAAACAAATCAAAGATTTATAATCACACCTGCATTATTTGGTTCCACCAAAGTTGACTCTGGCTGAACAAGAATAAAGACAGCATTACTGTCTTTGATGGATTGATGATTGATGAGTGCTATTTGTAGCTAATTTCTTTTTGCCGTTTCTGCTTTGCTGTTTAATCTTTCTTAATTTTAATTGACGACCCTCTAGGGTTTTCTCCCTTTTTCTCCTTTTTCTTTTGTGTTTTAATGTGGTATTTATAAGAAAAAATAAAGACCTAATGTAGACCATTAATTTTTGACCCAGTCCGGTCCAATATATTTTATATAGTCTAAAATAATTTTTGTGTTATTTTAATCAAATTATATTTATTTTAGTATTTATTTTTTATAAGTTTTAATAAAATAAAAATAATAATAAATAATAAATAAAAATTGGTGATGGAAAAATTGGCGACGAAAAAATTCATCTCAGAAAGTAATTGGAGGAAATGGCCTTGGGCCATTTCGCCCTTAGGAGTTTCCTGCGGGCGAAATGTCTTTGCCATTTCACTCGCAAAAACCTCTTGTGGACGAAATGGCCTGGCAGCCCTCCAGCGCCAATTCTCGCTCGCAATTTCTCGCAGCCCGCCGCAAATTTTGCCAGCGAGATTTTTCCAACGCAATTTTTCCAAAACCAAATTCTATTTGGTTTCGGTTTTCTTTTCCTAATTAAATATAGTTTCCTTAAACAATTGGAATGAATCTTCTAAATTTCCTATAAATAACACTAAAAAACACAAAAAAGGGACTTTTTTTTCGAGCGGACTTTAAAAATTTGGCAGTGAAACAATTGAACTTTTTAGAGGAGAGGAATAAACAAGCAAGCAATCAAGCCATCAAAGGCAGCAATCTTGCCTTTATCTTTGTTCATCCAGAAGTTAATTTTGGTGGAACCAACTACATAGGTTTGATCCTTAATCATAAACTACTCATAGCCTTGTTTCTTTGATTCATAATAATATACATACAAAACTTTGATCTTTGAAGATGTAATGACTTGATCTTAATTCCAAAAACCTTAAATGATTTCTTCTGCTTTCAAATACTTAAAAACTCCTAATTCGTTTCTTTTGTTTTCCAAAAACCTTTAATGATTTCTTCTGTTTTCAAATACTTTAAAATCCCCAATTTGTTTCTTTTGTTTCCAAAAACTTTAAATGATTTCTTCTGTTTCCAAATACCTTAAAAACCCTAATTCGTTTATTTTGTTTCCAAAAACCTTAAATTGTTTTGTCTATTTCCAAAAACTTTAAAAACCCTAAACTGTTTTCTTCTAATTCTTTTCCAAAATTTCCAAATATTTTGTTAAATATCCAAACTCTAAACTTACTTTATAGTGTCTAAAAATCACAATTACTTTATAAAATTCTAAACTATTTTCCCTAATTCCCCCAAAACCGTAAACCCTAGTTTTCCTAAACCCTAATCCTTAAAACCTTTAAACCTTATAAACCTAAACATTCAAACCCAATATAGTAAATCCAAAATAATAATCCAGTAGCTAAGAATTATAAAGCTAAATGTTTTAAAGTGTCCAAACCATAATTTCATAATTTTACCACTCAAACCCTAATTTTATCAATCAAAGAACCTTACTAATTTCTTAAATTTATAAAAACCCTAATCCCTTTCAATTCTCTTAAAACCTACAGTAGCCTAAACAAATAAAAATAATGATATCTTAAAATCCCAAAGCCCTAAATATTCATTGTAGAACTTTAAATAGAAACAGATAATTTGCATCTTTACTTGCTTTATTTTTAGGTTTGATTGTGTAGTTCATTATATGCTTTGATTTATTTTCAATGCTTAATTTATCTAATTTCAATGCTAGATTTATTTAATTTATCATGGAAAAAAGTTTATTATTTTGATTGATTTTTAATATCTTTGATAAATGACTTATCTATGATGAATGGTTATTTACTTTTATCGATTTATTTTGATTTCCAAATGTTGTAAGAGGTATGTTTCCACCTTGTGGGTACCTCATTAATCAATTTCTATGTAATTTAAATTGCTTTTATATTTTGGACCAATGTAAAGGACATGTTTCTACCTTTCGGTATGTGTCCTATTTAGCTTAGACATAGATGATGTAAGGGCATGTTTCCATCTTCGGATGGGTGTCCATTTATTTGCTTTGTTTGGACATTGCTTTGATTTTTAATATAATGATGCTTTATTTCAATTGTTTTGTGTAATATGGATAATATTGTTATACTTAAGAATTTTATAATATTAAGACCTGTAAGGGAGGCCGGTTCCAATGAATAGGGTGTTGTGGGTCTGCTGGGCCATTTCTCACCTTCCCCACATGTACCCAACTTTCTGAACCCATTAGGGGGTTGGGGATTCCTTAGGAATCAAGTAATCCACCACTTTCTTTTTTCCCGACCCATCCGAGTGGCAACTCCATTTTCTCCAGACTTAGGTCTGTGTTCTCTAAGGCTGCGAGCCTAAACAATGTCGAAGTCGCAAGAACCATTCCACCGGGAGTGGGGGCAAAAATCCCCGCTCACAGTGGTGACTCTACTGGGGATAAGAGAAGTTGATTCAGTTAGTCTTTATATTATTCTATTCATTCTTATAATGATATTATCCATTGCATCATATTAGATTGCATCGTGTGCGTGAGTTAAGACGCTCGTGTTACCCGTGTTGTGTTATGTAAGGGATACCATACTTTCACTCAAGGTATGGAGATCGAGCATGGCATAACCACTCATAGCCTCATACCTTTTGGTATATACTTGCTATGGGAACCTATGCCTTTTAACCCAAAGACTAAAGCTCATTTAATTGGCCTAGTTACTTTCCTTAGGTTTTACCCCAAATGCATGGTGTTTGACTATGGTTAATTTATCTTGGCTTAAATCATGGCTTATTTGGTTTGTTCTTTTTTTAATATGACCTAAATACATTGTGAGCTCAAAATAAATTTTTCTTTAAAATCTAAAAGACCAAAGCTATTTTCAAAACTTTTCAAGATGGTCTTTGGACATAAAATTTTTCTAAAAACAAATTAAAAATTCTTTTGCTCATAACCCAAATGCTAAGCCCAAAATTTATTTTTTCTAAAATCTCTTTTACAATGGGCTTAGAAACAAAATCATTATCATCCAAAAGAGCTTACAAATATTTAGATCAATTACGAAATACCAAAAATCAATTGTGAGCCTAGTTTATACTAAGAAATAATTGATCATGGGCTTGTTTTTGGCATGAACCATTAGTTACTTTTTTCAAGTGAGAAATCTATCTATAATAAACCTCTTAATTTATTTTTAATCCAATATAGCATAAAAGCTACTATAGTTGGTTGAATGGATTAAAACCTAATTAATGTGAATTATCATAAATTGATTTCCATTTTCAAAAATATAACTATTGGTTGAAACGTCCAAGGGAAATATTCGAAAACAAGGTACCCCATGTTGGTATTTTCTTAACCATATACCTAGGAAAAGAGACTCGCCATTCATGTGTGGATGTTATAAGGTTGGAAGGAACGTCTTATTTGTCCTTGTTTGTTAATTGTTCGTGCATACATGCATACATCTACATCTCATATCATTGATCCTTTCTGGCTCACAGCCCTAGATTACGACAGTTCAAACTTACTACAATCCGACCTACGCCGGAAGCGAAGAAGCTAGCAACGACTCAATCACTTGCTTACCAAAAGCAATGTATCCTGAACAGATTCAAAGAATGGTGGATGATGCCCTCGATGCCAAGATGGAAGAAATAAAAGAGGCCCTAGCTGAGTCCATGAAGAACCAATTGACCGCAATTTTAGAAAATCATGCCGAAGCATCTGCTAGCACTAAGAAGCCAAGGGACAAAGGGAAGACTAAAGTTGGTGAAGTGGTTTTTGATGATGAAAAGGTGATCATTGATGATGATAATGATTGGGCTCAATACTACCAAGATCGTCAAGACAAGAAGAAAGAACCAAATATTGTTGAAAGGTTAGCTATGGAGAAGACCGAAACTTCTGATGTTGAAAAGACGATTACAGACTTAGAAAAGAAATTTGAGAAGAAACTAAAGACCGAAGAAATGTCCGAAGTTGACAAACTATTTGAGCTAGATGAAGAAGTTTCATACAAATTCAAGTTGCCATCTTTTGCAAAGTTCAATGGAACCAAAAATCCTCATCTCCATGTGAAACAGTATATCACTACTATGCAGTCTGCCCGAGCTACTAAAGCTCAAACTCTAAGGTACTTTATGCTCTCATTGGACCCTATTGTCTAAAATCGGTTCAATACCTTAGATGATGGAACACAAAAGAGTTGGGATTTGCTATACAAGGCTTTCATCCAGTAATATGGATATAATGTCAAGATGGAAGTTACCTTAATGGAAGTGGAGTCCATTAGACAAAGGCCAAATGAGAATTTTGTGGACTATGTGAAGAGATGGAGAAACAAGGCCGCTTTGGTCAAGAAGAGGCCCGATGAATCCGATCAAATAAGGATGATTGTGAGAGGGGTGTTACCTAGCCTTCGTGAAAGGATTGTCATACACTCATCCCTGATTTCAAAGATCTTCTCCAAGCTGGTCTATAAATTGAAGAATGGGAGATAGAGAAGAACCGTTTTTCAACAAGAAAGAATGAGAAAGGAAACTATTAGTCTAGTAGCCAAAGCATGCAAAAGGCAGTCGGTGTTAACGCTACTAGCCACAGAACAAGTAGACAGTTTTCAAAATTGGGGAAACTGATGTCTTGGGTTCTTAATAAGCTTCAAAGAAAGGGATTGTTACAACCCTTAAATCCTCGCTCTTTGCCTAACCCTCTCCCACCTAATTTTGACACTAAAGCATTTTGCCAGTTTCATCAAATGCAAGGGCACAACATGAATAGATTTGTGAGGTCCAAAATTTAATTGATAATGGGAAGCTACCCAAGCCCAACAAGCCAAACACCAAAGACAACCCATTACCAAAGTTCAATAGAGTACCACCACCGGCGACCTTCATGATTGGAGGAGGTTTGCATGAAAGTTTTGTCATGGCTTCTTTTCAAGATATGGATGGAGAGGCAACCAAAGAAGAAGAGGTATTTGGCAAGATTAAACAAGCTATGGTGGGTAAAGAAGTAGTAATTTGTGCTGTCAATGGGTTTTAGGATTCAAGCGATAGTGATGATGATCTGGTATCCAAGAAGGAGGAATGGACTTAGTCCGAGCCCAAAGAAGATGAAGTAATGTGACAACCCACCTATCTTTCGGGCACCCCCTAGTCGCTGGGCCTTAGCCCAGGAACCTTCAGTGGGCTGTATAGTACTGGACTGCCCTCACGGGCCCTCTAGCAGGATTTGTTTATTTGGCTCACACCCACCTATCTTTCGGGCCACTGCCCTAGTTCTTGGCCCAACCGAACCTTCAGTGAGTGCAAGTTGCCTCCCCGGATCGAACACCTGACCTCTCCCTTAAGAGAGCCAGTGAGCGCAATCCAGTACCAATTCTTCAAAAATAATTATAACACCCCCATACTCTATATAAGTACTATACATATACCTTGTATACATGCAGTACATATATAAAGTATAAGAATGTCACTTTTCATTTAAGATTAAAAACTTTACTCTAGTTCCAAACGATAATACATTTTATTTAGAGCACATTTTAAAAAAAATCATTATACTTTCAATGATCTTACATATATAAGTAATAATCTTGTCTTTATCGAAATTAACTTATACAGATGAATACATGTTTAACAAAATACAACATATTTAAATTGTACATGTATGCACCACCTTCTAATTGGTCTCGAAATACTCTTACTCTTCTCGTGGCATAACGATTTGACTTCAGATCAACCACCTGAATAAACTCCAATAACTCAACATTAAAATGAGTTCCAGATCTTGAAGCATGCATTTTTTTTCAAGACTATATGCTAAATTTGAGAGAATTATAGCTATTAAGGAAAGAAATGAAAATTTGCTGTGAATGAAATGAAGAAATTCGTTCGTTTATATAGAGGAACGGCAAAGAAAAAAACAAAATTCAAAAAGTAAATTTTACTATTGATAAATAGTAAATTTTACTATTGATGAATAGTATATTACTATTGATAAATAGTAAATTACGCTTTACAAATAGTAAGTTACTATTTATAATAGCAAATTACTATTTACAAATAGTAGGTTACTATTTATGAATAGTAAATAGTGCATAAACAGTGACTACATAGTAAAATAAACAGTAAATTCAATCATTCAATTTAATCATTCAAATACTAGCGTGTATATAAATATTTTTTGCACAATTAAAATATTTTTACACGTAGGGGGCAAGGAGAAGACGTGTATAAAAATTAGCTAAATTTTTTGTAAACAAAATTTATATGCTACTCACTATAATTATATTTTGCAGATAATTAAATCTCTTGGGTCCAGAACCCAAATTATCCTTATGTCCAGAACCTAAAATCTCAAGTCCAGAACATAGCTCGGGTCCAGAATCCAAATTATCCTTAGGTCAAGAACCTAAAATCTCTTTTAAGTCCAGAACTTAGCTCGGGTCCAGAACCAAAATTATCTATAGGTTTAGAACCTAAAATCTTTTTTAAGTCCAGAACTTAGCTCGGGTCCAGAACCCAAATTATCTTTAGGTCCAGAACCTAAAATCTCTTTTAAGTCCAGAACTTCGATCGGGTCCAGAACCTAAATTATCTTTAGGTCCGGAACCTAAAATCTCTTTTAAGTCCAGAACTTAGCTCGGGTCTAGAACCCAAATTATCTTTAGGTCCAGAACCTAAAATCTCTTTTAAGTCCAGCACCTAGCTCGGGTCCAGAACCCAAATTATCCTTAGGTCTATAACCTAAAATCTGTTTTAAGTCCAGAACTTAGCTTGGTTCTAGAACCCAAATTACCTTTAGGTCCAGAACCTAAAATTCCTCTTAAGTTCAAAACTTAGCTCGGGTCCAGAACCCAAATTATCCTTAGGTTCAGAACCTAAAATCTCTTAGTTCGGGTCCAGAAACCAAAATTACTTTTAGGTCCAGAACCTAAAATTATCTTTGAGTCCATAACTCAAACCAAGTCCAGAACCCAAAACCTCAACCATCTCAAAAATTAAGTCTTATTGCTTTTCACTCTCTTTCACTAAATCTCAGATCATTCAAGCAGGGGCCAAACTGTAGACCCTTAATTTTTGACTATTAAATATTATTAGTAATTAAAATTTGAATGGGTCAAAAACTAAGGGTCTATAGTTTGCTCCCTACTTGAGCGATCTGAGACTACAGTAAAAGAGAGCGAAAAGCAAGAAGACTTTTAATTTTGGCAAAAATAAACATAATTTTCTTAAGATGGTTTGGGTTTTGGGTTCTGGACCCGGTTCGAGTTCTGGACTCAAAAAAGACTTGGGTTCTGGACACGAGCTAAGTGCCAGACTTAATGGTAATTTGGGTTCTAGGCCAGAGCTAAGTTCTAGACTTAAGAGGGAATTAAAGTTCTGGACCTAAGCTAAGTTCTGGACTTAAGGATAATTTGGGTTTTGGACCTGAGCTAAGTTCTGGGCTTAAAAGGAAATTTAGGTTCTGGACCTAAGATAAATTCTTGACTTAAGAGTAATTTGGGTTTTGGACCCGAGCTAAGTTCTAGACTTAAGGGTTATTTGGGTTTTAGGCCCGATCTAAGTTATAGACTTAAGGATAATTTGGGTTCTACACCCAAGATGTTTGGGTTTTGGACCTGGTTTGAGTTCTGGACTCAGAAAAGACTTGGGTTCTGGACCCAGGATGGTTTGGGTTCTAGACTCGAGCTAAGTTCTAGACTTAAGGGTAATTTGGGTTCTGGACTTGAGTTAAGTTCTGGACTTAAGAGTGATTTGGGTTATGGACCCGAGCTAGATTTTGGATGCTCGACATGAAACTAGATTTGGATGCTCGATCCTAAATTGAATTTGGATACTCGATCCTAAATTGGATTTGGATACTTGATCCTAAACTTGATTTTGATACTTGATACTAAACCGAATTGGGATACTCGATCCTAAACTGCACTTGAATACTCGATCCTAAACTGGACTTGGATACTCGATCCTAAACTAGACTTAATGATTCGATTCTAAACTGGATTTGGATGCTCAATCCTAAACTGGATTTGGATACTCGTTCCTAAACTAAATTTGGATGCTCGATCCTAAACTGGATTTGGATGCTTGATCCTAAACTTGATTTGGATACTCGATCCTAAACTAGATTTGGATGCTCAATCCTAAATTAGATTTGGATACCCGATCCTAAACTGGATTTGGATACTCGATCCTAAACTAGATTTAGATTCTGGACCAAAATATTTGAAAGTGAGTTTGAAAATATTTTGTATACGCATAAACTCAAAAATTAAAATGGAGAGACTTTGCCCCCTATGTAGGCTTAAACCAATAATTTTTCTCATGTTGGCTCCGATTGATGTTTGTATTTTGTCTTGTTCTTTGCATAAGCATGCATCTCTTCTTTCTTTTATGAAATGACTAGAGCTTCCTCATGCAATGGTTCTTCCATGCCCCCTGATTCAATGTCTTCTTTATGATTGCTTCATAGAGTGTCTATTGTTACTTTGATAAAGATAAATGTAGTGTGATATGATCATGTATGCATGATATGCATGAGTAATACTTATAGTGGTTCCATCAACTCACAGACTGAGGTGATCAACTGAAGTGTTCTCATTGGTACCTTTTTTACGCTCGTTCAAGTCTTGCATTGGAATGATAGAAAGCTTTGCATTTATGGCTTTTATCTTCAAGATGTTGAGAACATGAGTGGTGGAGACCCCAAGCAGCAAAGTCAGGGATACATCCATTTTAAAATATGTTTCAGCATGTCAGTTGGTAGCTTCTTCATGACCTTGCCAATAATCATTTACTTTGCCCAATATGTCTTTTGAGATTCGACAGTTCAACATACTCTCCTTAACTTGAAGGCTTTGTATATTATATATATATACATATTTTTTTTTTGAATTTTGATTTTGAAATCAAATGTTGGCTTTGTTAAATAAATGTCATTGTACCTCAGGGCTCGATTTTTCAAATTAACGTATCTATAACATGACAACCCTAGTTACCATACTAAACTTGGGAATGATTTCTATTTAAACAAGAATTATTGCACTTCAGATAGGCCCATACACATTACTTGGTCAAAGGTCTCATTTGAGTTTGAATATTGTCTATATCATATGCATGCTTATCCAAACTATCTACACTAATAGACTCTACCTACCAAGAGAGATCAACAGGTCTTTGATAGGCTTGAAATGGGGTCTCTAAGGGACACGGGTTAATTGAAAGCCATTTTGAGATTGGAGCTTATGTGACACAATGGACAAATCTTCACACTACGAATTTCTTGTTGGAACTTTAGACAGTTGGGAGCAATCTTGTTAGACTCCAAATTCCTTCTATCTTCTTGGCATTAATCTGGATCTTGATTGGGACAATCTTTGGCTTTACAAAAAGTTTGGTACCCATCATCATTTTTCTTTTCCCTTTTTATTTCTCTTTCTTTTTCTTACTCTTCCCTTTTCTTTCTCTTTATTTTTCTTACTCTTCTCTTCCTTTGAGCATTTTATCATTTTGTCTTTCTCTATAGGATTGTTAAGTATAGGACTTTCAAAAACTAGATAGTCTTTCTCCTCTTTCTCTGATTTTGATTGAATCTTTGGTTGGGTTGGACCAATTCAAGTCAAATTGTCCTTATAAACCAAATGGAAGCCTTTTGCTGCTTTAGGTAAAAGAGAACTCAGTTGGCTTTCTGAACCGCCCTTTTGGGTTTTGTTTTTCTTCTCTTTTTTTGTTTTTTTTGTTTTTTCCCTTTTTTTCTTTTGTCCTTTTTTCTTTTCTTTTTTTTTCTCTTATTTCTTTTCTTTTTTTTTCTTTTTTTGGTTCTAGCTCTAAAAGAGTTGTCTTGTTTGTACCAACTTGGGTTTCCAATAATGGATGAGTGGAGTGACATAAATCTTCTTTAACAGGGATAAATCATTTGTTACTATGATGTTGTCTTGATAGATTGGAGATACTAGGTGAACTTCAACTACCCTTATGGTCTTGATAACATCAACTATCCTTACAGTCTTTACTATGCATTCCTTTCTTTGATCTTCTTGCCTCTTCACCTTAGCGATCATAAGAGTTGTCAAAAGTATCACAACAGCTCAGGGTAGGTTGTTGGGGTTTGTAAGCCAATGAAAAGAAAGCTAAAATTTTATGAAGGATCAAATGGAAAACTAGGGATTAATATTTAATTGGGTGGATACTAGTTGTTGGCTAACCAAACAATGCCTAGATAATTTCTCTCTTAAATAAGCAGATTTCAATTTTGCCTGAAAAATTTGTCAAAGCATGTTCTAAGACTGACTAGGACCTAGACAAACGTAATTATGCAGGAGCCCTCTCTGAATAAGTGTAGACCCTTAATATTGGCCCTAAGTTAGTATGGTTCAAATCAAAGAATGCAAAATAAATTTGATCCGATTTATAACTTCTAATAAGTCGATTTGATTTTAAAAGTCACAAACTCAACCACAAAACCCTAAATCAAGTTTTTTTAGACGGTCCGATCAAAAAAATTAAAAAATGGGAAATTAGTTCAAGTTCGGAGGGCCTAAGTTGTGAGCCTTGGCTCATGTTGACCTGGATGCCCCATGTTGACCTGGTTGCCCAGATCAACATGGTTTTAATTGTTTTTTTAAACTTAGTTTCCGAATTGAATTAAAATGGGTTTTAAGGACGGATTAATATTAGGGTTAAGGATTCTGAGTGAGACTTTGGCCTATAAATAATAATGTTTTAGACTTTAACAGGGGTCGAAAATTAATATTAAGAGGATTAAAATAGCAAAGCAAAAGATGGCAAAAAGAAATTAGAAGCAAGTAAGCATTCATCAATCATCAATCCATCAAAGGCAGCAACGCTGCCTTTGTTCTTGTTAAGCTAGAGCCAATTTTGGTGGAAATAACACGCAGGTTTGATTATAAATCTTTGATTTGTTTATTTTTACAACATTCTTATGTTTTGATTCATGAATTATTTAAGCCTACGATAGTATTGCCATATTTTCTTTTAAGTGTTTTTATTATTTGTTTTGATATTGAGTCTTTTAGTAACCTAAATTATTAAAACTTAATCGTATGTTTTATAAGTCAAATTTTCCATAAATCCACTAGCCTAAATCATTGATTAAATTATCAAAACCCTAAATCATTCTTTTGTTTCCAAAACTGCAAAACCCTAAACTATTTTTCCAAAACTTTAAACCCTAAATTATTCCATTAAAATCTCAAAACCCTAATTGTTTTCCAAAATCTTAATTTATTTCCAGAATCAATGTTTCGTCTAAAATGATAAATCAAAACATTAATTTATTTTAAAGCTTGTCACCCAGTAACCCTATCCCCAAATTATTCTACCTAAAGCCACCAAAACCCTAATCCAAATTATTCTGCCAAAAACACCAAAAACCCTAATTTGAGAAAAACCCTAATTTATTCCCAAAATGCCAAAACCTCATTTTTCAAACCCCCCCCCCCCCATCTAGTAAACCTAAAAAACCTCAAACCCTAATTCTAGTGGCCAAACCTAAAAAATCTAAAACCCTAATTACACCTTTCTAAAAACCAAAACAAGAATCTGTTTGCTTAAAACCCTAACCAAACCTATTTTTTTTTAATTCACAGTAGCATTATTCTTTTAAAAAATAATATTAGTTTCTCAAAATCCCAAAGCCCTATTTTCTAAATCCTAAACCCTAAAATCTTAATTTTCAACACCAAAACCTACAACCTTAAAAGCCAATTTCTAAAATTTTCTGGGGTGCTGCCCCCTTGACCCTCGCTAGCTAACCGGCTAGAGGGACCATCGTATGGGCTCGTCAAAGGGGTCAATATTCATTTGTGTATTATGAGTCCATGCATCTAACTTTCCTTTTTCCAAAGCCCTAATTTTACCTCTTCAAAATCTTAAAACCTTAAATAAACATATTTTCAACAAAAACAAAATTTGATTCTGTTTCTTTCAAAAGTTTAAACTAGGTTCTGTTTCTTCCAAAAAGCCATAAAAAACATCTTTTTGGAAAATAAAGTAACGTATTAGTGTTTTTAACTTTGAAAAAACTAAATTAAAGTTCTAAGGTTTTTGATTTAAAAAACAAAATTTCATAGTTTATGCTACTGTGAAAAAATAAAACAAAAAGAATTTAATACATACCTCCTTTTGTTGATTCTCCAAAAATAATTCTTCTCGGATGAACAAGAACAAAGACAATTGTTGCCTTTGAATTTCTTAAATCGTGTCCCTGCTATTCAAAAAAAACATGAAATTGAATTGTTCCTTTTCCTTCCCTGATTTGGTTTCAAATTTTCCAAGCTACTGCCAATTTTTGGTCCCCCTTTAATTTAATTGCCTTTGGTCCTTATTTATAGTGGTTTGATGTGGTTTATCCCTAATTAGTCACGGCAAGTAATATTAATAAAAAAAAGAAACCGAAACCTAATTGAATTATGTTTCAAAAAATTTACGTCGGAAAAATTGCGCTGCCGAAAAAATTGCCGCATGAAATTGTGACAGGGGGTGGGCTGCGGGCTTCGCCCGCAGGAAATTCTTGCTGGCAACCATTTCACCCGCAGGATTTTCCTGCAGGTGAAATAGCTTGGGCCATTTCGCCCGCAGGAAATTCCTGCAGGCAAAATGCCCACGGGCACGCGCGACGATTTTTTTCGACTCCGATTATTATTATTATTTTTATTTTTTGACTTTTATTTGTTTATTTTTATTTTTTATTATTAAAATTTAAATACTAAAGAAAAAATTATTTAATAAAAATTATTTTGGACCAATTAGACAACAAAAATCATTTTGGACTAAATAAAACATATTGGACCAGATTAGGTAAAAAATTAAGGGTCTACAGTTTGCTTCCTGCTTGAATGATCTGAAACCTTAGTGAAAGAGAGTGAAAAGCAATAAGACTTAATTTTTGAGATGGTTGAGGTTTTGGGTTCTGGACCCGGTTTGAGTTCTGGACTCAAGGATAAATTCTAGGTTCTAGACCTAAGGAAAATTTGGGTTCTAGGACCAGTTCGAGTTCTAGATTCAAGGATAATTCTAGGTTCTCGACCTAAGGAAAATTTGGGTTCTGGACCCGGTTCGAGTTTTGGACTCAAGGATAATTCTAGGTTCTCGACCTAAGGAAAATTTGGGTTTTGGACCCGGTTCGAGTTCTGGACTCAAGGATGATTCTAGGTTCTGGACCTAAGGAAAATTTGGGTTTTAGACCCGAGAGATTCGGATACTCGATCCTAAACTAGACTCGGATACTCGATCCTAAATTAGCTTTGGATACTCGATCCTAAACTGGATTAGGATACTCGATCCTAACTTGATTCGGACACTCGATCCTAACTGAATTTGGATACTCGATCCTAAATTGGCTTTGGATACTCGATCCTAAGCTGCATTGGGATACTTGATCTTAAATTGGGTTCGGATACTCGATCCTAAACTTGATTGGGATACTCGATCCTAAATTGGATTTGATTTGGGTACTTGGACTCAGGATTGGGTACTTGGACCCCAGATTGATTTTGATTTGGGTACTTGGACCTGAAATTGGGCACTTGGACCCAAGATTGGATTTGATTTGGGTACTTGGACCTGAGATTGGGCACTTGGACCCAAGATTGGATTGAATTTGATTTGGGTACTTGGACCCGAGATTAGGTACTCGGACCCGAGTTTGAATTGATTTCGGTACTTGCACCCGAGATTGGGTACTTGGACCTGAGATTAGGCACTTGGACCCAAGATTAGATTTGATTTGGGTACTTGGACCCGAGATTGGGTACTTGGAACCAAGATTGGGTACTTAGACCCGAGATTGGGTACTTGGACCCAAGATTGGATTGAATTTGATATGGGTACTTGGACCCAAGATTGGGTACTTGGACCCGAGCTTGAATTGATTTGGGTACTTGGACCCGAGAATGGGTTCTTGGACCCGAGATTGGGTACTTGGACCCGAGCTTGAATTGATTTGGGTACATTATACCCAAGAATGGATGCTTCGACCCGAGATTAGGTACTTGGACCCGAGCTTGAATTGATTTGGGTACTTGGACCCGATAATGGGTGTTTAGACCCGAGATTGGGTTCTTGGACCCGAGCTTTAAATGATTTGGGTACTTGGACCCGAGATTGGGTGCTTGGACCCGAGATTGAGTTTGACTGACCTTTTATCATTTGAGAAATCTGACTCCTCCGGTTATTCTATGCATTGTAGTTTTTCACCCTCAAAATGGATCTTCATCCTTTTAGATCGGGTCTTCATCCTTGAAAATGAATCTTAATCTTTTGACATCGGGTCTTTACCCTTAAAAAATGGATCTTCATCCTTTGAGATTGGGTCTTCACCCTTGCGAATGGATCTTCATCCTTTGAGATCGGGTCTTCACCCTTGCAAATGGATCTTCATCCTTGGAGATCGGATCTTTACCCTTGAAAAATGGATCTTCATCCTTTGAGATCGGGTCTTCACCCTTGCAAATGGATCTTCATCCTTTGAGATTGGGTCTTTACCCTTGAAACATGGGTCTTTATCCATTGGAGGTCGGGTCTTTACCCTGGCTTCAACTCTTTTAGCTGGATTGGTCTTTTGTCTTTTGCATCTTCATTCTTTTGAGAGTTCTAATGTTCCATTCTTTTGTTCTTCCTTTTTGCAAAGATTTAGCTATTTTTAATTAGACCTTGTATCCTCTCCTTGCCCCCCTGTGTGGCAAAATATTTGTAAGTGAGTTTAAAAATATTTGGTATATAAACTCAAAAAAATTAAAAGGAGAAACTTTGCCCCCTATGTAGGCTCAAACCAAAGATTTTATCCATGCAAGCTTTGATTGATGTTTTTGCCGTCTAGTTCTTCGCACAAGCACGTATTTCTTCTTTTTGCAAAATTACTGGAGCTTTCTCAAGCAATGTGCTTTCCATGCCCCCCTGATTTGACATCTTCTTTTGATTCTTTACTTTGCAAGGTATTTGCTGTTCACTTTGAAAAGGAATAGACAATACAAGACAAGAAAGTGCGATGTGACATGCTCATGTATGCATGATATGCATGAATAATACTTACAGTCATTCCATCGACTCACAGACCGAGGTGATTAGCAAAAGTGTTCTCATTGGTTCCTTTTTTATGTTCGCTCAAGCCTTGTATTGGAATGATTGAAAGCTTTTCATTTGTGGCTTTTATCTTCAAGATGTTGAGAACATGAGTGGTGGAGACCCTAAGCAGCAGAGTCAGGGATTCATCTATTTCGAACTATGTCTCAGCATGTCAGTTGGTAGTTTCTTCATAACTTTGCCAATAATAATTTTCTTTTGCCCAATGTGTCCTTTGGAGGTTCAACATACTCCCCTTAACTTGAAGGCTTTGTATGACAAAACATTTTTTGAATTGTTTTTGAATTTTTTGAATTTTGATTTTGAAATCAAATGTTGGCTTTGCCAAATCAATGTCAATGTACCTCAGGACTTGATTTTTGAAATTAACATATCTATAACATGACAACCCTAGTTACCGTACTAAACATGGGAATCATTTCTATTTAAGCAAGAATTGTTTGCACTTCAGATAGGCATATACACATTACTTGGCCAAAGGTCTCATTTGAGTTTAAATATTGTCTATCTCATATGCATGCTTATCAAAACTATCTCCACTAATAAACTCTACCTACCAAGAGAGATCAATAGGTCTTTGATAGGCTTGAAATGAGGTCTATAAGGGACATGGGCTAAATGAAGGCTATTTGTAAGTTGGGGCTGATGTGACACAATGGACAAACCTTCACACTACAAATTTCTTGTTTGAACTTTAGGCAGTTGGGAGCAATCTTGCTAGACTCTAAGTTCTTTTTGTCTTCTTGGCATTAATCTGGATCTTGATTAGGATAATTTTTGCCCTTGCAAAAAGGTTTGGTTCCCAAATTCGCTTCTTTTCTTCTTTTCCCTTTTCTTTCCTTTTATTTTTCTTACTCTTCCCTTCTCTTTCTCTTTCCTTACTCTTCCCTTTCTTTTATCATTTTGTCCTTCTTTCTTATAGGACTATCAAGTACAAAACTTTCAAGAACTGAATGGTCTTTCTCCTTTTCCTTTGGTTTTGATCAAATCTTTGGTTGGGTTGGACAAATTCAAGTCAAACCATCCTTAT
This sequence comes from Garcia nutans, assembly GCA_947685225.1. Lineage (NCBI taxonomy): Eukaryota > Viridiplantae > Streptophyta > Magnoliopsida > Malpighiales > Euphorbiaceae > Garcia > Garcia nutans. The sequence goes on along the minus strand of CANTUV010000037.1, from coordinate 7,223,043 downwards.
AAACCAAATGGAAGCTTTTTGCTGCTTTAGGTAAAAGAGAACTCAGTTGGCTTTCTGAACCGCTTTTTTAGGTTTTATCTTTCTTTCTTTTTTTTTCTTTCTTTTTTTTTTCTTTTTCTTTTCTTTTTCTTTTGTCCTTTTTTCTTTTCTTTTTCTTCTTTTTTCTCTTCTCTTTTATTTTTTTTTGTTGGTTCTAGCTCTAAAAGAGTTGTCTTGTTTGTACTAACTTGGGCTTCCAATAATGGATGAGTGGAGTAACATAGATCTTCTTTAACAGGGATAAATCATTTGTTACTCTAATGTTGTCTTGATATATTAGAGATATTAAGTGAACTTCAACTACCCTTATGGTCTTGAAAAATTCAACTACCCTTATGATCTTGAAAACATCAACTACCCTTATGGTCTTAAAAAATTCAACTACCCTTATGATCTTGAAAAAATCAACTACCCTTATGGTCTTGAGAATATCAACAACCCTTATGGTCTTGAGAACTTCAACTATCTTCATGGTCTTGAAACTTCAGCTATCCTCATTATCTTGATTAATCATTGCCTTCTTTGATCTTCTTGCCTATTCATCTTAGTGATCATAAGACTTGTCAAAAGTATCACAACAGCTCAGGGTAGGTTATTGGGGTTTGTAAGCCAATGAAAAGAAAGCTAAAATTTTATGAAGGCTCAAAGGGACAACTAGGGGTTGATATTTAATAGGGTGGATGCTAGTTGTTGGCTAACCAAACAATGCCTAGATCATTTCTCTCTTAAATAAGTAGAGTTCAATTTCCCCTCGAAAGTTTGTCAAAGCATGTTCTAAGACTGACTAGGACCTAGACTTATTGGCATTGTTTGATCAGATTCATCGGGCCTTTTCTTAAGCAAAACAACTTTATTTCTCCATCTTTTCACATAGTCCACAAAATTCTCATTTGGCCTTTGCCTAATGGACTCAACTTCCATTAAGGTAACTTCCATTTCAACATTGTATCCGTATTGTTGGATGAAGGCCTTGTATAGCAAGTCCCAACTCTTTTGTGTTCCTTCATCTATGGTATTGAATCGATTTTGGACAATAGGGTCCAATGAGAGCATAAAGTACCTTAGGGTTTGAGCCTTAATAGCTCGAGCAGACTGCATGGCAGTGATATACTGTTTCACATGGAGATGAGGATTTTCCAGTGCCATTGTACTTTGCAAAGGATGGCATTTTTAACTTGTATGGAACTTCTTCATCTAGCTCAAATAATTTGTCAACCTCAAACATCTCTTCGGTTTTCAGCTTCTTCTCAAATTTCTTTTCCAAATCAGCAATCATCTTTTCGATATAAGAAGTCTCTGTCTTTTCAATAGTTTCCTTCTCAATAACCTTTGGCTCCTTTTTGTCTTGAAGATCTTGGTAATATTGAGCCCAATCATCATCATCAATGATTACCTTATCATCATCAAAAGCTACTTCATCAACTTTAGTCTTCCTTTTGACTTTCTTGGTGCTAGCAGATGCTTCGGCATTGTTTCCTAAAATTGCTGCTAGTTGATTCTTTATGGTCTCGGCCATGGCCTCTTTTATTTCTTCCATCTTGTCATTGAGGGCATCATCCACCATTCTTTGAATTTGTTCGGGATCCATTGTTTTTGGTGAGCAAGTGATTTAGTCGTTGCTAGATTCTTCGCTTTCGGCATAGGTCAGATTGTCGTAAGCTTTTGAACTTTCGTAATCCAGGGTTGTGAGCCAGAGAGGATTAATGATATGAGATGCAAGTGTATGCATGTATGCACAAACAATCAACAAATAAGGATAAATAGGACTTTCCTTCCAACCTTATAACATCCACACACGAATGGCGAGTCCCTTTTCCTAGGTATATGGTTAACAAAATACCAACATGGGGTACCTTGTTTTCGAATATTTCCCTCGGACGTTTCAACCAATAGTTATATTTTCTAAAATGGAAATCCATTCATAATAATTCCCATTAATTAGGTTTTAATCCATTCAACCAACTATAGCAGCCTTTATGCTATAATGGATTAAAACTAAATTAAGAGGTTTATTATAGATAGATTTCTCACTTGAAAAAGTAACTAATGATTCATGCCAAAAAGAAGCACATGGTTAATTATTCTGAGTATAAACTAGGCTCACAATTGATTTTTGGTATTTCCTAATTGACCTAAATAATTTGCAAGCTCACTGTAAGAAAAGGTTGGGTGAAATAATTTTGTTTCTAAGCCCATTCTAAAAAAGATCTTAGAAAAAATGTATTTTGGGCTCAATATTTGGGCCATGAGCAAAAGAATTTTTGATTTGTTTTTAGAAAAGTTTTATGTCCAAAGACCATCTTGAAAAATTTTGAAAATAGCTTTGGTCTTTTAGGCTTTAAAGAAAAACTTATTTTGAGCTTACAACGTACTTAGGTCATATTAGAAAAAGAGCAAACCAAATAAGCCATGATTTAAGCCAAGATAAACTAACCATAGTCAAACAACATGCATTTGGGGTAAAACCTAAGAAAAGTAACTAGGCCAATTACATGAGCTTTAGTCTTTGGGTAAAAAGGCTTAGGTTCCCATAGCAAGTATATACCAAATGGTACGAGGCTATGAGTGGTAATGCCATGCTCGATCTCCATACCTTTAGTGAAAAGTATGGTATCCCTTACATAACATAACACGGGTAACACGGGCGTCCTAACTCACGCACAAGATACAATCTAAGATGATGCAATGGATAATATCATTATAAGAAAGAATAGAATAATATAAAGACCAACGGAATCAACTTCTCTTATCCCCAGTGGAGTCGCCACTGTGAGTGGGGATTTTTGCCCTGACTCCCGGTGGAATGGTTCTTGTGACTTCGGCACTATTTAGGCTCGGGGCCTTAGAGAACACGTACCTAAGTCCGAAGAAAATGGAGTCGCCACCCGGACAGGCCGGGAAAAAGAAAGAGGTGGATGACTCGATTCCTAAGGATTCCCCAACCCCCTAATGGGTTCAGAAAGTTGGGTACGTGTGGGAAAGGTGAGAAATGGCCTAGCACCCCCACAATGCCCGATTCATTGGAACCGGCCTCCTTTACAGGTCTTAATATTATAAAATTCTTAATATAACAACATTATCCATATTACACACAATAATTAAAAAAAAGCATCAATATATTAAAATCAAAGCAAGGTCCAAGCAAAACAAATAAATGGACACCCATCCAAAGATGGAAACATGTCCTTACATCACATGCCTAAATAGGACACCCACCGAAAGGTAGAAACATGCCCTTTACATAGGATCTAAAATAGAAAAGCAAATTAAATTACATGATGTTTAATTAATGAGGTACCCACCAAGTGGAAACATACCTCTTACATCTTTTGGAATTCTAAATTAATTGATAAAAGTAAATAATCATTCATCAAAGGTATTAAATATCAATAGAAGTAAACATCCATCCATGATAAATAAAATAAACCAAGCATTGAACTTACATAAATTAAAGTATATAAAATAAATCAAAACATAATCAAATATGGAATTGAATAAAGCAAAGAAAAGTCTAATTATAGCTACTGTGACTTTTTATGGAATTAAAATAGATTAGGGTTTTATGTTTTAAAAGGTTGGTAAGACTCTTTGATTAACTAAATTAATATTTGAATGGTGAAATCATGAAACTAGGGTTTTAGACACTTTGAAATACTTTTGATTTGTGGTTTTAAATGGTGATTTCAAGCTACTGTGTAAAATTTAAAGTATTTATGTTTTTATGGTTTTTAATGTTTTAAAGGATTAGGGCTTAGAAAAAAATTAGGGTTTAAAGTTTTAAAGGAGTTAGAGTTTATTATTTTAGGTTTAGAAGTTGAATTAGGGTTTTAGGATTTAAAATTAGGGTCTCGGGTGATGAATTTGAATTAGGATTTAGGAAGACAATTTGATGATTTCATGAGGTTTTATGAATTTAAACAAATATAATAAAGTTTTTATAAATAGAAATGATGTTTTTTATGGCTTTTTGGAAGAAACAGAACCTAGTTTAAACTTTTGAAAGAAACAGAATCAAATTTTGTTTTTGTTGAAAATATGTTTATTTAAGGTTTTAAGATTTTGAAGAGGTAAAAATAGCAATTTTAAGTCTTTTTGGAAAATAAAGTAACGTATTAGAGTTTTTAACTTTGGAAAAACTAAATTAAAGTTCTAAGGTTTTTGATTTAAAAAACAAAATTTCATAGTTTATGCTATTGTGAAAAAATAAAACAAAAAGAATTTAATACATACCTCCTTTTGTTGATTCTCCAAAAATAATTCTTCTTGGATGAACAAGAACAAAGACAATTGCTGCCTTTAAATTGCTTAAATCGTGTCCGTCCTATTCAAGAAAAAAAAAAGAAATTGAATTGTTCCTTTTCCTTCCTTGATTTGGTTTCAAATTTTCCAAGCTACTGCTAATTTTCGGTCCCCCTTTAATTTAATTGCCTTTGGTCCTTATTTATAGTGGTTTGATGTGGTTTATCCCTAATTAGTCAAGGCAAGTAATATTAAAAAAAAAAGAAACTGAAACCCAATTGAAATAGGTTTCAAAAAATTTGCGTCGGAAAAAATGAGCTGCCGAAAAAATTGCCGCAGGAAAAAATGAGCTGACGAAAAAAATTTGCCGCAGGAAATTGCTGTAGTGGGCGGGCTGCAGGCTACCATTTCGCCCACAGATTTTTTCTGCGGGCGAAATAGCTTGGGCCATTTCGCCCGCAGGAAATTCCTGCGGGCAAAATGCCCACGGGCCCGCCCGACGATTTTTTCGTCGCCGATTTTTCTGACTCTGATTTTTATTTTTATTTTTTTGACTTTTATTTGTTTATTTTTATTTTTTATTAATAAAAATTAAATACTACAGTAAAAATTATTTTGGACCAATTAGACAACAAAAATCATTTTGGATTAAATAAAACATATTGGACCGGATTGGGCAAAAAATTAAGGGTCTATAAGTGGCGACTCCACTGGAGATAAGAGAAGTTGATTCCGTTAGTCTTTTTATTATTCTATTCTTTCTTATCATGATATTATCCATTGCATCATATTAGACTGCATCCTGTGTGTGAGTTAGGACGCCCATGTTACCCGTGTTATGTTATGTAAGGGATACCATACTTTCACTCAAGGTATGGAGATCGAGCATGGCATAACCACTCATAGCCTTGTACCATTTGGTATATACTTGTTATGGGAACCTAAGCCTTTTAACCCAAAGACTAAAGCTCATGTAATTGGCCTAGTTACTTTCCTTAGGTTTTTACCCCAAATGCTTGTTGTTTGACTATGGTTAGTTTATCTTGGTTTAAATCATGGCTTATTTGGTTTGTTCTTTTTCTAATATGACCTAAGTATATTGTAAGCTCAAAATAAATTTTTTCTTTAAAGTCCAAAAGACCAAAGCTATTTTCAAAACTTTTCATGATGGTCTTTGAACATAAAACTTTTTCTAAAAATAAATCAAAAAATTATTTTCTCAAGACTCAAATACAAAAGCCCGAAATCCATTTTTTTCTAAAATCTTTTTACAATGGGCTTAGAAACAAAGTTATTTTCATCCAACCTTTTCTTACAAAGAGCTTGCAAATTATTTAGGTCAATTACGAAATACCAAAAATCAATTGTGAGCCTAGTTTATACTAAGAATAATTAATCGTGGGCTTGTTTTTGGCATTAATCATTAGTTTCATTTTCAAGTGAGAAATCTATTTATAATAAACCTCTTAATTTAGTTTTAATCCAATATAGCATAAAAGTTATTTTAGTTAAGATTCAATGGATTAAAACCTAATTAATTGGAATTATCATGAACTGATTTTCATTTTTAAAAATATAACTATTGGTTGAAACGTCCAAGGGAATTATTCAAAAACAAGATAACCCATGTTGGTACTTTGTTAACCATATACCTAGGAAAAGAGACTCGCCCTTCATGTGTGGAAGTTATAAGGTTGGAAGGAACGTCCTAATTATCTTTCTTTATTGTTTGTGCATAATGCATACATGCATACATACATTTTCATCTCAAATCATTCATCCTCTCTGGCTCACAGCCCTGGATTATGACAGTTCAAAAGCTTACAACAATCCAACCTACACTGGAGATGAAGAATCTAGCAACGACTCAATCACTTTCTCACCAAAAGAGATGGAGCCTGAACAAATTTAAAGAATGGTGGATGACTCCCTTAATGCTAAAATGAAAGAAATAAAAGAGGCCCTAGCTAAGATTAGCTGCAATTTTAGGAAACAATGTTGAAGCATCCGCTAGCACCAAGAAGCCAAAGGAAAAATGGGAGGCTAAGGTTGGTGAAGTGGCTTTTGATGATGAAAAGTTAGTCATTAATGACAATGACGACTGGGCTCAATACTTCCAAGATCCTCAAGATAAAATGAAGGAGCCAAAGATTGTTCAGAAGACAACTTTTGAAAAGACTGAAAATTTTGATGTTGAGAAGATGATTGCTGACCTAGAAAAGAAATTTGAAAAGAAGATGAAAATCGAAGAGATGTCTGATATTGACAAAATGTTTGAACAAGATGAGGAGGTCCCTTATAAGTTCAAGATGCCCTCCTTCGCTAGGTACAATGGTACTGAAACCCCCATCTCCATATGAATCAGTACATCACTGCTATGCAGTCTACTCGAGCTACTAAAGCTCAAACTCTAAGGTATTTCATGCTCTCATTTGACCCTGTTGTCCAAAATGGGTTCAACACCTTAGAGGAAAGTACTAAAAAAGATTGTGATATGTTGTACAAGGCTTTCATTCAACATTATGGGTACAATGTCGAGATGGAAGTAACCTTGATGGAGGTAGAAACCATTAGGCAAAGTCAAAATGAGAATTTTGTGGACTATGTGAAAAGATGGAGGAATAAGGCTACTTTGCTCAAGAAGAGGCCTGAATCTGATCAAATAAGGATTATTGTGAGAGGGGTATTGCCTAGTCTTCGTGAAAGGATGTCTCATACACCCATCCGGGATTTCAAAGATCTTCTCCAAGCTGGTCTACAAATTGAAGAGTGGGAAAGGAGAGAAGAGCCATTTTTCTGCAAAACAAAATTATCAGCCTAGCAATCAAAGTACACAAAAGGAAGCTGATGTCAATACAACTGGTCAAGCAAATAGAAGGCAGTTTTCAAATCCGGGGAAGCCTTTGTCTTGGGTCTTCAACAAGCTACAAAAGAAGGGACCATTACAGCCATTGGCCCCTCGACCTTTGCCTAATCCTTTACCCTCAAAATTTAATACTAAGGCTTTTTGTCAATTTCATCAAACTCAAGGACATGAGACTGATAGATGTACCCGATTGAAGCATGAGATCTGAGATCTAATTGATAGTGGTAAGCTACCTGAGTAAGACAAGCCCAATACGAAGAACAATCCTTTGCCTATGTTTGGAAGAGTACCTCCACCGGCAAACTTCATGGTGGGAAAAGGATTGGAAGAAGATTTTGTTTTATCATCCTTTCAAGATGGAAAAATTGAAGATGTGAAAGGAAAAGAAGCTTAACTCAACAAACTTTCCTTAGCTTGAATGTTGCTTTTCAATTTTCTTTCTTTAATATTTAATTGGAACAATTGTGTTTTCAAATTTAAATTTATTTGAATAAACTACTTTCATCAAAAAATTTGTTGGTCTTTGTTCATTTTGGTGCTCAACCAATGAGGAATCTAGCTTGATGTTCATAAATTGATGTGTCTAGGCATCATGACTTGAATGACTTTACTAGGTGAGGGAATTGCTCTATAGCATTGAGTTGTGTATGCTTACTTAGAGAGGGCTCCTGCATAATGACCTTTGTCTAGGTTCTAGTCAGTCTTAGAACATGTTTTGACAAACTTTTGAGGTGAAATTGAACTCTGCTTATTTAAGAGAGAAATGATCAAGGCATTGTTTGGTTAGCCAACAACTAGTATCCACCCAATTAGATATCAATCTCTAGTTATCCCTTTGAGCCTTCATAAGATTTCAACTTCCTTTTCATTGGTTTACAAACCCCAACAACCTACCCTGAGCTGTTGTGACACTTTTGACAAGTCTTATGATCACTATGATGAAGAGGCAAGAAGATCAAAGAAATGAATGAATAGTCAAGACCATGAAGATAGTTGAAGTTCTCAAAACCATAAGGGTAGTTGAAGTTCTCAAGACCATAAGGGTAGTTGATGTTCTCAAGACCATAAGGGTAGTTGATGTTCTCAAGACCATAAGGGTAGTTGAAGTTCACCTGAATTAGACCAAATATCACAAATAAAGTTAGGACTGAAGCAGATTAATACCACTCCACTCATCCATTTATTAGAAATACAAGTTGGTACAAACAAGACAACTCTTTAAGAGCTAGAACAAAAAAAAAAGAAAAGAAGAAGAAAAAGAAGAGAAAAAAAATGAAAAAAGACAAAAATAAAAGAAAAATAAAAGAAGAAAAATAAAACCCAAAAAGGCAGTTCAGAAAGCCAACTGAGTTCTCTTTTACCTAAATCAGCAAAAGGCTTCCATTTGGTTATAAGGACAGTTTGACTTGAATTGGTCCAACCCAACCAAAGATTCAATCAAAATAGGAGAAAAAGGAGAAAATTCATCTAGTTCTTGAATGTCCTATACTTAACAGTCCTACAGGGGAGAAGGACAAAATGATAAAATGCTCAAAGAAAGGGAAGAGTAAGAAAAATAAAGAGAAAGAAAAGGGAAAAGAAAAAAGAGAAAGGAATGTGGGTATCGACCTTTTTATAAGGGAAAAGACAGTCCTAATCAAGATCCAGATTAATGCCAAGAAGATAGAAGGAATTTGGAGTCTAGCAAGATTGCTTCCAACTGTTTAAAATTCAAACAAGAAATTTGTAGTGAGAGGGTTTGCCCATAGTGTCACAACGGCTCCAACTTACAAATGGCCTTCATTTAACCCATGTCCCTTATAGACCCCATTTCAAGCCTATCAAAGACCTGTTGATCTCTCTTGGTAGGTATAGTCTATTAGTGGAGATAGTTTGGATAAGCATGCATATGAGATAGACCATATTCAAACTCAATAAGACCTTTGACAAAGTAATGTGTATGTGCCTATCTAAAGTACAACAGTTCTTGCTTAAATAGAAATGATTCCCGAGCTTAGTATGGTAACTAGGGTTGTCATGTTATAGATATGTTAATTTGGAAAATCAAGTCCTGATTACATTGACATTGATTTGGCAAAGCCAACATTTGATTTCAAAATCAAAATTCAAAGAAAAAAAAATTTACAAAGCCTTTAAGTTAAGGGAAGTATGTCGAATCATTGAACCTTCAAAGGACACATTGGACAAAGTAAATGATTATTGGCAAGTTCATAAAGAAGCTACCAACTGACATGTTGAAACATAGTTTGAAATGGATTTATCCCTGACTCTGCAAGCTTGGGGTCCCCACCACTCATATTTTCAATATCAAGAAGATAAAAGCCATAAATGTGAAGCATCCTATCATTCCAAAGCAAGAACTGAACAAGCATCTAGAAGGAGTCAATGAGAATACTTCAGCTGCTCACCTCGGTCTGTGAGTTGACGGAACCACTGTAAGTATTATCCATGCATATCATGCATACATGAGCATATCACATGGCATTTTCTTGTATTGTATTGTCTATTCTTTGTTAAAGCGAACAACAGACACTCTATGAAGCAAAGATGAAGTGGGTATGGAATCAGGGGGCATAGAAGACCCATTGCTTGAGAAAACTCTAGTCATTTTGCAAAAAAAAGGAAGAAATGCATGCTTGTTCAAAGAACTAGATAATCTACAAACAACAACCAAAGCCCGTACAGAAAAATCATTGAAGGCAAGGAGAAGATTTGAAGGTTAGCTAAAAAAATGGCTGAAACTTTTTTGCAAAAGTGTCAAAGGAAAAACAAAAAAAAAAACAAAAACGAGTGGAACATTAGAATAATCAAAAGAATAAAGATGCAAAAGACAAAAGATCAGTCCAGCTAGAAGAGCTGAAACCAATATAGGACAAATCTCTAAGGATGAAGATCCACTTTAAAGGGTGAAGACCCAATTCCAAGGATGAAGATCCAGCCTAAAGGATGAAGATCCACTTTCAAGGGTGAAGACCCAATTTCCAAAGATAAAGATCCATTTTCAAAGGTGAAGACCTGATTCCAAGGATGAAGATCCAATTTCAAAGGGTGAATTTTCCTAGAATGTATCCTAATTTTTGGCCTAATTCTTTTTCTAATGATCGATTCAACCTCTGATAAAAAAGATATACATTGGTTATATTTCATCTCCTCAATAAGTTTAGTAATGAGATCCAGCCTAAAGGATGAAGATCCACTTTCAAGGGTGAAGACTCGATTTCCAAAGATAAAGATCCATTTTCAAAGGTGAAGACCCGATTCCAAGGATGAAGATCCAATTTCAAAGGGTGAAGACCCGAAGTCCAAAGGATGAAGATCCATTTTCAAGGGTGAAGACCCGATGCAAAGGATGAAGATCTAGCTTAAAGGATGAAGATCCAATTTCAAGGGTGAAGACCCGATGTTCAATGGATGAAGATTCATTTTCCCAATCTCCAAGGATGAAGATCCAATTTCAAAGGGTGAAGACCCGAAGTCCAAAGGATGAAGATCCATTTTCAAGGGTGAAGACCCAATGCAAAGGATGAAGATCTAGCTTAAAGGATGAAGATCCAATTTCAAGGGTCAAGACCCGATGTCCAATGGATGAAGATCCATTTTCCCAATCTCCAAGGATGAAGATCCATTTACAAGGGTGAAGACCTGATACCAAGGATGAAGATCCAATTTTAAGGGTGAAGACCCAATTTTCGAGGATGAAGATCCATTTTTGTAACGCCCCCATACTCTATATAAGCACTATACATATACCTGGTATACGTACAATGCGTATATAAAGTATAAGAATGTCACTTTTCGTTTCAATTTAAAAACCTTTATCCAAGTACAAGCAATATTATATTAGTTTAAAGAACATTTACAAAAGTCATTATTCTTATCAAAACTACAACATAATTAATATTACATATGTATGCATCACCTTCTAGTTGGTCTCGAGATACTCTTACCCTTTTCGTGGCATAACAGCTAGGCTTCCAGATCATCCGCATAAATACCTGCACGATTACATATCCGCGCTAAGCCCGAGAGCTTAGTAGTATAAATAAATATTAAAATATACTTTACAAAATAATCATACCTCATGTTTTTAGCATTATGTTCTATTGTTCGCTTACCCCGTTTTTCCTTTCTCAATGCATTCTTCATATATTTCCACTAATCTCATAAAATTATACACATATTTACATAAAACACTCACAATACAATACTTACCATTTCTATCTCATATACATATACATATACATCATTTCAACAAATCACCTTTCAATGGCCTATCCAAACCTTCATGAAAACAATTCTTACAAATTCCACATTCATATACATTGTACACAACATACTATATTTTCATAAACTCATATCTCAACAAAGCTCCTCAAGCCATATTCACTTTCAATATATCAATACACACATTACAAAATCATACTTCATAACATTGTATTATTCACAATTCATTAAACATAAATCATATTTTCATCAAAAGCATTCATAGATCTCATTATTCAATTATTTCAACATTTGGATATCACATTGACAACAAAGACAGACTCGGGCCCAAACAACACGCTAATATGGCATTCAATTTTCAGAGTAATGCTTTGGTCTAATCATCACATTTATCAATATCATTATCCCAACTAGGCTTCAAGGATTTAGGTTCAACCAAGCTTCAAGGGGAACAAAGCATGCTAAGTATCAACCCAACTTGGCTTCAAGAACCAATCCAACCTAGCTTCAAGGGTTGTAACATCTCAATTAGGCTTCAAGGATTAGACCCAACCAAGCTTCAAGGGGAGTAAAACATGTTAAACTTCAACCCAACTTGGCTTCAAGGATCAAATCCAACCTAACTTCAAGAGATTGTTACTCATATTAGGCATGCCACCAACAACAAACTCTGAAAATGGAATAACACATTAGCTATACAATTCATTTATCAATTTCATTCTCAATTGAATTATCATAGCCAATAACAATGGCTTCACATTTCATTTGAATCATCATAGCCAATCACAATGGCTTCATATCATATTTGAATCATCATAGTCAATAACAATGACTTCACATCATATTATATCTCAAATCATATCATAATATTTCATTATTCAATTGTACATAAGCAATTACTTCATCATATCCTTCACATTATATATATAGCATCATTGGTATAACATCACATATTACATTATTCACATACCACATTACAATTCACAAGGTTCACAATGCATAAGACATAATATGGTTCATATAATATCAACATTATCATCCTATCATATTGATCAATTCATCACTCAAGTATACCTAATCAATGACATTGCACATACTTTTTCAATGATCATTATATCTTCCACGTTTCCTATATCATCATTGATATATATACATAACAATTTACATTATTCATGGATTTAGAACCTTCCATATCCATTTACTTGGATCATTATTATTTTAATTGTGTTTAGGTACAAAAGACATTTGAAGATCCAACAATGTATGAAGAACAAATAACAAACACAAAAGTTAACACCCTCATGGGACACGGCCAAGCTTGTGGCCGTGTCTCCCAACACAATCATCCAGTGGCCAACACACTCAAGGGACACGGCCAAGCTTGTGGCCGTGTCACTCAACACCAATTCATCCAAGGCAGACACGGGCAAGGGACACGGCCGTGTCTCTCAACAAAAATCCAACAGTAACGAACACAGGCAAGGGACACGGCCAAGCCAATGGCCGTGTCTCTCCAAAACTCATCCAGCACGGCCAGGTTTGCCCTAACTTGGCCGTGTCTCTCATAACTTAGCCGTGTCCTTCATTGATTTAAAGACCAAACACTTCAAAATTCATCCAAACCCTTCAAAATTCACACCACCACCCTCTTAACCATTATTTTTGTTTATATTTATCAATTTTCTATCACCTTAACATTTATATAACTTCATTATATCATCATACTAATTAATATATATATATATATACATCACTAGAATCAATTACTCAAAGTACCAATTCATTTATTCTAAACCCTAACTCAACCATTCATCATCATCCTCACAATTATCTCAACATATCATCACTTAGTTATCAATTCCACACATTTACATACTTCAATCTTTCATTATCTTCATCTTACACACCAATTATACCAAACATAACCTCAATCCAAAAGAAAATCAAAACAAGAAGATAAAGACTCATATATACATATAATCAATAAAATCAACTCAAGAGATTAATACTTACTTGAATATGTTGCCAAATCTTCATCTCCATCTTCAATACTCTTAAAATCCTTAAGAAATTTGATGAAGATCATCACCTCTCTCTATCTCTCTCTCTCTCTCTCGTGCAAGAACCAAAAAGGGGAAGAAGAAGAAAAAAGAAAATATCTCCTCCTCTTCTCACGGTAACCATATATATATATAATAATAATAATAATAATAATAATTACTTATTTCCAAAAATCCTCCACCACACCCTTTCTTCTCTTAACTTTTCTTTTGACCAATTTATATGTATTATATATTAACATATATACAACATATACATTCCATTTACACAATCATTTCCTTTGCAAAAACATATATACCTTTAATTTAAATCACACAACAATTGTATTAAAACTTCTAGGGCATATATTGGGATATTACAATTTTCATGGGTGAAGACCCGATAACAAGGATAAAGATCCATTTTGAGGGTGAAGACCCACAATCCATTAAAGAATGGAACAACTCAAATGTTTTTTGAGTCCAGAACTCGAATAGGGCCCAAAACCCAAACCGTCTTAGTATAAAACCCAAATTATCATTAAGTCCAAAACTTAGCTAGGGTCCAGAACCCAAATTACCCTTAAGTCCAAAACTTAGCTTAGGTTCAGAACCTAAATTTTCTCTTAAGTCCAGAACTTATCTTGAGTCCAGAACCCAAATTACCCTTAAGTCCAGAACTTAGCTCGGGTCCAGAACCCAAATTACCCTTAAGTCCAGAACTTAGCTTGGGTCCAAAACCCAAATTATCATTAATTCCAGAACTTAGCTTAGGTCCAGAGTTAAATTCTCTCTTAAGTCCAAAACTTAGCTCGGGTCCAGAACCCAAATTATCCTTAAGTCTAGAACTTAGCTTAGGTTTAGAACCTAAAATTCCTCTTAAGTCCAGAACTTAGCTCGGGTCCACAACCCAAATTATCCTTAAGTATAGAACTTAGCTTAGATCTAGAACCTAAATTCCCTCTTAAGTCCAAAACTTAGATCGGGTCCAAAATCCAAATTATCATTAAGTCCAGAACTTAGCTTAGGTCCAGAAACTAAATTTCCTCTTAAGTCCAAAACTTAGCTCGGGTCCAGAACCCAAATTACCCTTAAGTCCAGAACTTAGCTTGGGTCTAGAACCCAAATTACCGTTAAGTCCAGAACTTACCCCGAGTCCAAGTACCCAAATCAAATCCAAGTATCCATCCTCATCCAAAATCTGCTCAAATTCATGTTGCTTTTCACTCTCTTCTACTGAAAGTCTCAAATCTCTCAAGCAGGGGGCAAAATAAATTCGATTCGATTTATAACTTCTAATAAGTCGGTTCGATTTTAAAAGTCATAAAATCAACCACAAAATCCTAAACCAAGTGTTTTTTAGACGGTCAGGTCCAAAAAATTAAAAAATGTGAAATTAATTCAAGTTGGGAGGGCCTAGGTGTAGACCCTTAATTTTTGACCCAATTTTGTCCAATATGTTTTATTTAGTCTAAAATGATTTTTGTTGTCTAATTGGTCCAAAATAATTTTTATTAAATAATTTTTGCTTTAGTATCTATTTTTTATTAATAAAAAATAGAAATAAACAAATAAAAGTCAAAAAATAAAAATAAAAATAAAAATTGGAGTAGAAAAAATCGGATACGAAAAAATCATCGCGCGGGCCGTGGGCATGGGCCCGTCGGCATTTCGCAAGAAGAAAAATTCTGCCTGACGCAGAATTTTTTTGCCTGCGCATGCAGAATTTTTCTGCTTGTGAAATAGCTTACTGGCCCACTCCGCGCGCGCTGCCGCAGCCAGCTGTGGCAGATTTTTTCGCCAGTTCAGTTTTTCGGCAGCAGTTTTTTTTCAGCAGCGCAATTTTTCCGACGCAAATTTTTCGAATTAATATTACTTACCTTAACTAATTAGGAATAAACCACATCAAACCACTATAAATAAGGACCAAAGACAATTAAAAAAAAAGAGGAGGCCGAGAGGGACAAGAAAAAAAAGAAAATCCAAATTCATAAAGGAAAAGCTTGAATTCAATTGATTTTAAAGTAGTAGAAACACGATTTAAGGGATTAAAAAGGCAAAAAGGCTGGTCTTTTGAGCTTGTTCATCCAAGAAGCAATTTTGGTGCAACTTACAAAAGAAGGTATGAAATTCTAATTTCTTTATTTTTTTTTCACAGTAGCTAAAATTAGGATTTTGTGTTTTTCAAAAGTTAAAATCTTAGAACTTTAATTTAGTTTTTCTAAAGCCAAAAAACCTTATTTCGTTGGTTTATCTTCCAAAAGGCTTAAAATTGTTATTTTTACTCCTTAAAAATCTTAAAACTCTAATTGAACATATTTTTCAACAAAACTAAGATTTAAATTCTGTTTCTTTTAAAATTTTAAAGTAGGTTTTATTTCATTCAAAAAATCTTAAAAAACATCTTTTCTACTTATAAAAACTTTAATTTGTTTATTTAAATTCATAAAACTTCATGAAATTATCAAATTAATTTCCAAATTCCTAAAAATTAATTCACCACCCGTGACCCAAAATTCTAAAATTACTAAGTCCAAATTCAAATTCCAAAATTCAAAATAATGAACCCTAATCCTTTTAAAACTTTAAACCCTAATTTTTATGAACCCTAATCTTTTTAAAACATTAAAAACCATAAAACCATAAATAGATTAAATTTACACAGTAGCTTAGAAACCCAATAACTAAAAATCATAAATCAAAGTATTTTAAAGTGTCTAAAACCCTAGTTTCATGATTTCACTATTCAAACCTTAATTTAGTTAATCAAAGAGTCTCACCAACCTTTTTAAACATAAAAACCTAATTTATTTTAATTCCATAAAAGTCACAGTAGCTATAATTGGACTTTTATTTGCTTTATTCAATTCCATATTTGATTATGTTTTGATTTATTTCTTATGCTTTAATTTATTTAATTTCAATACTTGATTTATTTAATTTATCATGGATGGATGTTTATTTTATATTTGGATTAATAGCTTTGATGAATGAATTATTTATGATGAATGATTATTTACTTTTATCAATTAATTTAGATTTTCAAAAGTTGTAAGAGGTATGTTTTCACTTGGTGGGTACCTCATTAGTTTAACATCATGTAATTTAATTTGCTTTTCTATTTTATAACCTACGTAAAGGGCATGTTTCTACCTTTTGGTGGGTGTCCTATCTAGGCATGTGATGTAAGGACATGTTTCCATCCTTGGATTGATGTCCATTTATTTGCTTTGTTTGGACATTGCTTTGATTTTAATATAATGATGCTTTCTTTTAATTATTGTGTGTAATATGGATAATGTTGTTATATTTAAGAATTTTATAATATTAAGACTTGTAAAGGAGGTTGTTTCCAATAAACCGGGCATTGTGGGGGTGCTGGGCCATTTCTCACCTTCCCCACACGTACCCAACTTTCTGAACCCATTAGTGGATTAGGGATTCCTTAGGAATCGATTCATCCACCCCTTTCTTTTTTCCCGGCCCGTCCGGGTGGTGACTCCATTTTCTCCGGACTTAGGTTCGTGTTCTCTAAGGCCCTGAGCCTAAACAGTGCCGAAGTAGCAAGAACTATTCCACCAGGAGTGGGGGCAAAAATCCCTGCTCACAGTGGTGACTCCACTGGGGATAAGAGAAGTTGATTCCGTTGGTCTTTATATTATTCTATTTTTTCTTATAATGATATTATCCATTGCATCATCTTAGATTGCATCGCGTGCGTGAGTTAGGATGCCCGTGTTACCCATGTTGTGTTATGTGAGGGATACCATACTTTCACTCAAGGTATGGAGATCGAGCATGGCATAACCACTCATAGCCTCGTACCATTTGGTATATACTTGCTATGGGAACCTAAGCCTTTTTACCCAAAGACTAAAGCTCATGTAATTGGCCTAGTTACTTTCCTTAGGTTTTACCCCAAATGCATGTTGTTTGACTATGGTTGGCTTATCTTAGTCTAAATCATGGCTTATTTGGTTTGTTCTTTTTCTAATATGACCTTGGTATATTGTAAGCTCAAAATAAATTTTTCTTTAAAATTCAAAAGACCAAAACTATTTTCAAAATTTTTCAAGATGGTCTTTGGACATAAGTCTTTTTCTAAAACAAATCAAAGATTCTTTGGCCCATGGCCCAAATACTAAGCCCAAAATCCATTTTTCTAAAATCTTTTACAATGGGCTTAGAAACAAAACTATTTTCACCCAACTTTTTCTTACAAAGAGTTTGCAACAATATTTAGATCAATTATGAAATACCAAAAATCAATTGTGGACCTAGTTTACACTAAGAATAAATTAACCATGGGCTCGTTTTTGGCATGAACCATTAGTTACTCTTTTCAAGTGAGAAATCTATTTGTAATAAACCTCTTAATTTCGTTTTAATCCAACATAGTATAAAAGCTACTTTAGTTGGTTGAATGGATTAAAACCTAATTAATGGGAATTATCATGGATTGTTTTCCATTTTTAAAAATATAACTATTGGTTGAAACGTCCGAGGGAATTATTCGAAAACAAGATACCCCATGTTGGTATTTTGTTAACCATATACCTAGGAAAAGAGACTCGCCATTCGCGTGTGGATGTTATAAGGTTGGAAGGAACGTCCTAATTATCCTTGTTTGTTGTTTGCATACATACATACATTTGCATCTCATATCATTGATCCTTTCTGGCTCATAGACCTGAGCTACAGCAAATCAAGAGCATACAATGATATCACCTACAGCACTGATTTTTTATTCATGTGCTTCATTGGAAGGATGGATGCAAACCAGCTAAGGGATATAATCGATGAAGTTGTCAAAGCTAGGATGGCCGAGCTACAAGATCAATTGGTTGAAATTATGAAGACCCAGTTGATTCAAATTCTAGAGGTCATCAACAATGCTAATGAGGCATCTCCCATTGACATAAGAAAGAAGGAAAAGGCAGCATTAACAAGGAACATGTCTACTGATAGAGATCGAATGAAAAATGAGAGATCAATCCCTATTCTACAAGACCAACCGAACCATGTGCTATCTAAGTGGAGCAATGAGAGTGGCTATCATCCTAGTGGGCAAAGTCAAAGGGAAAGAGGAGGTGTTGAGAAAAATGCAACAACTAAGCCAACAAAGAAGCATAAATTTTCAAACTTAGGGGAGCCTTTGTCAAAGATGTTAGAAAATTTAATAAAGATGGATTTGCTACAACCATTGATACCTCGGCCTCTACATAAGCCGCTAACACCAAATTTTGAAGTCAAGGTCTTCTGTCAATTCCATCAAATGCAAGGGCATGAGATAGATAAATGTGTTCACTTAAGGCACAAAATCCAAGATTTGATTGACAGTGGAAAGCTGCCTGAGCCTGATAAGCCCAACGCTAAGAATGATCCTTTGCCTAAATTTGGAAGGTTGCCACCGCTTGCAACCTTCATGAAGAGTTTTATCTTCTCATCTTGTCATGATATGGAAAGAGAAGCTACTAAAGATGATGTGCTACTAAGCAAGCTTGGGCCAATTAAGGATGATAAAGCAATGATCCTTGATGATGGAAAAAATCCTTGCCCTTAAGATGTCTAAATAAATGAAGCGTCTTTAACTCCAACTCAACGAACTTTCCTTAGCTTGAATGTTGCTTTTCAATTTTACTTTCTTTAATATTTAAATTGGAATAATCTTATTTTTCAAATTTAAATTTATTTGAATAAATTATTTTCATCAAAATTTTTGTTGGTCTTTGTTCATTTTGGTGCTCAACTGATGAGGAACATGGCTTGATGTTTATAAATTAATGTGTCTAGGCATCATGACTTGAATGACTTTACTAGGTGAGGGAATTGCTCTATAGCATTGAGTTGTGTATGCTTACTTAGAGAGGGCTCCTGCATAATTACCTTTGTCTAGGTCCTAGTCAGTCTTAGAAGATGCTTTGACAAACTTTCGAGGAGAAATTGAACTCTGCTTATTTAAGGGAGAAATGATCTAGGCATTGTTTGGTTAGCCAACAACTAGTATCCACCCTATTAAATATCAATCCCTAGTTGTCCCTTTGAGCCTTCATAAAATTTTAGATTGCTTTTCATTGGCATGTAACCCCAATAACCTATCCTGAGCTGTTGTGATACTTTTGACAAGTCTTATGATCACTAAGAAGAAGAGGCAAGAAGATCAAAGAAAGCAATGATTAGTCAAGATCTTGAGGATAGTTGAAGCTCTCAAGACCATGAAGATAGTTGAAATTCTCAAGACCATAGGGATAATTGAAGTTCTCAAGACCATGAAGATAGTTGAAGTTTTCAAGGCCATAAGGGTAGTTGAAGTTCCCTTAATATCTCCAATATACCAAGACAACATCGGAGTAACAAATGATTTATCCCTGTTAAAGAAGATTTATGTTACTCCACTCATCCATTATTGGAAGCCCAAGTTAGTACAAATAAGACAACTCTGCTTGAGCCAAAAAAAAATAAAAAAAAAGAGAGAGAAAAAGAAGAAAAAAAAGAAGAAAAGAAAACCCAAAATGGTTCAAAAAGCCAACTGAGTTCTCTTTTACCTAAGACAACAAAAGGCTTCCATTTGGGTTATAAGGACATTTTAACTTGAATTGGTCCAGCCCAATTAAAGATTCGATCAAAATCAAAGAAAAAGGAAAAGACCATCATGTTCTTGAAAGTTCTTGTAACACCCCCACATCCAATGCACACACACTACAACTACAACAATGTAGCATAAGTGCACCAAACATAGGGATGCTACGGTTTTCTTCAACATTCAAAACATTTAAATAGATACAATACTATTATCATTATATATTATAGAAAAGTAGATCATTTACTTTTAAAATAAAACACATTAGATATATATATATACATACATATAGTTATTACACAGTGGAAGTCATAAGATATTTACATATTTAAAAAAACACTTAATTCCATATTTACAAATATACATATATGTACATCTAATCAATACTTTACAAAATATAAAAGAGTTATACATGATTGGCAAGTTTTCTTTGATCTTTAAGTCTCCAAAATCAACTCTTTACTGTCTACCCTCGGTCGGCTTCGAAGAGCTTTCGGGATCAACTCTATCAACTCTATTACCTGCGCGATTAAACACTATCGCGCTAAGCCAACGGCTTAGTAAGATAATCATACTAATGATATGACTTAGTGCAATGCAATGTCATTTCTCAATCCATA
Source organism: Garcia nutans (assembly GCA_947685225.1). Classification (NCBI taxonomy): domain Eukaryota; kingdom Viridiplantae; phylum Streptophyta; class Magnoliopsida; order Malpighiales; family Euphorbiaceae; genus Garcia; species Garcia nutans. The sequence goes on along the minus strand of CANTUV010000037.1, from coordinate 7,202,436 downwards.
ATATATATGTAATATCATATATGCAAAACTAACAACATACTTCCACATTACATATCACATTTCAATATCTTTTCATATACCTCATTAGTATTCATTTAATCATCAACACAAAGCAAAGACAAGCATCATTCATGACTCACATTAACCATAGACAAGCATGGGCCCAAGACACACTAATATGCCATTCAATTTTCAGAGTTAATGTTTTGGTTCTATCATCACATTTATCAATATCATATACCCAACTAGGCTTCAAGGATTAGGTTCAACCAAGCTTCAAGGGGAGCAAAGCATGCTAAGCTTCAACCCAACTTGGCTTCAAGAATCAATCCAACCTAGCTTCAAGGGTGGTAACATCTCAATTAGGCTTCAAGGATTCAATCCAACCTAACTTCAAGAGATTGTTACACTCACTAGGCATGCCACCAATAACAAACTCTGAAAATAGAATAACACATTAGCCACACAATTCATTTATTATTCAATTATCATTTCCATTTCCAATTATCATCAACATCTAGGCAAACATGCCTTCTTTTTCTCAATATCATCATCATAGCCAATAACAATGGCTTGGTATCACATTTCACATCTCAATTCATATTATGCATATAGCATCATTAATATCACATCTTTGATATAACATTTCAAGGTACATTACTCATAAAACACATTACCTTTCACAATGCATAACATAACCTTGTTTAAATTTCAACAATGCAATTAGGGCAAAGAACAATTTATATGATTCATAGCTTTAGTATCTTTCATATACATTTGATTAGCTCATTCATAGTTTAAAGTATGTTTAGAATGTTTAAGTTTAGGTTTAGGAACCAACCTACCTTTGAAGAACCAAAACATTGCAACTAGGTCAAGGAAAACAAAACTTATCTAACCCATATGAGAGACACGGGCAGCACACATGAGGGACACGGCCAAGCTTGTGGCTGTGTCACTCAACCCAATTGGACAGTAAGCAACACGGGCAAGGGACACGGCCAAGCTTGTGGCCGTGTCTCTCAACCAAACTTTGGCAGTAGCAAACACGGCTTGGGGACACGGCCGTGTCTCCCAAAAATCAATCCAACACCTTCAAAATTTCATGTCTTGGCCGTGTTTCCCATAGCTTTTGGCCGTGTCACCCATAATCAAAACCCTAACCAAAGCCAACACTTTCCAAATTGCATTTAAACTCAATATACATCATACCACATGCTTCAAATGAACATAATCAATGTTCTAAACACATATTCATTACAATAATCACTTTAAAACACATTAATATCACAATTAAACAAACACCATCTCAAAACCCTAATTAATCACCATCCTTTTTCATCTTTCAAAAACAACATCCATTTAAACATACAATCTTCACAATCAACCCAACACTAATTCCATCTTTTAACTTACAATCAATTTTAACACTTAAAAACATAACACAAACTCATCTCATCATCACACCAACAAAACCTAATTCCTTTCTCACACCACTTCAAAAGAATTGAAGAAATTAAAGAGAAGATCTTACCTTATATGAAGAAATTCCATAAATCTTTCACCAAATCTCTCAATTCTTTCATCAATTGAGTATAGCATCAAGAACACTTCTCTTTCCCCCTTGTTGTTGGAGAGACGGCCACCTCTTCAAGAAAAGAAAAGAAAATGCACAAGTCAACCTCTCTTTCCTTCTTTTAATCTCCACCATGCATTTCATCCAAACAATTACCAAAATGCCCTCAAACATATAACTAACCTTTTGTCTTATATAAGCCCATATATGTACTTACACACTCAACACAAAAATATCTTCTTCCACTAACCAACACCTTGACTCTCCCTTTGACCCATTTATATGTTATATATATCATCATATACACAACATATAAACTTGTCTCTAAAACCTAAATTCTTTCCCAAAACACTTATACTTTTCTTTTCTCAATTCTTTCTCTTGCAATTTAAAACAACAACAATAACAACAACATAACAAAGACTTCTAGGGCATACATGAGGATATTACAATTCTCCCCCTCTAAAAAGAAATTTCGTCCTCGAAATTACCTGAAATCAATTCTGAAACAACTGAGGATATTGTGCTCGCATAGCCTGCTCACTTTCCCAAGTTGCTTCTTCTTTTGCATGATTCTTCCAAAGAATCTTCACCAATGGCACTCTCTTGTTCCTCAATTCTTTCACTTCCCGTGCCAAGATAGCAACTGGTTCCTCTTCAAATGTCAAGTCTGGGCTCACTTCAATAGATTCAAATGGCAACACATGAGATGGATCCGACCTGTACCTCCTCAACATAGATACATGGAACACATTATGAATACGATCCAACTCAGGTGGCAAAGCAAGTCTATACGCCACTGGCCCAACTCTTTCCAACACTTCATACGGTCCGATGAAACGAGGACTTAATTTCCCTTT